>JBBCBC010000004.1:44935353-45391237 GCA_037126765.1 Stenogyne calaminthoides
TATGTTTTATTGGTGTTTCATCCTACTGAATTTTTAATACATAAATTCAAAATATAAATGATTCGGCTTGATATTTTTTATTATTCCAACCGACTCATTCATTCATCCATATTAATACAAATGGCTTAAAACACCAATTATGAAAAATATGTGTTTGTATCCACCATAATCGTAACGCTAAACTTATTTATACCTAATTTTGTAATTATTAATATGGAAAAATAGTTACATGGTTCAATGTAAATGTTGCACTTTTTTCAATATAACAAGTTGCACAATTTTAAAACGCATTATAAGTCAATCTGTGACATCCTAAGATATTATGAGATCTATACTCATTATGAAATACTAGTTGATCTCATAATTATAATTCCCTTCTTAATTAATTGCATCCTTACTTTTTTTAATATTATTTAATACATACTTTATTTTATCATTCCATTATAATTAGTATAACATAAACTCTCTTAAAATTGATATCATTACCTTATAAATTGATATTACTATTTTTATAAATTATTATGAATAATATTTAATATTATGATCTTATTTTATATATATATATAAATGTAATGATATTGATTAGTATAATGGAATAATTAGTTGTAAGAATAATCATATAAATTTCATGTCGTTGATTCGTGAATATATATAAAGTTTTACAGGATAGTTACTTCTAGTATAAATACCAACAATAATTTGTATTTGATGAATTTTATTTACTAATTTATAATGGAATTCGCAATTTAAAAGTCCAATTTAATAATAATGACTAAAATCAGATGGCATGCCTCATGATGAGGCGGGTTTCATCTTGACCCATATTCCACCTATCCGATCCATGGGTCATTTACTGCTTGCCCAACCAAACAAAAAATACCTAATCCAATCTTCCAGCTTTTTTCTTCTCCGCAAGTGGTTTCCAATTTTCAAATTAGATTTTTTCAATTCTTTTTCTTCTCTTTGGCTGTTTGCCGCCATTCCTCTAATTTCTTCCGGTTTTTGTAATTTCTCTCTCGATCACCGCCCATTTTTTTTTTGTGTCGCCAGAGTCATCAGACTGTACTTCGCCATTCTACGGTGTTTGTGTTTTCTTCGCTTTTGTCGCCGTGTACTATTCAACGGGTTTGTTTTCTTCGTCAACGACGCAACCTTCATTATACTTTATACTTCTCTGTAGGTAAATTTCTTACTCAAATTAACATTTACATTTATTATTCGAGAGACTTTTGTGAAAATCGTTCGTTAAATACAATCAAGAAGCTTCAATTATTCCATATCCAAAGATGGGGTAATACCTTTGTTGCCGCTTTGAATTCTAATTTGGGTGTACACCCTTTGGTAGAGTACTCACGTTATTAAAGAAGATTTTTCGATCATTAGGGTGTTGAATGGGTTTTTTCATGATTTAGTGTTGTTGACTAAATGGACAATCGTGTCGGAAATTTCTCTAAAATTGTAGTATTCATCTATTTATTTGCACATTTGTGTCATTAATAGATAGTCGGAGTTCTATTTTTGATAGATTATCAACAAGGACTGGTTGATTTATTATACTTGAGGAAAAGCAGAATATTTGGATCTAATTGTTGGAACTTAACTTAATTCTATGTTTACAACCAAAGAAATTTATCGGGAATTTTCATTGTCCCCATGTTCTTGATGATTCAAAATGGTTATGAACATTGATTTTTGTTATTAACATTTGTGTTCTAAATAAGGTTTAGCTTAAGCATATGTTGTAGTGATATGTTGCAATGGTTGCTTCCATGGTTGGCAAATTTTCATGTCTTTTTGATGTCGTATTTTTTGGGAGATAATTGATTCATAAACTCATTTCAAAATCCAACGTGTTCATTTACATTTAATTTTCATCCGCAAATTCCGTGAGCCACTGAGAACCTAATATGTTAGGAAGTTGATGGCATTTCATTTCCTTTAGCCTCTGTTTATATGATTGAATTGTATCATTTTGATAACATATTAACTTTTGATACTCTTGACCATATATGTGATACCCAAGTTGAGATTGTTGATACTCTAATACTCTATACAATAATAATACAATATTTTGTGTATAGAATTCAGAAATTTTTCAAGTTACGAAGAAGAATGATGAAGATAAAAGGCAAAGGAAAAAAATTGGAAGGTAAGATGAATTTTAGTTCCTTATTCTCCATGCCAATATATGCGTTATGTATATATATATATATATATATATATATATATATCATAAGAACTAATATTTTGTATAATCTGACATTTCTAATTTTTTTGTGAGAAAAGACATCACACAAAAATCGTGGCGAAAGGAATAAAGATTGCTTCTACCTCTTAAAAGGTAAAAAAAAGGTTTAATAATTTTTTGGATACTCTAGACAATTTTTTGACATTGTTGTTTGTATAATTTGATACTTGAAAACAATAGGTATAACTTAAAAAATTGAAACAATATCTTATTAATACTCGATACTTATGATCCTAATTTTGATACTTGATTAATACTAATACTCTTCGATGTTCTTTGTTCTAATAGAGTGAAGAAGAAAAGAAAAAAAACCAAAAGCCAAGAAAGTAGGCAATTGGCGATGATTTTTAAGATGTAAAAATATTTGTTTTCCCTATTTATACCAATAATGAACTTAATGCTTGCTTTTACTCTAATACTTCGTGGCGGAAATGTGATACTCCACGAACATATATTTGATACTCTTGAATTTTATTAAATCATAAAGTCTTTTTGCGTCTTAGTGTTATTTTTTACTAGATAATAAGATAGTAAAATGTTATACTTTGTGCTTTTATAAAACCGACGATAATAAGATGTTTTGATACTTCTCACCGATATATATAATTTTTTTAATAAATGTAGTGGTCGTCGAAAAGGTCAAGAGCTACGTATTATTTAAGAAGAATTATTCTTAGTGATGTGAATATAAAGAAAAATGAAATCTTGGGAAAATGTGATTGAATTTTGTAGAAAGAAACCTGTTTTTAATGGAGGTGGAAACAGCTCAAGAAGAACAAGAAAAATCATGATTTTTCATTGATGTGTAAAAATACTTTTAGAGTTACTAATGCAAATTAATTAGTCGATTGTCAGATCAGATTGTAGTCTCAAAGATTCAACGAGAAAACATGTAAATTCTTTAAATGTGATTTATTTGGTGTATTGGATTATTAGTGTACTGGATTATGGGTGAATACGTAGTTATGGTTTATTGGTGTATTTTCCATCAAAAGTGATTTCATTGTGATATGCTTGATTATAGACTTTATTGGTTCATATACTATATAAACTGATACTTCCAATAAAATATTTAATCGTTCTGATTGGATTATTGATACTCTAAAACTAGGTACCGTAACAAGTGACTTAAATGAGAAAATTTAGTACTGATTTTTTTGTAGGAACTATGATAATAGCAAACATGAAATGTATTTTCATAGTAAGATACTTTTGATAAACATATAAGTTTTGATACTCGACTTAATATTAGATACTCTGGTTTTTATTTTTGATACTCTTAATACTATGTGATCCTTTCGGCCCCTAATTATATCATTTTGATAAACATATAAGTTTTTGATACTCTTGACCATACATGTGATATCATGAGATGAGATTTTTTGATACTCTAATACTCATATAATAATAAATTCATGTTTCAATATTCCTAAATACCACTAAGATTAAACACAACATTAAGTGTTTTCAATATGCAATATGATTCATTGGCCTAAATTGTATCCTTTTAATAAACATATAAAAGTGCTTTCCTTTTTCTAATTGTATCCTTTTTTGATAAACATATAATACTCCGACTTGATTTTTGATACCACACGAAATTCTTGATACTAAACAAATAGCAAAATCTTTTAAGTACAAAATTAGGAAAAAAATAAAATAAACTAGAAATAATCGAACATTGTTAGAGTCTTGCTACCAATCTCATTTGATAAACCGCCTTTTATCCTCTTTTATCCATGACTATATCTTCATATTGATAATTCTTGATTGATCCTCAACCACAATCTTGGTCTCCATGATGAGATTTTTTTGATACTCTTGACCATATAATCACAAGCAAAATACGGTCAACCAACACATTTCATAGAAACAATATCATTAAGTACTTATTACCAACAAAGAACCAATATCAATAAGTTACTTACCCAACATAGTAAAATGTATAACCAAGAAACAAAGTGCAAAAAGTTGACGAGACCATGATTAAGAGACAAGTTCCAGAAAAAAATACCACTTTCAATACCAAAAAATGCTTGATATAACTCCAAAACCGAGCATTTTAAAATATCACAACACTTCAAGAAACAACCTCAAAGAAGACAACTTTTGAATTTTGATTACAATCACCTCGGCGCGAAATTGCCTAAGTAGGTGGACAAAAAACGGCATAGCAAAAAAATATAACAAATGTGTATGTATCACCAATGTGCACATTGTTTAAGGGAATGAGTAACAAACCGAAAATTAGAAAAAAAAAAAAAAAAAGACAGAGGGCGGGTTACAATGCATCGATAGATTGATCTTCTCCTAAGTAACATGTTACTAACAACCTTGTCACAAGACAATGAAAAGATTAATGTTCATACAATCATCTAAGCCCCCTATTTTCATATAGAAACACCAACCAAAATGCAATAACTAAGTGAATTTTGAATTAAAAGCGTTTGCTAAACAAGGATGTTTCACTCTAAGTGGCAAACTACTTCCCTTACTTGATGATAATGACACCACTAAATATCGCAACTTGAGAAACTTTTTTGAAAATCTGGGTGGTTGGCCATTTAACTAATTTAAGATGCTTTATCCAAAAATTATAGGCTTCATTTGGTTTTATCATATGGAGCTCAAAATCCAATCATCTTTTAACCCCTGACCGAGGTGGTTCATGGTTCACCCGACCAATGGTTCATAGTTTAGGTTTAGGGTTCATGGTTTAGGTTAGATTTAGGTTATAAGGTTTAGGTCATAGTTCATCCAAATTAAAATTGAATCATTCTTTGAACAAATATCACAACCGTCAGTTATTAATAAAGATGCAAATTCAACAACTTATTCCAATAATAAAGATGTAAATTATGTAATCCACATGATAAACCTATTCCAATGCCTAGGAAAAAAAAAAATCCTAATAATTTTAACTATGAAATAATCAATACAAATAAGCAAATTGACTCAATATAATAATTGATTAATTTAGAAATTAAAGTGATATACCTTGCTCGCCTCAATCGTAGAAGAATAAAGGGATGAAAGAATTGAAAAGACACAATTTCTTCCGCTTCACGATCGTAAAAGAAGAATTAAGAGATGCAAAATTGTAATTGAGCGATGAAGAAATTGAAATCGCGATAATTTCTTCGATTCTTAAGATTAAAAAATAATTGAGCGATGAAGAAATTGGAATCGAAAGGCCCTACCATCAAAGTAGAATTGGAAGATGAAGAATACGATTGGGTTTATTAAGAATGCGGCCTTCAGTTTTATTAAGCAAGGGTATGATAGGGTTTTTTGTTAAACGGGTCGTTTAGTATTTATATGGGTTGAGTGTGAAACTCGCCTCACCGGTGCATCGTTTCAATACAAGAGCTATGTCTTTAATAATATTTTAAAGAGAAACACGACCAAATATCAAGGTAAGGCCTAATATCATTTATAAGATCACCCTCATAAGTATATTGGTATCACGCAGTTTGCCATATTATAATAATATATATAATAAAGCTGTGAAAGTTTTTTTTTCTAAAATTTTGAGAGAAATAAAAGAAAAAAGGTTTGAAAGTTGAGCACCAAATAATTCAAAATCATGACGTTCATGAGTTCTGACCAGTTGAAATTTCCTTTCTGTATTTACAAATTTTAAATATTTTTTTGATTAAAATGTACTCTGTATAGCTTTTAAAAATATTTTTAATATATATTTTGTGTTTAATACATTTTAAAACTGATTGAGATGGTTTTTTTTTTTTAAAAAAATCAATTCGAGGTTTGAAAGATGGAAATCTATATTAATTTAAAAGCTCAAAAATTTTTTCCTATCGATTTAGGTGCCCAAGATAAAAAATTATCAATCCAGGCTTAGAAGATAAAACCATCAATTCGGCGATTCATACATTTTAAGGTCACGTTTTGACACTTATATTTCATGTCCTTATTTTTTTTTTTTTAGGGTTTAGGTTTCTGATTCGCTTTAGGGTTTAATACAATCATGGCCTTTAAAATGCGAGAGGCCTTGAATTGATAGTTTTATCTTTTTTCATAGATTGATGATTTTTTATATCCGGACATTGAGACAATAGGAAAAATCTTTCGCATTTTAAATTGATAAATTTATCATTTTCGCTTAATTGATAAAACTCCTAAAAAAATATTATTGAGCTGAATGAAAACTTGAAACTAATTGAGACATCATTCAAGTTAAAGGCCAAATTTGCGGTGCATTTTTCGACACAGGCGGACCGTTACAATTGCTGCCTTGGACTTATACATGTCCCACAAAGTTACCGAAGGTGAATGTTGTCTTTTACAATATTCTCATTTGGGCCTCAAGATCTTATTTGTTTGAAAACTCTCAGAATACTAACCGAGTCACATACACATACACATACACATACACATACACATACACATACATACACATACACATACACATACACATAAATGAGTAAATGGCATGCATACTATAAAGTATAAACTCCATATATATTTTTATTCTATCCGAATTCAGTGATATTTAATTTTTAAAATGAAACTCATTACTATAATTGTTAACAAATTATTAAAAATTGTTTGAGAGATTATCTCAATCTTCATGCATGGAACAAATTTCATTTACTATATGATTTATAAACTTATGAGATCCAAACTAATTATATTTTTAAAGAAAATTAAAGTAAGCTTATTTGAATAAATTACCTTTTGATGTATTTAGCACAGTTTAAAACTTTTCTTTAATTTTTTATATAAAAATTCAAACCAAAATACAAGTACAACGTTATACATGAATTCGGACGGTGAAATTTATAGAACGGAGCGAGCTAGAAGTCCGTATAAAGTTTTAGAATTTTGAATAAGGGGTCATTCCATTCAAAAGTGATGGCCCCACAAAGTCAAAAATCTGTGCCAAGGTGTTAAACACTTAAAAAGAGACTTTATTTTCAAAGTTTTCTCACGGTTTTTTTGAAAATAAATCTTACGAAAAATTTATTTTAAAGTGCTTTTAAACATACCCCTGAATTGATTTCCCCGTAGTCGTTCATCATCTCATAATTGACTTCGTGTTCACCCATAATTATGATGTTGCACTAATCCTTTTGTAACGATTTAAGTTGCCTGCCTTGTTTGTCTTGCCTTTTTCAAAAAAGATGTTGTGGAAAAACAGAAAAATGATTATGACCCAACCAAGATTAATTAATTAATTAGTACACGATGAAATCAAATCATTGTTAAATAGTACTCCAATCAAGTGAGATGACTAAATATATAACTTCGATTATTTCTTGAAAAAAGTGAGGTTATTAAGTGAAGCCCTCACCCCCGTGAATTATTGGGGCAAATCATCGTTACTTCGGCGGCTGCATTGTTAGGTGGGAGGCCAGGTTCACGTCTTGCTTAGATATTCCCATATTGAAGGATAAAACTCATGGCTCATATTGTCGGGACCGATTTTTAAAATCTTGCAATCTACCTGTGAGAATCTAACCCGGTTTCACGCTTGATGCAGACACTTCATTATTTCTATTTTTACGTTTTATCGATGATGTGAATGAAATGCGTATTTTGATTTGCAACTTATTGTATCAAAATTGATTTATCTAATGCCCATCATTAAGTTTGCGGTTGATGGTTCCTTTAACAAAAGAATAATCAAATCAATCAATTCATGGGGTTATAATTGATTGTCATACCTTTCACATGGATGTGCAGAATTAGGAAAAGATTACTATCTCCTGTTCATTTTGATTGACGCTTAATGATATTTTATACGGATTGAACATGTTAATAAATTGCAATATTAATTGCCAATTTAATTTGTTAATATTTCAATTCATAGTTAATCTACATCAATACAACAAATAATTACGTAGATGGAAAAAAATTGGAAGCTTATTATTTAATTTTTTTTTTGGATACGTAGAGCAAAATAACAATTATATTAAAATAAAATTTCTTATATGGAACAGTCAAATCAACTAATGTTAATTAGTGTGGTTGTGATTAATTTATTGTCTACTTTATCACAAAGATGTCGTGAAAAATCAGGGGAAGTAGGCAAAATTTTTATAAATGATGACTATGTATTACTTAAAAAAAGTAAATCATAATTTTGATTTTAAACATATTGTGGCTGTAATTCATTGAATGAATTAAAAGAGACAATAAACCTATCCTCTCACCAAACAGCACGCTATGGTCATAAATAAGACGCGCCCACAGATATTAGTCGTAAATTTGATATGTAACTTACGTCAGTTACGTGTTAATATTTTTCGCTAACTTATACTCCTCAATCTAATACTTGTTTATCTCTTTTTCTTAAACGATTAATTTTATACTTGTTTTTTTTAATAAAAGGTAATAAAGCAACTACTCTCTTTTTTTAAATTTTTATTTTGGTCTTATAATTTTTCGCATGGCTTTTGTTTTTGTCCCAAAATATTTAACTATCCATTTTGGACTTATAATATTGTATTTTTCAAATTTTGATTAAGATTTTACCGGAAAAACAAAAAGCAACTTTGTCGTTTTATTCAAAAATTTTTCTCGATTTTTTCAAAAAAATTAAAAATTCAAATCAATTTTGGTAGTCATTAAAAAAACAAAAAAAATTAAAAATCGATTTTAGTCTTTTTTGTTTCTTTTAATTTTTGAATTTTAATTGTCCATAATTTTAATTCTTTGCTAATTTTAATTATTTTTTTTTTTTCATTTTTTTAATCTTAGGTATTAATTAAATTTTTTAAATAAATTTATTAATTAAATATTAAGATTAAACGTGAAAAAAAAAAAAGAATAATTAAATTATGCAAAGAATTAAAATTATGCTACAACTAAAATTAAAGCAAAAAGAAACAAACACGTGACCAAATCTGACAAACACAATTTATGAGATCAAATTGACAAACGACATTTTGACACACGCATTTTTAAAATCCTTAATTTTTTAAATTAAAAACGACGTGCTTATTTGAAAATGCAACCCAAAAATTGACAAAAACACAGTTATGGGACCAAAAATCGGATAATAAATATTTTAACCAAAAATTGACATTATGAAAAGTTTATAGACAAAAACTGAAAAAGTTTTCTTTTTTCACTATCACCTTCCAACATCTTAAAATTACATCTCATGACATTATTTTATCCACAAAAAGTCATCTACTTTAATAATAAAATAGAAAAGATTACAATACCCTCAACTAAAACTCAATTTATTCCTTTAAATATTAATAAACAACTCTCGTATTAAAATACATGTCAAAAAAAAGGGTAACCAAATATGGGGTGGAGGAAATACTATTTAACTATTTGTATTCGACATGTAGCTCTCAAATTTTAAATTTTAAATTAACTAAAGGGATTATAAATTATCACAAATAGTCAAATATTTTTTATGTAAATATGTACGGATTCCATAAAACATACCCACGTTTAATCCACCGCATTCTATTTGAAAATATTATAAATGTGTTGCACTGCAAAATTTAATTATAATTCTATTTTAGGTTGATTTGTGGTGTAAAAAATTGGGCGCGCACGTACTCTGTAAGTATTGAACATAGTGAATCTTAATTAACATGTTCCATTTTCATCCAATTGCTTGATAATTTAGGACTAAAACAGAAGATTATGATTGCGGTAGCTTGATTATATATGTTAAACTTAGATTTATTAAGTTCTTACTGCGTTAAACAGGTGATAGGATCAAATAAAGGCGTTTTTATTAATAATAAGAAAATGCAATAAGAGATTTCCTAAAATGGCTATAATAATGTTTTCATAACCGAACCGGTGATCGAACCGGACAGACCACCGGCGATCGTGGTTCAACCGGTTCAGTTCAACCCATGATTCAATCAACCGCTTTTGTTTAGTTAAAAAAATAAAATAAGTATACCTACAAAAAAATTTAAATATATATTTTATAACTTTTCATATCATATTTTATAAATTTTGTCCCACATAATACATTTATCCCACACGTAAAGTATTGGAGAAAAAATGTAGGAATATAAATTTAAAATTTTTAAATATTTAATATAAATTAATAATTTAATTTTAAAAAAGAAGAAAATAACCGTTATTTCCGGTTGAATCGGTTTTTGACCGTTCAACCTGTTCAACTTAAAATCCGGTTATATAGTGCTTTTTAACAGGGGTTAATTTGGGTTAAGTTGAACCTACGGCTCAACCCGGTTTTGAAAACAATGGGCTATATATCTCATTTAATTAATGATTTGACAACTTAAATATGGTGCCTTTAGGTTACACGATTATATATGTGAGAAATCCAATTGCATCGTGTAATATTAACTAAGCAAAAATTTACGATAACTTCGAGTTTGCTTAATATTTTTCCTCTTAAGCATCACTATTCTATATATGAAGTATCACGTTATATAATAGTGGTATATGATAAAAATGAAAGACACAATGTTTTTTCTAATTGAAAAACGTATATATTTATTTTTTGACTTGAATCACCACCTTTTGATTATTTGTAATCTAATAAAAAATTTGGATACTTGTAAATAAATTACAATTTTTAAGATTGTTGCGAATTAGTTTTCATCCCATAATCATTTTTGAAATGATTAATCTCATAACTATTAGAATTTCTCAATTTTATATGATGTCGGAAATCATAAAAAACGTGCTTATAAATTGAGAATTCCAGCGAGACTCATGTTTTAGGTTCTAAGTTGGCACAATTTAATACACTTGATAATTAAATAAAATACACATTATTAATTAATTAAAAAAAACATTGAAACAAATATAATAGAAAAGGGGACGGGGTTAAATACCGCAAATTCTATGAAATTGGGTATTTTCTCAATGTTCATCCCTTAATCCGCGAGAACTCAAGTTGGTGATGAATAATAGATTTTCCAGCCTCAATTTACTGAAGACGTGGTTGCCCTTGCGCCAAAACTAAATTGCAAGATGTGATTTCAGAGAATTGAGAAGATTTAATCACGTTCATTTTTTAAAGATTTTCATTTCAGCAATTTTTATTTTTTTATTAACTGATGATGTGTATTTCATTTATTAATTTGGCAAGTGTATTAAATTGTGTAAACTCCAAATTTTAAAACATGAGTCTTGCTAAAACTCAATTTAAAATGGTATGACCCATTAACTCTAGTGAAACGACATTGTTTTGGGTGATTTTCGATAACATATTATGAACATTGAGCAATTCTAAGTAGTTATGAGACTAAAGCATTCCAAAAAATTAGTTATAAGACGAAAATTGGACAACTCTAGTAGCTATGGGACTAAACTATTTTAAATAAATAGTTATGAGACTAAATAAAAAAGATACAAGGTTATAAGACCATTTAGAATTTAATTTCAGTTTGAAATTATAAATGACCTATTTGCATTAAAAGAACACTTTAAAAAGTTTATTTGAACCTGAAAAAATACTTTGGGTGTTCAAATGCATCAATTTTTTTTCTTCTTCGTGTTTTCCCCCTTGATTTTGACATTCCCAGTATTGAGATAAATATTGTATGTTTGACTCTAGTATTGAAATTCAAAGTTATTTTTAAAGAATAGACATTTTAAAAGAAAAAAATGGATATTTAGAGGTAAAATTTAATAGTTTTCGTTTTAATAAAAAAATGAGGAATTTTATAAGGGTAAGTGAGTGAATGGAAGTGGAGGCAAAACAACAATTCACATTTGTCATCAACCAGAGCAACACAGGTACATCGGTGCCACTAATTGGGCCCCTAACGCCACTTTTTTAGTTTCTCTATTCATATCTAAGGGATGTTTGCAACTTTTGCAGAATCACTTTATTTTTTTTATAAATTTCCCCATCAGCTTTTGAATTTCAAAAGTGATTCTCACCATTTATTGGTGATCCAAAACACCTCTAATCATCAGCCTGATTAAAACTGCTTCATAAAATCTAAAAATAATAGAAAAATCTATAGAAGTGAACTTTCAACTCAATGCCAACCTATACTATACTGTATACCGGAAGGTTGATATATGTGATGGGCAAACTCCATTAATTTGTCAACCATAAATAAATGCAAAAAAGTTACATGTACTATCATAACTCCGATGCCGGGCGCTAACTTTTTATTCATGACATGATTCAGATAAAATTGTTTCAACAAATTGACAACTTATGAAAGAGATGCTGTCAAATTTATAAGCCACATGCAATCCACGATTTCCACCACACATCTAAGATTTTATTGCAATAATATTTGTCTCACGCCTTAACCGACATTTGAGTTAATGTTTTGGATATATATACGTAATACGCTCTTCATAAATATCTGTATCGATATTGTCTCGTGTCACTACTTTTTAGTTTTGGTAATAATTTCATAGGAAAAAAAAAAAAAAAAATTATGTTACGACTTACGAATAATCGATTTTAATTTTTTTTGGAGAATTTCACAGCATCGAAGTTGTTATATACTAATATATGGAAAAAAAAACATTATCTATATTAATTTAGATGAATCGGGGGAGCTGTAGGCAGCAATTACAATTTTTAGAGCGGTCGTGGTGCAATTTTAAAAAACTAAAAAATACTACCCTCTGTTTCATATATATAAATTGTTGTTTTGAGATTAAATTGAATTAATTGTCGTTTTAATTATTTTTCCATTTTTCCCCTAATTTGTTCTATTTGTCCCTAAACGATTTTCAATTTATCTGTTAACGATTTTCATTTATTAAAATTTTTCCCCCCAACACACATTGTGCAAAAATAAAATTGAATTGATTTTCAGTTTAAATTCTGTAAGTGTGATAATATTGATCTATCATTGTTTCCTTTTCTACTTCTCCCATTCGTCCTACACTTACTAAAATTTTCATAAAAACACACACGGAACCCAGTTTGCAGAAGACGAGTGACATATCTTACATCATCTATGCTGATGATATTGGCTGAATTTGGTGAATTGCCTCATTTGACCAATGCCTCTGACCTCACCAATAATATCATTCATCAAGGCGTGCAATTTATAAGATTATTGATCGCTCTATATTGTTCTTCTAAATTTTAAGTCAGACACAACATATATATTGACTTGGTCAATAGACAGACATGTTGGGATTAAACTAGAAAGTATGATTTTACTTTTGTATAATTAAAACCCGAATTTAAAACATTATTTTGAAATAAATTGTTTATCATTTGATGCTTTTAAATATTATCGAATGTTACATATATTTCTTGATAATCGTTCAATAAATTAAATGCGTGTTACATTGTAGTTAATTTAGGTAATCTGAGATCGCGAAGATTAAATTAACGATCCCTTGTAACTAAAAAAGCACGCTATTCACGACACCTAGGAAATGAACAACCCATCGTGAAAGGTGAAGTGTAAGGCTCAGATTGACTTGTCTTGACCAAGATATTACACTAGTCAAGATGACTGATGATTGAATAGGACCTCTGAGAGGATAAATTCTTGAGAATCAACAAGGAAGAATTAGGCCTCCGATGGTTCGTTATTTCTTAATCTTAAGCTTCCTAAATAGGATCAATGGGATTGGTAATTATTGCTTTGACTTATCATGGGTAGAGAATCAACGAGATTCAATACTTTTTATCTTGGACAATATTATTAGTCACATGTGATTGCTAAGATTTAATCTGAAGAATGCGTGTGCAAGACGCATGTTCGACGGCTTTTGGGAGGTTCATAAAAGCTTTTATCATACCAAATCTTGCAAGTGGAATTAGTTTCCTGGTTATGGATAATAATGTTGAACAGATTCTTTGAAAGACAAAAGATATTAATTAATAGAAAGCTATTTATTTCAGCTTGAATTAATTAATGGGCTAGATAATCTTAAACACGGGAAATAATAACAAGAGTCATATTGACCGTAATATGGGTTAAGATGGATAGTCTGATATTAATTATGTAGTGGGATTAATTAATATTTATGGGCTTGAATAATATTGTGTCTCAATATTAGATATTCAAGGTCATTAGAAGCCCAATCTTAATTCTCCTAAAGCCCCCTAAGTAGCCCAACATATAGTCCAATAACCGAAAAGGTGATTAAAATAAAATAAATATTGTTTAGCTTAATTTTTCCTAAATTTTCGAATTTATAGATAAGTTGGGAGAAAGATTTTCTTTTGAATTTTGTTATAGAATGAAGATATGTATTCTTGGAATACAAAGATTATCTCATTAAATTCAAGAAATCTCCCACTTTGGTCATCTATATTAAGATTTTCTAATATTTAAAAAATAAAAAAAAAAAAGATTTTCTTGATTTTCTTTGAAAAGATATTATGGAAGATATGTATTCTTGAAATACAAGAATATCTCATAAATTCAAGAAGATCCAAATCTTGGAATCTTGATCATCATATTTTCTAAAAATTCCATAGCAAATAGAAGATGAGATTTTGTGGAATATTATAATTATGAGAGAAAGAATATAGGAGATATATTCAAGATTTCTTGGAGATCAAGAAAATATTTTCCCACATTATTTTAGGGCACAAAATTCACCACCGGGTTCTATAAATAGGGGATGATTATTTCATTCCCAAAGACAATTCAATGCTGTTGGAAAAATTAAGAATAAATCGTGCAGGTGGTGCAACATAATTTATTTCCCTTTTGTTAAATCGTTTACAAGAAATCCTTCCACCGATAGTCGAACGAGGGCTAAGGAATACTTGGGAAGTTCTTTTTGGTTAGTCTAAATCAACTTATCCCAGAGAATGCGTTCCACGTGAACTCGTAGAATTAAACGTCGCGTGGGTTTTACGTGAATTATTATATCGTGATATGTTGTTGGATTATTATTTGAATTAATATAAGATTAATTCATGCTAAATAATTAAAGAATTAAATTTGTATTTAAATATTTATCCCGATAGATGCAATGCATTTATTTCCTAAGACATATAGTGAATTGGTCAATAAGCAGACATAATCTCCCTCCAACCTTGTTTTTTTACATATTTTCAGATTTAATTACTGATAAGCTAGATCACATTCAGTGGTAAAGAACAAATTTGATGAAGTATGTGCTTCCTACTTGCTCATTTGACTGCTTTTTCTTTTTTTCAGTGTTATATTTAGATTTGTATGTCGATTTTGGATTTAATTTTTTATCCTATTTGTTTTTTCTTTGTCTATTTTTTAACTATGAATGAGAACTATTATTGATTTCTCTTCTACAAGGATTGTAACATATTTGTGCATATTTCTAGATTTCCGAATCGTAGATTCACTTTTCAATTAAATGGGTGTTTTGGATTTCCAGATTTGGAGGCTTAATTATAGTTAAGTTTGATTTCGTCTTCATGATCAAATCACTTTTAGTCCGCGTTTTCCAGCATATAATGCTTTGCGATATTTAAGTCAGAAGTTAATTAGATGTTTCATTGTGTTTTGTTTTAGATTCTTCATCCGTTTTTAAATTTGATTCTGAAAGAGAAAAGAGTAGGGTATCTGGAACTGTTGTGAGGGAACTACATCTATCACTCTTTGGTAATGTTCTTCATTTCCATTTGCTTCATCTTATTTTCCTTCATGTTATCAGCCATGTGAACAATAATTCACTTCCTAGGCAAATACCACCACAGCTCTCCTGACTTTCTTCTTCATTTGTAAGTGGGACTCCCGGCTTTACACCAAAAAAATGGTTATGTATTAAAACTTGACGACAAAGACTCTAATGATTATATAAATAAATTGATAACGTCTGGCCTGCAACGTGAAAAATCTTAGTATCTAAAACATTAAAACTTAATCATGTGATATATTTATTAAAATGCTTGGACTTATTGATTTCTTCACTTGAAATGAGAACATACGCCTTTTGTAGTTATTTCACAAAAAATATTTATTATATCCTAGGAGAAAAAATGTAATTCGTTCTAAACATATATAGTCCAATATAGTGATATCTGTGTCAATGATTCAATTACACATGATTAGATTCAATTTTAATTTGAATTAACCACAATTTAGAACTTGAGTAACTTCACTATTCAGTTCTTTTTATTCCCTAACCTTGAACTTGAACCCCGAACCCAAACCTGAACCATCCAAGGTTTTGATTGGTCCGAAGTCCAGATCCAATCCGGGTCGGTCCGAGGACTTGTTCGAAATATAGTTAAAAAAAAAAATTAAAAATTCATTCAAATCGATTCTAATTTGTATAAATGGTGCCTTTTTAAGATTTGCCTACTCGAATATTAATCCCATGTCAATTTTTTTTTTTTTTTTTTTGAAGGGCCATGTCAATGTTTCTACAAAATCAAAATAAATGCAACCCCAACTCCGACCTTAATTACTAATAAAGCACATATATAAGAAGCTGAGTGCAACCTGCAAATTAATAATGTATAAGTCTGGTTGTGATTTGTGAAATTAAGGGTTATAATGGTGGGGTAGTTGATGTAGTATGGATTTTGGGACCATGAAAGATGTATTTTGGCCATCACTCATGACATATTTGTTAGTTATTCTGAGAAAAGACACCAATGTCTTAATTGTGGACATGATACACTGTCGAAAAACAATTGGGACCTCATCATATAAATAATTCATCTTATTTTTTTTGTTCTCTCTTTAATTGGGTCTTGAAAGGTCCCTCCTATCTCAAACCTCAAGATTGCTGGCCTTAGGCCCCACCCTTTTTCAATTATTCAAATTCACACTAGCTACTTACAAATTATCATCTTATTATATTCTACGTCCGTCCTCTTAGTTTTAGTTGGTTGATTTTTCTGGCGTTTTTTTGAAATTTAATTTTGTATTAGTAATTGAAATGATAAAGTGACTTTTTAAGGAGATGTGTGATAGATGAAAATTTATCTATCATTTCTCTTCTTAAAAGTCACTTTTATCATTTCAATTACTAATACAAAATTCCATAAGCAAAAAAAACGTAAGAAAAGTTTAATAATGAAACCCATCGGAGAAATATATATATATATATATATGTATATATATATTGAGTACATAATATAATGATATACTATATAATATAGAAAACTAATGTGTTTTGCGTGTAACCCCTCTTTGTTGGGCAGTGGTAAAGAAAGACTGGAACTTAGGGAATGTTGACCACCGTCGAGTCATGACAAAAAAATAAATACCCTCGCCTACTCTACTAACTCGTAGTAATGACAAACAATGGATCGATCCACGGAAACGTAGAATAATTGTTATCTTAATTGTATAAATTTATAGGAATGACAAACACGTAAATAAAAAAAGAAGAATTTGGATTAAAATTTTATAACTACTATTTAAAACAATAAATTACTACTGAAACTTTCAAATTAATCTAATTAAGAAAATTCAATAAATAAAAGGCATTTCAATTCAGGATTCATTCATCTACCGACTTTAATGTTGTTAATAAGACATCGACGTTTACTTTATTTATTCACGAGATTAATGCCCCTCAATTAGTCAAAAGTTTTTCCTTATCGATTTTATCCCTTAATTATATTCAATTTAAAACAACTCTTCAACGATTCTTTTTTTAACCTAACAGTCTGAATATGATCTAAAATTTAATCCCAGGCCAAAAATATTAAACTCTACGATAAAGGACAAATAAATTCCCGAATCACTTAAAGTCGATTAGAAAGAATTGATTTAAATCACCTAGCAAAATTACTAATTGTTACCAATTGCCAAAATTTATAACAATTACGGATTCACAAAATTTATGAACAAAAGGACATCTGATAATTAAATAACCTGCGGATCAATCTAAATTAAATAGTTAAGTATGAAAAAAAATAAAATAGATGATATAAATAATCGCTGAGATAAATATTAAACGCCTCAAATCAATTAATGACATTAAAATACGAGTTGAGAAGTTCGCAAATTAAAATAAAATTACTAACTAAAGATAATTGTAGGCATCGTCTTCGTCTCTCTCATACTGCTGCGTCGCGTACGTGTGCCATATGGCGTAATTCTTTCTGCTGCCTCCCCTCCAAATTGGCGTGTACTATTCTTTATATAAATAAGTGATGCCTTTTAATTATTCTCCAAGAAACCACCGTCTAATCTCCAAATAAAATCAAATATAAGATATATACATATCATAATAATATCCTAGTGAATAATACTCTAATTCCTCTGCACGTGAATGTATAACTCCGATTCCTCCCTAAATTCATCTCATGGCCTTCATTATATTACTTATTGGGTCTATCTCATGGTCTTCTCCGCATTCAATTTAATTTCACAAAGGATGTCTAAATAAATAAAAAAAACACAAGAATAGATCGGCGTGGAATAATATAATCAAAACATATAAGTAATTAATCATTATAAATGTATAATACAAATGAAGTACAATAAATTGCACTCGAATCTATTAAAAATCAAGATAATTTACTACTTACCAAGTGTGCTCTCTTTAGATCTCGCGTTCGAACCCAAGGTGCGATCAATTAAAAGATAGATTAGGTCAAATACAGAAGTTAGTTACGATTGAAATGGGACCCATTGATGAGCGGTGGGTTAAATCACGAATTAATCGGTCTTTATATCGAATATCCAATTAAAAAAAATGTTTTTGCTCGCGTGTGAAAAGTCAATAGTGATAATAAAATCCATTGTGTAGAGATGAGCGTATTCATGATCGGTCAACCTCACAAATCTTCTTTGCGGACCTTGAATAAAATATAATGGTTTTTTTTGACAAAGTCTATTATCATATATTTGAACAAATTTAATTTTACATTAAATTTTGTAATTGATAAATGTAAAGATAAAATTAATTGATTAAATGGATTCACTCTTACCAAAGTCGATTCATATTCAATTCGGCCCGAATAGATCATAGTTTAGGGTTTATTATTTAGTTTTATGGTGTATATGATTGATTTAGATGAAAATTTTATAGATTTTCATACATAGAAATTTTTTTTCACACTGTATATACTCTAATTTTTTTATGATTTTTAAACGGTAAAATTAATTTGAGGTTCAAACTATATATATGCCAACAGTCGAGTTAGAATTAGGGCTGGAGGAAATACTGAAAATAAATGATACCTGGTTTAAAATTTTCATAGCGGATATGAATATAAAATATGGATTAAAAATCTTTTTTAAAACAAAATTATATTAAAATTTCTATATTTTTTTAAAAACAAATAATAATTTTTTATTATATATATATACCTCTATATACACCTCCAATTCAAAAAATGAAACCAAACTAAACATTTTTGGGGCCGATTCCCCTCCCGACTCGACTTCTTTCTCCCCTCTCACCTCACCCGTCTTCCTCACCCGCCTCCACAACTCCGCGACATCCCCACTCCACTCGACTCACATACCTTTCTCTCCTCCGCCACAATTGTCACCCGTCTCCTCTCACATTGCCGCCTTGACTCCTCCTTATCGCGCCATGGTCCTCTCTTCCTCCTGCCAGCCCCTCTTCCCCACTCTTGTGTGCCTTGACCTCCCTCACGCCACCCTCTCTTCCCATTTCAGTTTCTTCAATCCGCCCACGCATCGCACCGTATGCCAAGCTATCCACCATCCCCTAGCGTGACCACGCCTGCCATCCCATAAAGCGAGCCACCTCGCCTCCCATAAATCGCCTTAGACATTATTTCTTTTAATTTTGGATAATTTATGGTGTTTTTGCAATTTATGTCTTTATGTTGTGTTTGTGATTAGTTATTAGGTTTTGGTGTTTACGGGAAATTGCTTGGTGTTTACGGTAATGTATCTTTATGCCTTTATGTTGTGTTTATGTCTTGAGTTTACGGAAATTGCTTAAAATCAAAAGAATTGAATCTTAAACTCCAAATATGTCAAGATAGAGAAAAAAATTAAAATTTTGAGGGTAAACAGTGCGAGAATTTGGATTATCTGCTTCTATACGAAAAATTTACAGATCTGAGAAATTTTCGTATGAAACTTGGTATGATATTTTTTCGATATCGAAAATTTCGGTCTGAATTTGGTATGGCGAGAAAATTTTTCGTATGTCGACATCATGCCCACCCCACCTTTAGAATTTGAATAATACTCCCCCCCCTTAGAATTTGCACATTTTCCTTTTGGTCTATCCACTTGGGGGTGTTTAGTTCACGAGACTGGATTGATTTGGTGTGATATGATTGAGTTTGATTGAGTAAGATTTGAATGATTTGACTGGATTTGTTGAATCAAGATATGCGTTTGGATTGTAGGATTAGATTGAGGGATTAGATGGGATATCTATTGAAAAGTCATACACCCTTAAATTGAATTAAACAACTACACTTCATTCTTGTGAATCTATTCAAACAATATAAGGAGATTTTGTAATATTATTGCATTTGGGATATCTTTCTATCCCACCTTTCATACATGAGATTGACATATCCTTCCATGAGGGATAATACATTTTCTATCCGGGCTTAAAGTATATCATGAGCCATCATCCCGCAAACTAAACAGTAGATTAGTTGGGATTAAAATCCTAATCATGGTCTATCCCGATCAATCCCTTGAACCAAACGGGCCTTACCAATTTGCTTTGGCCTTAAAATTACAAAAGATCCATACAATCTTCACCCTCAATATCTCCAACTCAATCTCCACCTCAATTCCTTTTTTGAAAGTTAATAAAACACCAAAAAATGTTTTTCTTAATATGTGTGTCGAATTTTAAGGTACAAGTTGCTAAGGGAATGAGGAGTAATGTTTTTTTCCGAACTAAACCACCCAAGATCATTATAAATTAATTATAATGAAGTTTGAATTATAAGACAGTCATACTTGAATATTTCGTAGCATTCTGAAAAGACTAGATCTTCTACGGTCATTCTCACCCAAAGACGTCAATGGTTGACTATCATATCTTAATTTTAAATTTATAATAGACCCCTATTAATTTTCAACAGGAGTTATAACACAAACGGTGCACTAGTTTTTACGGTATATAATTAGTGTGAGTTTGACTAAATTTTTTCAATCAAGCTGTTATTATATTTTTAGGCGGATCAGATCATAGAAAAACCAATCGAAAAAGTAATACTCTATCTGTCACACGTTATCTTTAAAAAGGGTTGAAATAAGTTTTACGAAAAGGTAAATTAAATGTGTTTATGGGCACAATTTTTTTTATTTTCATCGTCCAACAATCACTTAATTACCCATGTTATCATTATACTTTGCTCATAATCAATTATGTTATTTATAAATAGATTTAATTTACATTTTCGTAAAATCTGCTTTTTTAACCTCCTGAAAGATACTTTGAAACGTAGATAGTAGTTTGTTGTGAAATATACCAACTCATTTCATAAAAAAAAATTTACATTTAAAATGATTAATACCATTCAACCTAATACTTTACTTTTGCATGACTCAACATTTTTTTTACTATATATTTTAATTTTTTATGTAAATGAGTCAAAATTGAATAAAAATAAATATTGTCACTTTCAAAGAATATAGAAATAAATTTATTAGGAAAATAAATTTTTACTTACAAAACGAAACTTTGTTCAACGTAGAATATAATACATTTAATAGAACACCGCACAATTTTGGAGTATTATTTTATTTGTTTGTATATAACTTATCATAATTTCATGTTTCGTTTAAAATTGATATTGGAGAACGCTGATTAAGTCAGTATGAAAATATTTTCTAATTTTTTTCAGGACATGGCATGTATATTTTTGCTGTCGCACAGTACTGTCAGACATATGTTACTGCTCACACTGACATTTTAATTTTTATACAATTATTTCTTGCTGCTGCTAAAATTATCAAATTTATTATTGTAATAAAATAAAGTTTTTTGTCACTTTCTATAAACTTTTATAGGTGGCGAGTACAAACATAACAAAAGTTGTCACGGTTCAGGCATCATCAATCATGAACTAACAATATTAATTAATTGGTAATTAAATATTGAATTAAAAGATTATTAACGTGGACCTAGTTTAGTGACTTTAGTTTATATGGGTTATACTAATACACGTACGAGTCGATATTCCATGTAAAAAAATAAAAACAAATCGATAAAGAACAAACATAGTTGCAGAAAATGAGTACAGTCGTCTTATTTCAGATTAATTAATTGGATTAACGTCGTGGGACCTAGCTAATATAGCATATGGATTATATTAATACACGAACACTCTATCTAATAAACAATGATATCCATAAAAACAAAATCAAGAAATTAAGAACACAACTAGTTAATCCAAAAAGTGAGCAGTGACAAGTGATGTTAAGTTTTAGTTAATTAATTAGATTAACGTGGGACCTATATATGTATGGATTATATTAATACACGAACGTTCCATCTAATAATTAAACCAATTAATTATATATATTAGCAACCGTTATATATGTTTTAATTAATTTTTATATTTTTTAATAAAATAAAATTCTTTTATGATTTTATAGTCAAGAGGCCGACGCTCAAGTCTTGAATTCGATGAACATTTATATGGACATCTCTCTCATGTGATTTATGTATTATTGCATGAGAAATATATTTCACTACAAAAAAACGTGCGTTTTGATGGTTCTGAACCCCTTGAATATACGGTCTTTTCTGACAGTTCTGATCAAATGGTCAAAGTTAACGGTTTAGCGACGGTCAAGAATCGTCGTCATAAATAGCAATATTTTAGTCATGACGTTTTGGACTAACCACTTTAGCGACGGTTTTTAATTTTTTTTTTAATATTTAATATTAATTATATTTTTTTAATGTTTCAGGATTATACTAGGTTTTTTAATTGTTGTTAATGCATCTTACCGTATATTTAATTTATAGTCACTTGGAGAAGAGTTCAACATGACCGTAGTCGATCTATTTTAGTAATTTACGGTATAAAATTTCATTTATAGTATATTTAAATATATATATTGACTAAAAGTAGTACTTGTTTAAATAGAAAAGTAGTACTTGTTTAAATGAAAAGTATTACATGTTAAATGAAAAGTATTACTTGTTTAAATAGAAAAGTACTACTTGTTTAAATAGAAAAATACTACTTGTTTAAATAGAAAAGTAGTACTTGATTAAATGAAAAGTATTACTTGTTTAAATTAAAAGTATTGTTTAAATAATAGAAAATATTACTTGTTTAAATGAAATGTATTAACTTGTTTAAATGAAAAGTATTACTTGTTAAATGAAAAGTATTACTTGTTTAAATAGAAAAGTTGTAGTTGTTTAAATAGAAAAGTAGTACTTGTTTAAATGAAAAAGTAGTACTTGTTTAAATGAAAAGTATTACTTGTTTAAATAGAAAGTAGTACTTGGTTAAATGAAAAGTAGTACTTGTTTAAATAGAAAGTAATACTTGGTTAAATAAAAAGTATTACTTCTTTAAATTAAAGGTATTACTTGTTTAAATGAAAAGTATTACTTGTTAAATGAAAAGTATTCTTTTGTTTAAATAGAAAAGTTGTAATTGTTTAAATAAAAAAGAAGATTGTTTAAATGAAAGTATACTTGTTTAAATAGAAAATGGGACTTTTCTACGGTCGGGAAGGGTTGACGTCCGATATCCAATCAAATGTTGCCATCGTTTAATTTCATTTAAAAATATCTAGTTTTGCCATGAGAATAAATATTTATTATTTTTTAATAAAAAATAAAAATTACTAAAAATACCCTTATAACAATTTTTTTTTATAAAAATAAAAATTTATAAATTTAAAAACTTAAGTCCTATTTATATTAAATTAATAAAAAAATCAATCGAAACTTTAGTCCATTTTCTTAATTTTTCCCAAATCATATGAACCCTAATTTTTAAAACATAATAAACGTTGTGTCGTCTTCTCCGCGCAGTCGGAGTTCTAAGAATTTTAACAATATCCTCTTCATCAAATATGGCCATGACCAGGTCACGGTTCCAAAGAGGTAAGCCCGGTATCATCAGTTTAGATACCATTAGTGAAACTAAAAAGTATTGTAATATTATATATATTTACTCTTTGTTCATTTAATTTTATTTTAACCACAGCCCAAAAGATCAAGAATATATAAGAATGTAAAAAGTAAAGTACTGTAATATAAACATAGTCAATTGGATAAATAAAGAGAGAATTGGGAACAAAAGGGCAACTAAGAACAACACGAGACATAAGAAAGATTCACGAAAATTCCAAATGCAATTTATTTAACTTGTTGGTGTCTATCCATAATTGCTTTTATTCTTTCAAGCATAATTTCTTGCTATATCCATAGCTTTCTTAATTTTTAAAGTATAATTGATAGTTATCTGTCTCGTGCGGATCACATCAGGAAGTGGGGATTCATCAACCAATGTGGATCTCGTATTTCCTGCTACCTTGTACACCAAACCGTCTACTTCTATCGCTCCAACGGCGTCGTCGACTTCTTCTACACGGTGGCGCTCAGCCGCGCCATGGTCGATGAACAGCATCTCAATGCCTATCTCAGACCCATCAAATCACACGCGAGTTCGGGCCCCTGCAAGCGCAAAGAAATCCGGATTTTCAAAGAAACAGGTCGACGATGATAAAGCCAATTATATAAAATTGTTTGATGATTTCTTTGAATGATTTTGATGAGCCGAATTTGTTTCTCGCAAATAATTAGGGTTCGATCAATTTGAATAGGGATATTAATAATTTTAATTATATTTAAAAGTGTTATAATATAAATGAAATATTAATATTAATAAAGATATATATGTTATTTTTTCATTTAAGGGATAATTTTGTCATTTTATAAATATTAATTTAATTTATTAGTAGGATGATATAAATCTCTCTTAAGAAGATGCAAATAAATAACACACAATGCAAAAAGTCTAATCATTTAAAATTAAAATTATACGTTGGATCAACGATCCAACCAGAATCAAAGTGTTCTCGACGTCGGGAAGGGCGTGATTCCGTATTTTAGAATATCCCTAGAAAGTATTACTTGTTTAAATAGAAAGTATTACTTGTTTAAATAGTGACCGCCCTGTCGAGGTGCGACAAAAATAAATAATAATTACCCGGACTATCCTACTAACTTGTAGAAGCGATAAAATGCGGGATCGATCCACGAGGAGCATTGTGATTATTGCAATTATGTCAATTGATGAATTAATGAGACAACACACAAAAGGGGGGTTTGGTTTGGATTTTTATAACTAAGAGAAAAATAAAATAGCGAACTAATTATATAAGATCAACAATTAAAAGCAATAACACTAAAAGTTTAATGGACGAAATAAATGAGAATTAAATACCCCTACTCACGATTCATTCATCCCCCATGTTAACACGACTACTTTAACCTCAACGTTTACTTTATTCGTTTTCAAGATTAATGCCCCTCATGAATCAAAACGCTTCAATTTTCCGGTCCAATCCCTTAAGTTTATTTAATTTAAAAGAAGCCCCTTCAAGAAAACCTTTCTAACTAAGAAGTCTAGGTTAGCCCGTAGATTTAACCCAGTTAAAAGCATTAAATCCTAGGATAGAGAGCAAACAAATTCCCATGTACACTTAGCGTGACCCGTAAAAAACCGATTTAATTCAATTTTAGTGAATCCACTAGTTGTTACCAAGAGTCTCCACATATAACAATTACACAGATTACATGCTTAAACTTAACGGATATTTTAAACAACTAACCTAGATGGTCAATCTAAATCAATTAATTTAAACACGCAAGAAGTTGAAACAAATAAATTAAAAAATCCCAAAAATGAATATCATAAACGTCTCGAATTAAATAATCACATTAAACATGGGTTCAAAAATTCCCGGAGTTGGGATAAAACTACTAACTAAAAATTAGAACAAACTTAAAAGAAATCATCTTCAAAGTTGCTTTAACGTCAAAATTGCCTCCTCCATCTTCCGGAAAAAAAATGTCCCTCTTCTTGATTAAGTGGTAGTATATATAGTAAGGCATGACCCACTTCTCTTTCTCTTCAATTCGGCTGATATGGCCCAAGTATCTTCTCCAATCTCTTTTTTTTTTGCATATCACATCTTCCCATATATATCTTGACTAAATCTTTTCCAAAACAATCCCTTTGACCAAATCTCATCCACTAATACATTTCACTTCTTTTTTCTCCATAGCTTCGAACATGGGCCCCGCCTTTGGTCACCCGATGTGGGTCTCTCTTACTCGATAGGTCCAACAACTTTTCGAAGAAAACACCTAAATACTCTTTGCAAACACAAAAATTGATCAAGTCTTGAGAATAATACGATCAAATCACATATGAGTAATTTAACATGCATTCTAACATAAACGAGCTCAATAAATCGTGGTTTCTATCACATTAAAAACATGCATATTTTACTACCTATCAAATAGTAAGTATTACTTGTTTAAATAGAAAAGTAGTACTTGTTTAAATAGAAAGTAGTACTTGTTTAAATAGAAATGTAGTACTTGTTTAAATGAAAAGTATTACTCCCTCCGTCCCAAGATTACTTGAACACTTACCTTTTTGCTCGTGTTTAAGCGAGCAAATTATTTATTAGTATTTAAAATAATAAAGTGACTTTTAAGGTGGGGTTGTTGGGGTTATACTGGAAAGTATGCTTTTTTTGTATAACCAAACCTAATTTTATCTTTATTTACTAAAATAAATTATTTATCATCGATGCTTTAAAATATCATTGAATGTTACATATATTTATGCATAATTGTTCAATAAACAGTACGTGTTACATTGTAGTTAATTTAGTGATACCAGATCACAGAAGATTAAATTAACAGTCCCTCGTAACTAAAAGTATGTTGTTCACGACCTAGATGGAAGTGAACAATCCATCGTGAAAGGTTGAAGTGTAAGCCTCAGATTGGCTTGTCTTGACCAAGAGATTACACTATTGCATGGTCGATGCCTTTGAACAAGACCTACGGAGGATAAATTCTTCAAAGACCAATTAGGAAGAATTAGACCTCGATGGTTTGTTATTTCTTAATTTTTGTCCCTTAAATAGGATCGTGTGTGGTTAGTAACTATTGCACCCTAACCCCAACAAAAAAGCGGGGTTGCGGTTGCGAAGAAACATAAATTTTTAGAAATGGTTAGATCAATGATGAGTTATCTTGGATCTACCCAAGTCGCTTACGGGGTCATGCCTTGGAAACAACGGCTTATATTGCGAACTTGGTGCCATCCAAATCGGTTCCCAAAACTCCCAAAGAATTGTGGATCGACCGCAAAGCCCGGTTTAGAGACACATGAGAATTTGGGGGTGTCCGCCTACGTGTTGGACAAGGAAGCCGTAAAATTGGATCTCGGATCGGAATTAAGGTTGTTTATAGGATAGCCCGAGGGAACAAAATGGTGTATGTTCTATGGTCCCGAGGATCAAAAGGTGGTAATAAGAACCCACTTTAGATTTTTGGAAGAAGACTATATGAACGAAAGAAAGCCCAGAAGTGAGATTACCTTAAATGAGCTTAGAGGGCTAACCTCGGTCTGTTGTACAAAAGTGACATATCAAACGACACACTTACACAACCAAAAACCTCGACGTAAGTGGGGGGTGTGAGACAACCCTAGAGATTAATGGGGATAGGAGAGTCCTCAGACTTAGTCCCCGGTCAAGATGAATCAGACCCATGGACTTACGACGAGGCAATCCAAGACAAGGATGTGGTTTCTTGGCAAACAGCAATGGAAGCCGAAATGGGTTCTATGGATCATAACAGAGTGTGGGAGCTAGTCGAACCACTTAATGGGGTCAAACCCATTGCCTGCAAGTGGGTATACAAAAGGAAAAGAGGACCGGACGGGAAGGTGGAAACCTTCAAGGCAAGGCTTGTGGCGAAAGGTTATACTCAGAAAGAGGGGATCAACTATGAGGAAACTTTTTCACCTGTAGCAATGCTCAAGTCCATCCGAATTCTCTTGTCGATTGTCGCGCATCTCGACTTTGAAATCTAGCAAATGGATGTCAAGACGGTTTTCCTTAACGGAAGTCTTGAAGAGGAGATCTATATGCAACAACCCCAAGGCTTCATTGAAAAAGACCAAGAACACCTAGTTTGCAAGCTCAAGAAGTCCATTTATGGACTCAAACAAGCATCCAGAGCTTGGAACCAATGTTTTGATCAAGTAATAAAGTCTTATGGGTTTGATCAAAATGAATACGAAAGTTGTGTGTACAAGAAGCGTGTCGGAACTGCATTGGTATTCTTAGTACTATACGTAGACGACATTCTGCTCATCGGTGACGATGTAAAGGTGTTGTCAGACGTAAGGGCATGGCTTTCAAAACAGTTTGATATGAAGGACTTAGGGGAAATCGGGCACATCCTTGGGATCAAGATCACTCGAGATCGCAAGAGAAGGATGATAGGCTTATCGCAAACTTCATATATAGACACTGTCTTGAAGCGTTTCAGCATGCAGGACTCCAAGAAAGACTTCGTACCTTTCAGGCATGAAATCCATCTATCCAAGGAAATGTGCCTTAAGACACAAAAAGAGATAGATGACATGAAAGACATTCCTTATGCTTCGAATGCTGGAAGCCTTATGTATGCAGTGTTGTGCACGAGACCGGATATCTGCTTTGTCGTTGGCATGGTGGCGAGATATCAAAGTAATCCGGGAAAAGAGCATTGGACGACAGTTAAGAACATTCTGAAGTATCTGAAAAGAACTTGGGATAGAATGTTAGTTTATCAGTCAGAAAGTCTAATCCCCATCGGTTACACGGATTCGGATTTCCAATCAGACTTAGATTCCAGAAAATCTACCTCCGGTAGTGTGTTTTGCATGGGGAGAGGAGCCATGACATGGAGAAGCGTTAAGCAGAAATGAATCGTCGATTCTACCATGGAAGCCAAATACGTAGCTGCTTGCGAGGCAGCGAAAGAAGCGGTTTGGCTCAAGAACTTCGTAGTGGACTTGGATGTAGTTCCGAATTTGCCCAGCACAATTACTGTTTACTGTGATAATGTCAGAGCAGTTGCAAATTCAAGGGAACCAAGAGCTCACAAGGCCAGCAAACACATTGAAAAGAAATACCATCTTATACGAGAAATCATTAAGAGAGAAGATATAGACGTGTCAAAGATCGCGTCAGAAGACAACCTAGCAGATCCATTCACAAATGGTCTGCCTCAGAATACATTCGAGAGACATGTGGAATGAATGGGTGTCAAGACCGTTGTCAATCTGCTTTGAGTATAAGTGGGAGATATTATTAGGTTCGTGTAGGTGACATTAGATGTCACGTATTAGGAACTCCACGAGATATGTTGTAGTATACTTAAAAGCAGACTTTGAGTATAAGTGGGAGATTGTTGGGGTTATACTGGAAAGTATGTTTTTACTTTGTATAACCAAACAAAATTTTTGTCTTATTTACTGAAATAAATTATTTATCACTGATGCTTTAAATATCATTGAATGTTACATATATGTACTGCATAATTGTTCAATAAACAGTACGTGTTACATTGTAGTTAATTTATTGATATCAGATCACAAAAGATTAAATTAACAGTCCCTTGTAACTAAAAGTACGCTGTTCACGACCTAGATGGAAGTGAACAATCCATCGTGAAAGGTTGAAGTGTGAGGCTCAGATTGACTTGTCTTGACCAAGAGATTACACTAGTGCATGACTGATGCACTAAACAGGACCTACAGGAGGATAAATTCTTCAGCACTGAATTAGGAAGAATTAGACCTCAGTGGTTCGTTATTTCTTAATCTTCGTCCCTTAAATAGGATCGTGTGTGGTTAGTAACTATTGCTTTGACTTATGACGGGTAGAGAATCAATGAGATTCAATACTTTTTATCTTGGGCAATATTACTGGTCACATGCGATTGCTAAGTGTTGTGTTCGATACAATTACTCAAATTAATCGTACACGTCATAGGGACACGTGTATTATTCAACTATTAAAATAACCATGCTCGATGGACAAGTGTGCTCGCCGCTTTCCAACCAAACAAGTTTGTTCGCCAGCTCGCCGCTTGCCGACCAAACAAGTTTATTCGCTAGCTTGCCGAGCAAATAGGTATGTTCGCCACTTGCCAACCAAGCAAGATTACCCGCTAGCTTGCCGAGCAAACAGGTATGCTCACCACTTGCCGACAAAGCAAATATGCTCGCAGCTCGCCAAATCTGGCATGATGACCTGATGTTATCCTGAGATGATCCTGAAGATATGTTGATCTGATCAGTCGAGCTGATCAGATCAGGCAAGAAGAAATCAGATAACCTGAAGGCTCAGATAATCTGAAGGCTCAGATAACCTGAAGGCTCGGATAACCTGAAGGCTCAGATAACCTGAAGGCTCAGATATACTCGATGAGGACAGTGTTCCGGTATAATATTGATATGGCCAAAGGGGCGAACGGGGAATCAGTCGAGCAAAAGATGATTTGGAAGAGTGCCTTATAAACAAGTAAATGCAAAGATCAACCAGGAAGACAAAATTAGAAATGTGGCAGCATCACATGAGTTCTTGCAAGACACAAAGTCTCCAGCTCATGCTTGTCAAAGTACTATAAATATAAGAAAAAAGAAAAGAAAAAAAAAATTCCCAGAGTGGTTAGGTTCAGAAAAAACTCCCAAGTACTCTCATACATTGAGAAAAATCCCTAGCACTCACACACTTACTCTCCAAATCATCTTCTTTCATGGAAGTTTTCCCATGAGAAGATCGTATATCAGATTGTATATATAAATCTACTTAATATGATATCTCGGCTTGGAATGCCCCCGAAGTAGTCATTTATCGATGGTGGGTCAACAATTTCCTATTATTTACTGTATATCGTACACGTACTTATTTTGTTTGTGAGTTGTTATCAAATTAGCCACATAATATTCTCCATAAAAAACGACTTGCAACAATTGGCGCTTTAGAAGGAGGGTACAAAAACCAACCCATACACAATCCCGTATGATAGGCGAAAAAAAAAAGAAATATAATGCCTCAATCTAGGAATACTTTCAGATGGAGAGGTCGGAATGAGCCCGACTACAACGCCGAAAAGAGGCTCAACATCAGCCTCACAAAAATTAGACCGCGAAAACCATCAATCTTGAAGATATCGCCAACGATTCGGCGGCCACAAGAAAGGCCATCACTTTCTTGTTGCGAGCACAGAAAGAGAGGGCCGAAAAGGAGTTGGCCAAGTTGAAAGTTCAAGATGATGATGATCGACGCTAGCATACACCTGATAGCGAGCAAGTTAAGTTGAAAGTTGCACGGAAGCGGGCCAACAAAAAGGCAGATGATATGTCGGACAACGAGCAGCCTCAAGGGTCCAGACCATCAACGTTTGGACGTTTGAGGCTCTCCATTAAAGTCCGAATTGGCAATCATAGGCGACAGGATCCCAGGAGGGAACAGCCGACGGACATACCGGCTCCCTCAGATCCTCATGATCGCCCGCATCCCGAATAAAAATCGGCTGGAACTAAATTGTCTATCCATCATCGATTGGGTAGTCAAGGATGAACTTGGAAAGGGGGACTGCCCCATCACGAGCATGACCCCCTGGGTCCTCATGATGGGACACAACCCCGATCCAAGTCTGTCAGTTCCACGAAATTTGCAGAAATACAAAAAGCAATCGAAGGTTTACAGACCGACTGCCGCAACGAAAGGACTCCTGGCGAAGATAGCACAATGCCCCCGCTGCCACTAACCCCGGCGATCATGGCGGCCAATTAAATACAAGAGAAAGTGGCAAAGATCGACCACCAATTTTATGTTCGATCTTGAATTTGACCCACATGTTCACCTCGAAGAAATATTCATTTTTATGATCGCCATGGGTGCCACCGACGAACGCAAAGGCGATCATTCCCCATGACGTTGGGCGACCAGCATCCACGGATGGTTCTCTACTCACCCACTGCGTCCCATCACGTCTTTTTTCGCTCGGTTGGGGACGAAATTCTTGTCCCATTTCTCATCCATGTGTGCTCGCCGGTCCGACCAAAACAAAGGTTGACACATTTCTCCCAGCTAAAGGGTGAGTCGGATCGAGCATACATCGAAAGATTTGACAAATGTTTGTACGATGGAGCCCCAGTTGAAGAGGATGCCAAGATCCTTACGGTGGTCGGAGGCCTGACCCTGAATACGGATATGTGGAAGCCATGCATCGATTGGCCTAACACATATGCCAATCAAAGCGAAGCGGCAAGATTATAGCCATGCGGGATCTGCTCGCCAAATCACGATTAGGTTAGGAAGCAACAACAAAAAGAGTTTTTGGTAAAAAAGTAATGAATGAGGGGGGGTATAAACCCCCATGATCTTTTAAACCATTTGAAGAAAGAGCAGAAGCAAATGCCCTACGAAGTCTTCTGGGCGTTTCAGCGGAAACAATATTTAATCAAATTAAAGATCGGGACATGTTGGATAAGCCACGAAAAATCATAATGGATAAAAATTGGCTTAATGCTTCCAAGTTTTGCAGTTATCATGAGTACATCGGACATAATACTGAAGAATGTAGCGATTTACTTCGTCAACTTTGGAAGTTATATAAAGAAAATCGTCTTACGCAGTTCCTCAAAAAGCCGGCGAGCAGAGACTTCCGAACATAAAAAATAGGCGATCGTGGAGGCATCTGATAATGATCCCGAGCAATCCCGCAAGAGGTCGGAATTACCCAAAAGAGGGGCACCTACCATGAGTAGAAGTCGAGAGAGTCAAGAAATCCACATGATTCGTCCTGATTATGGTCATGTGGGTGGATGCTATCAGGCACAGACATTATCGAACAGGCGAAAGAAGATGGAGATGTGTGCCATGCAAAGCATCCATCAGGTGAAGGTGGCGAGCACATTAGCTAGCACGCCACCTTCTCACCAAATCATGTTCTCGGAAGACGATCTCGACGACATAATCACCCCCACAATGATTCTCTAACCATCAGTGCTCGTCTTCTCGATTTGAAGGTGCATCGCCTCCTGGTCGATACAGGAGCATATGCGAACATTCTGTTCATCAACACTCTGCACCAAATGGAGAAGCAAGTTGGGAACTTGAGTAGTTATATAGAATCATGTGATCACACCATCATGGGTTTCGGGGAATCTGTAACCCGGCCCTATGGTATGATCAGGTTAGGAGTCGAGCTAGAGTCAACTTTAAATTCGGAGATCCGACGAATTAGAATGCTAGACTTTGTAATCGTCGATGCTCCGTCTACTTATAACGGGTTTTTAGGTTGCCCGTTTATTCAGGAATTTAAAGCTGCCTGTTCGACTTATTACTATTGTGTTAAATTTCCAACTCAATAGGGGACGGGTAGCGTAAAAGGTGACCAGAAAAAAGCTCGAGATTGTTTGCTGACATGTGCGCCAGAAAAGCAAAACATCATTAACATGATGGACCAAACATGGGAGACCGGAGAATCAAGCCAACAGGCGAATACGTTGCCAAGATACCCCCTTTTGACGAACACATCTCCACGGGCGGACATAGAACCTGGGGTGATAGCCCATATTCCAGATTTAATGAACATTGATCCGCCAAACGAGCTACCGGATTTAGAGCCTCGTGTAGGTTTTGAACCTATGGAGGTAGATGACGAACACCGGGGGATGATCGAAGATCCTCAATGGAAGCTAAAAAAGAGGCGAGCAACGCCTGTTGAACAATTAGAGTCTGTCAATATTGACCCGAACAAACCAGAATTAGAAGTGTTTATTGGTTCGGAATTACCGGAACCTTTCCGAACAGAAGTGATTGCATATCTTCCAGCAAACTTGGATGTGTTCGCTTGGTCACATGAAGACATGGTCGGCATTGATCCTAAACATGCATGTCATTCTCTTAATCTTGACCCAACACAAATTCTGATAATCCAGAAGCGCAGAAAATTCAGTCTGGAGAAGTATGCAGCTATGGATAGTGAAATCAAAAAATTGCTCGACAATAAATTGATTCGAGAAGTAAAATGCCCAAGATAGCTTGCAAACCATGTGCTCGTCCGCAAATCTAACGGAACTTGGAGGTTATGCATAGATTTCACTGATTTAAACAAGGCATGCCCGAAAGACAATTTTTCGATGCCACATATCTATTATTTGGTCGATAATACAGCAGGACATGAGCTCATGACCTTCATGGATGCATTTGCTGGCTATCACCAAATACTCATGCATCCGGACGATCAAAAGAATACGGCATTCTGCAGCAAAAAGAATATGTATTGTTGGCAACGCATGCCATTCGGATTAAAGAATGCCGGAGCAACGTATCAACGTTTGGTGAACAAAATGTTCGACGAACACATAGGCCGAACAGTTGAGGTGTATATTGATGAAATTGTGGTAAAAAGCGAGCACAAGGAAGACCACATCACCCACCTAGCACAAACGTTTGATATTCTCAGGGGATATAACATGAAATTAAATCCGAAGAAATGCAGCTTTGGGGTTCACTCAGGAAAATTCCTAGGACATATGGTCAGTCAATGGGGGATTGAAGCGAACCCATCAAAGATTCAAGCCATGCTCGACATGTAGGCCCCTAGGAGTGTGAAAGAAGTCCAAAAATTAACTGGATGTTTGGCTTCTATAAGCCGGTTTATATCACAAACTGGAGACAAATGCAAACCTTTCTTTGACGCATTAAAGAAAGGGAAATTCCAGTGGACAGAGCAATGCCAAAATGAACGATATCTAGCAGATACACAAACATTATCTAAGCATGTTCCAGGCGAACAACTTTATCTGTATCTTGCTGCATCCGAGCATGCAATTAGCGATGTGCTTTCGTTTCGAGGCGGAAGGAGCGACACACTTGCCTATTTATTATGTAAGTCAGGTGCTCAAAGAAGCTGAGCTCCGGTACCCTCCACTGGAAAAACTTGCATATGCTTTCGTTATGAGTGTTCAAAAACTGTGACCATACTTTTTCGATCACTTCGGGCCGAGGTATTAAACACATTCCCATTGCGACAAGTTCTCCACCCGACCGCATTAATCGCGGGCGATTACTCAAGTGGGCGGTGGAGTTAGTTAATTTGGCATTACGTTAAGCTACTACGAAACGACAATGAAGGGCTAGGCTATGGCCGATTTCATGGTCGAGTTGACATATCCACAAATGCCCGAAAGAGGTGTCGACTAACCATGGCACATGTATGTAGACGGCTCATCAACAAGTTCAAAGCGGGCGTGGTTCTCATCAAATTGACTCGACAAACTTTCACAATGGCTATCCGCTTTTGATTTCCCGACCACAAATAATGAAGTTTTAGTATGAAGCTTTGATCATTTGGACTACACATGGCTATGACAATAGGAATTCAGAGGCTGATGATTTATATCGATTCCCAAATAATCGTATACCAAGTATTAGGCGAGTACGAAGCCCGAGGCGAACAGATGGCAAAATATCAACAACTAGCAAAGGAGTTGCTTGAACAATTAGAACAAGTTTACATAGAACAATTACCACGATTGGATAATTCGTTCGCTGATGTCTTGGCATGATTGGCAACAACAGAAGGAGTGACGAGCACGATGGACATTGTGGTCGTCACAACTTGTTCGCCATCAATCCCCAGAGTTGTGGTGGCCCGTGTGACGGTAGCAAAGAAACCCGGATGACTCAATTTTAAGTTACTTACAAAAAGGACTTCTCCCCGAAAATAAAGCACAAGTTACTGCGCCTCGACATACAAATTTGCTCGTTATACTATCTTAGACGGGCATTTATACAAAAGAAGTTTCTCACTTCCATTATTGAAGTGTATTACTCCTAAAGAGGGTCATGTAATTCTGGAACAGATTCATGATGGAGTATGTGGAAACCATACAGGTGGACTTGTCCTGGCACATAAAACTGTCAGACAAGGTTACTACTGGCCAACCCTCAAAAAAGATTCGCTTACGTATGCTCGCTCGTGTCACAAGTGTCAGGTACATGACCCACTTATCCATAGCCCACCTGAAGAACTAGTATCAATTTACAGCCCGTGGCCATTTGCTAAATGGGGAATCGATTTGATCGGCCCATTTCCCTCTTTGGCACACGGGAGTAAAATATGTTGTGGTTGCCTTGTTGATTACTATACTAAATGGGTGGAAAATCGGGTTATTGTTAAAGTCACCGAACAAAGAATGTGGAACTTTGTTTGGAAAAATATCATTTGTCGTTTTGGGCTTCCCCAATCATTGGTAACAGATAATGGCAAACAGTTCGATGGAAGTGAATTCCGACAAAATTGTGTTCGCTGGGGCATAAAAAAGCATTACTCTACTCAGATACCCCCCACAAATGGACAAGTAGAAAGTTGTCGATAAAATTATCAAGCATATCCTCAAGGCTAGACTTGATAATTCGAGGGGGGATGGGTCAAGAAGAGTTGCAAAATATTATGGGCCTATCGAACTACTTTCAGAACATCAACTGCGGAAACCCCTTTTGCCCTGGCATTTGGTCGGAAGGCTACCAACCGCAGAAGTCAAGATTTCGAGCCATCCGGACAATGACTTTTGAGAGACATCAACGACACATCAACGACCGCGTACACATTAGAAGAAAGGAGGATAAAAAAATTCAAGAACGCCATGTATAAAAAAAGATCAGAAAAGTTCTACAACTCTAAAGTCCGAACACGCAGGTTCAACGTGGGCGAGCTGGTTCTAAGACGAGCAACGGGGGTGCCAAGTGGTGTGTTCGGTCGAGCATGGGAAGGTCCATTCAGAGTTACAGAACGTTTGTTAAATGGGACTTATGATTTGGAAGACTTGAATGGAGTCCCATTGTCCTACTCGTGGAATGCGTCAAATCTGAAAAAGTATTGTCAGTAATGACGAGCACAACCGCCAAGCATAATAAGCCATTCGGCTCGACGACGAGCAATAACCGCCGAAATAATCGATTGCGTTTAGCTCGACGAGCATAATTGGCCGAGCATAATCAGCCATTCGGCTAAGACGAGCAGGACAATCATGAAGGAAGAACACACCTTGTTCGACACAAATTTCTGAATCTTCTAGAAGAAATTCTAGCTAGCACTATCAAAAGATAGAAGATACGTGTCGAAACAAGTTGAGAAGTGGTGGCAACCAAAAGAGGTATGAGTCAATTCTTGAATAAGAACTGGCAAAAACAACGACAGGTGTCAAAATGAGGATTTAAAGCAAGAAGGCCAACACCAACTAGCTATGCCAGCACATGTTTGGGATAGTTCTATAAATAGGCATATTGATAGCTGAAGAAAGTGGAGAAAAACAGAGAAAAAAAAAAAAATACTGCAAACATAGTAGAAGAAAATTCAGTTATCGAGAGAAAGTTGGTTTGGTATGCCTCGGGCATCGGTATCCAAACACTCGATTCAAATTTATCATTCTCACGAATCGATCATCCGTCCTGCACTTGCTCTAATACGAAGCTTTATACCCATAAGACACTCCGAGCACAAAGGTTGACGCTTTATTATGGACTCAAGATGCTCGGCAGAAATCATGGTTGCCACTCCACGCTACTCATCGCTTATGCAAGAAGTAAATCACTAGTCCCCACGCATCCCAAAAATCTCCTCCGGGGGTGGATGTCGTGGTATCCGCCGACACGACGCCAGCGGATCGCTGATGCTCGAGCATCTACGTAGGGGGACAAAAAGGTGCGAAAGCAGAGGCTTTTTGCTTTGCTTTCACATGCTCGGCGTTCTTTCGCCACATGTCACATGTCGTCGCGGATAATCACAACTTGTCCGGGAGGGACAAATGCTTATCTTTTCTTCATCGCTTGAGCATGTTATTTAAAAAAGAGAGTAGACAGTGATCCACCTCATGCTTGTCAACATCAATTCCGGACGACGAAATGATGTCACCATGTCTATTTCGAGACAAGGTTTAAATTCAAAACCATAGTCTGATGTCTATAGTTATGTGTAATAGACATTCTTCTTCAAATGTAAAGGTTGTAATAGAATACAACGTGTTGTAAAAACATTTTCGTTTGTTAAGTTTTTTTCTAGTTGAAGCTTCATCGAGGTCGCACCCTAAAGCCGGACGACCGAACAAAGACGAAACGAACGAAGTTTATGTTCACTTTCACCGAAAACGGTTTGTACTCGGATACCCCGACAAAGAAAGTGATGGTGATGGGTACGCATTCAACTAAATAAGATGACTCATACTTACAGATACCCGCAGCAAAGCGAGTGATGAGTACGGGGTCGCAGCTAAATAAGACGACCCGAGTATGAATAGTAATCGCGCCTAAATAAGACGATCACGAAATAAGAAATGGGGGTTGCATATAAGTTAACCCATCTGGTCGCAGCTAAATAAGACGATCAACCTGATTGCATCTCAATAAGACAATAAAAAAACCAAAGAAGTCAGGGTGGAACATAGACACAGATCATGTTCGAATTCATTCGGAAGAAAAGAGGCACAAACTAGGAAACAAGACAAACATCAACCGTTCATCAGCAACAAAATTCATCCTCGATGATCAGGTTAGAAGAAATAGTTCAACAAGCAAATTTAACCATTCAACAGCAAAATTGTTCGAACAAGAAGGAAGAAGACAAAAATTACACAATAGTTCAGAAGAAATTGTTCAGCAAAGCAAAAATAAAACTAAGGAATAAACTCATTATTGGGAGTGGGCGGGAGCGATGTGTCCAACAAGTCCTGCCTAATCTGCTCGGCCCCTTCAGCATCATTGTGCCTCGTCTGCTCGCCAGTTAGTACATTTTGCTCGTCTTCGGGAGGCCCATTTTGTTCGCTCTGCACCTGATCGAACCCGTGCTCGGCCCGGTGAGCTTGGTCGACAGCATCATCAATATCCGCATCCGAACAATCTTCCTCATCCAAAATAGGATCATCAATTTCGATCCCATCAGGAAGATTAGAGAAATCGCACATATCAGCCAAATCAGATATTGAAAGGTTACGATCCGGGGGGTTGTCGATCAGGTATTTCTCAAGATGAGCTACGAGCGGGGCAATTTGGTCGGCAGTAAGTGTTTGTCTAGCAGAACGGATGGCATCGGCAAAGGCACATATATAAGAGAAATTCGACATGGAATCAACATACTCCTCAGTGCGCAATTTTGAATTTTCAAGACCCAAACGAGTGTTGGTCTCTTCAGTAGTGAGGAGTTGTTGGGCGAGCAAAGTTTTCTCGCATTCTGCATCCTCGATCTCTGTTTGGAGTTTTTGGATCTCAACGTTTAGCTCGTCCTGAACTCTCTTAATGCCGACCACTTCTTCCCAATTGCGGTGCAGCTCCTCCCGAGCAAGGCCTAGCTCCTCTCTCGCCTGGCGAGCATCTTCCCGAGCTTGACGAGCCTCTGCTTGGGCTGAGGATACTTGACCCTGAGCCAACTTCACTTCATCTTGAGTTTTGCTCAGCTCGTTCACCTTCTCTTCGAAGCTTTTGATAAGAGCCACGTAGTTGGCATGAAGATTGGCGGACTCAGCATAAGCTTTCTCAAGGAGAACCAAAGATTGGCCATGGTGCACTAGGCCAAGTCGCATGGTTTCCAAAGGCGTTGGACCCTTAGTGGCCTCTTCGAGCTCAGTCGTCCATGCTCGGATGGGGGTCTCGCACGCCTTCTGGACATGCTCGGGAAGGCCAGGAACATTGCGAACACTTGGAGAGCAGTAATAATTTTTCAATTCCGGCATCAGAGGCACCAATCTGTTCAACCTGCATGGCCACCCGAGCAAACAAATGTGATTAAGCGACCAAATTAGATGGAACAAAGAAATACTCCAACAAGCGAGCAAACGTACCTGTTCACCCGAGCAGGGTCCCATCCAAAAAATGATTTATCTTCGGGAGAACGGAGCTGGGAACTCATAGGGGTCCAGGTTCGGGGTCCTGCAGGAGGTGGAGAAGATGTACCGACCTCCATTTCGACGATTTGTGCGATTGGACCAACCACAGAGACAACCATTTTGATCGCTTCAACAGTGGGGGTCGCCTCAATGACATCGATGCTCGTCTGAGCTATCGGATTTTGCTCGTCAGGTGCCCTCCTGGATCTCTTTGGCGAGGGAGCTTGATCGCTCGCCCCCTGCTCGACCGAATGAGTTGTCCTCTTTGGTTGACTCGACTCGCCCGGTCCGGGCGCGGCTGGTCTGCTCGCCTTTCTCACTCTGCTCGCTTCCCCTCGATTTGCTCGCTGAGCATCCCGCTCGGCTTGAATTTGGGCAAGCTCTTGAGGTCTCTTAGTTCGAGCCATTTCAGTATGCTCGGAGGTGCTCACAGCAACAGTGACGACAGGGAAAGTTGTAGACAAAAGAATTCATTAAAAAAGAAAGAGAAACCGCGAACAAAGGGTACAACACATTTGCAAATACAAAAAACAATCCTTACCAGCTGGATTGACAGCAACTAAATGGTGAGGGGGCACATACAAGCCTCTCTTCTTCCTTTGATCGACAGTATTCAAAGTCTTCACTGATCGTTCCGAGTAAGGCTCGAGATCGATTTGCCAGATGCTGCTGAAATAACCGTCGTTGGTCTCTTTGTCCGTTGCTGCTTGAATTCCTGAAATTGAGAATAAGTTAAAATCAGTTCATGGTGAAGAGCAAAAACACAAAAATACTTACTTCGGCAAATCCCAAAATCTGTGGGGATATCTAAGCGAGCATTTGGTTCACATCCAGAAGCCGGGCTTTTCCAATCGCCCCCGACGAACCAAAACTTCTCTTTCTAATCAGTAATCTTGTTCGGCACATCCTCAATGACCTTACACTTGGCATTTGCCTGCATGAACAACCATCCATGTTCGCCCTTGGGTCGAGTCAAATGTACCAATCGAGAGAGTTCTGCTGCTGTTGGATAATATACGGGCTTCATTTTGCCGAACAGAGTTAGAAAACTTATAATCATGTGTCACCCGTTCGGCTTTAGCTGTGTAATGGTGATGTTCCATTCTACGAGCAAACGAGTAATAGCCGGATGAAGTGAGAATCAAAGACCCGCTTCCATTGTGTCTAAATTCACAGCAACACAACCCTCAGGAGGCTGATCTGCTCGCTCATCGGGACCAGGCACCCAGAAAAACACATCTTTTGGGGTTTCATAATTCCAATACAACTGGCCGAGCATATCAACATCAATCACGCTCACAATTTTGCTCGCCGGATATTCATTCTCAACCCTGGTCCAATGAGGTTGTTCAGGCCAATCAAAATCATAACGAGCACTATACTCGGCATATATTGGGCTATGGGGAAGACCAACAGGGATATCGAGCTCCGTGTTCTGCTCGCCGTCGAATCCTCTGTTCGACTCAATAACGTTCTCAGCCATCAAAATTTCCTCCCCCATATAGTCATCATCCCTATTTACATCGTGACTATATACAACCCTAGACCCAATTTGGGGTTGGGACAAAAAATCTTCACCCGAATCATCTAAAAAGTCAGTACGAGCTAAATCCCTATCTAATTCATTTAGGGCATCATTGGAATTCGATGAAAGAACGGTAAATGGTTGTCGAACTTGCCAACGGGATCTTAAACCCGAGACATTCATCTCCGACGCATTAGCATCGCTACGGGAGATTGGACAGAAAGAGGAGGAAGAGGAACTATGGTGGTTTGATTATATTGAAGCAGAAGAATTTGAACGAGAAGCCATAATTGGAATTAAAGAGGGTATGAAATAGTTACCTGAATGAAATCCTTCGCCGAAATAATCAAGCTCTTGCCGAAAATCTCAGACCGGAAGAAATTGTGAAGACAAAGAGGAGAAGATGAAAAGAAGGAAAAGGAACTGAGGCGGCAAAATAGGTATTTATAGATGTCGGATTTAAAAAAAATTGAAAATTCGGCACAGAAGACGAAACGACATTCACGAGGCCCCACTCATGATGAAAACAAAGTGGCCCGGCTGGGGGGTATTGTTGTGTTCGATACAATTACTCAAATTAATCGTACACGACAGAGGGACACGTGTATTATTCAACTATTAAAATAACCATGCTCGATGGACAAGTGTGCTCGCCGCTTTCCAACCAAATAAGTTTGTTCGCCAGCTTGCCGAGCAAATAGGTATGTTCGCCACTTGCCAACCAAGCAAGATTGCCCGCTAGCTTGCCGAGCAAACAGGTATGCTCACCACTTGCCGACAAAGCAAATATGCTCGCTGCTCGCCAAATCTGGCATGATGACCTGATGTTATCCTGAGATGATCCTGAAGATATGTTGATCTGATCAGTCGAGATGATCAGATCAGGCAAGAAGAAATCAGATAACCTGAAGGATCAGATAACCTGAAGGCTCAGATATGCTCGATGAGGACAGTGTTCCGGTATAATATTGATATGGCCAAAGGGGCGAACAGGGCAATCAGTCGAGCAAAAGATGATTTGGACGACCAAAAGAGTGTCTTATAAACAAGTAAATGCAAAGATCAACCAGGAAGACGAAATTAGAAACGTGGCAGCATCACATGAGTTCTTGCAAGACACGAAGTCTCCAAATTCATGCTTGCGAACCCGAATTTCATGCTTGTCAAAGTACTATAAATAGAAGAAAAAAAAAAAAAAAAAAAAAAAATCGGGGTAGTTAGGTTCAGAAAAAACTCCCAAGTACTCTCATACATTGAGAAAAATCCTAGCACTCACACACTTACTCTCCAAATCATCTTCTTTCATGGAAGTTTTCCCCATGAGAAGTATCGTGTATTGTATATATAAATCTCGCAATATGATATCCCTGGCTTGGAATGCCCCCAGAGTAGTCATTCTTGTGTTTAACCGGGTCAACAATTTCTGTTATTTCTTCATATATCGTACAAGTACATATTTTGTTTGTGAGTTGTTATCAAATTAGCCACATAATATTCTCCATAAAAAATGACTCGCAACACTAAGATTTAATACGAAGAATCGTGTGCGAGTACGCTTGTTTGATTTGCCCCCTTGGGAGGTTCATAAGATTTATCATACCAAATCTTGCAAGTGGAATTAGTTTCCGGTATGGATAATAATGTTGAACTGTTCCTTGACCAAGACAAAAAAAGATATTAATTAAAGAAAAGTTGTTTTTTGGGGCTTGAATTAATTAATGGGTCGATAATCTTAAACACGGAAATAATAACAAGGAGCCATATTAATTGATAATATGGGTTAAGATAGTGCAATATTAATTATGTAGTGAGATTAATTAATATTTATGGCTTGAATAATATTGTGGCTCAATATTAGATATTCAAAGTCCATTAGAAGGTTCAATCTTAATTCTCCTAAAGGGCCCTCAAGTAGCCCAAACATAATGTCCAATAATTGAAAAAAGTGTTTAAAATAAAATAAATTATTGTTTTCTATTATTCCTATTTTTCAAAAATAGATAAATAAAAGAGGGAGGAGATTTTCTTTGAATTTTGTTATGGAATGAAGATAAGTATTCTTGGAATACAAATTTATCTCATTAAATTCAAGAAATCTCCCACTTGGCTATTTATCTTGAAACTTTCGAAAATAATGAAAAAAATAGAAAGGAAAGATTTTCTTGAAAAGATATTATGAAGATATGTATTCTTGGAATACAAGAATATCTCATAGATTCAAGAAGATCCCAATCTTGGAAATCTTGGCCTTATTTTTTTCGAAAATTCCATAACAAGAGGAGGTGAGATTTTTGTGGAATATTTTTAATATGGAGAAAATAATATATTAGATATATTCAAGATTTCTTTGAGACCAAGAAAAAAAAATTCCCATCTTATTCACACACACAATTTTCGACCACCACCCTGTCTAGAAATAGGGGATGAATGTTTCATCCCCAAGTGTAATTCCATGTGTTGAAAAAAATTAGAAATCCATAAAGGTGGTGCAACATAATTTTATTTTTCCTTTTGTTAAATTGTTCGCGAGTTCCTACCACCGGATTGTTGAACAAGGATAAGAGAATACTTGAGAAGGTCTTTTGATGTGTTCGTGTGAGCGGGATTCATCTTCTCAACGGTTGTCACTCCTAGAGGTTAGTTTACGTAAACCCGTAGTTATTCCGCATGTGTAGGATTTACATGAACTGTTTATATGCATGATTTGTTGTTGTATTATTATTTGAATTAATATAGGATTAATTCATGCTAGTAATAATTGTTAGAATTAAATTTGTATTTAAATATTCATCCCAAATAGATCCGGACAATTAATTCCCCAACAGGGGTATGATAGTCTTACCCCTCCTCTATCATACACATTTATTAAAATTATTTTATCATTTCGTATACTAATAAAAACTCGCTCGCTAAAACACGAGCGAAACAGTAACTGTTCAAGTCATCCTGGGACGGAGGGAGTACTTGTTTAAATTGAAAATTAGTACTTGTTTAAATGAAAAGTAATACTTGTTTAAATGATAAGTAGTACTTGTTAAAATGAAAAGTAATACTTGTTTAAATGAAAAGTAGTACTTGTTTAAATAGATAGTATCACTTGCATAAATGAAAAGTAGTACTTGTTTAAATAGAAAAGTCGTATTTATTTAAATGAAAGGTATTATTTATTTAAATGAAAGGTATTACTTGTTAAATGAAAAGTATTACTTTTTTAAATAGAAAAGTATTAGTTGTTTAAATAGAAAAGTAGTACTTGTTTAAATAGAAAAGTAGTATTTGGTTAAATGAAAAGTATTATTTATTTAAATTAAAAGTATTACTTGTTTAAATAGAAAATATTGCTTGTTTAAATTAAAAGTAGTACTTGTTTAAATAGAAAGTAATATTTTTTTTAAATAGAAAGTAGTATTTGTTTTAAAAAATGAATTTTTAGGGCATATACAACTTTAAAAGAATATAATCATTTATTTTTAATTTATAAAGTAAAAAATATATATAATTAGTATTTTAAAGATTATTAGATAGTTAAATTAAACAAATGAATTAAAAATAAATAAACATAATTTTAATATAATAAAATTTAATTTAAATTTATAAATAAATAAAAATTATAATTATTAAATTAAAATGTGGTTAAATTATTGAATTAGATAATTGAAATAAAAGATTTTAAAAAAAAAATTGTAAAAAAAAAAAACGATTTTTAGGACATATAGAATTAATTTCATTAAGTAAACGCAAAAAAACAAGTGCCCGAGCGGTTTGATCCTTGCTCAGGCGCCCATATGTCCCGTGTTCGGTCCCCCTTGTGAGCGGAAAATTTGCCCCATTTAATTGGGAGGCTTGGTGGCTTATATATGAGATGTTTGGTGGTTGGGTTTGAGATGGTCCGTGGTTCGGGTGGTTCGGTGTCCACCCGGGCGCCCTCTGGGTTCGGGTTCGAACCACCGTGAGCCTTTTTTTTTTTCCGTAAATTCATGTTTTAGCGATGGATATTAAAAAAAAAATTAATAAAAAAAAAAAAAAAATTGTCACTAGTCCGTCGCTAAATACGTCGCTAATCAGCGACGGTCACAAAAAAATCGTCGCTACGGTTAGCGACCCTCGATTCAACGATGGATTTTTTTCCGTCGCCAAAACCGTCGTTAAACCCCGTTTTTTTGTAGTGTTTATCCAATCAATATTTTTAAATAACTATGAACTGTCATGTAATTATAAAAATATAAAAACATAATGGACAAAAAAATCAAACAAGTTGCACAAAACGTGAGTAGTAATAGTAGAAATATTTTAACAATTTTTCTTGTGGTTACTATTGCTTTGTTTGCATGTATATATAATTTTCATTTTGTACTTTGGAGTTATACTTGATTACAAAATATAGTTTTGCGCATGTGAAAAGGGTATTATACGTATACATATTTTATTTGCCAAAATACTACTGGCCAGGGAGAATGTGAGGAATTTGTCATGAAGCTATATAATCATTTCATTTTTTCAACATCTCAATTGGAATAAAGGCATTTAAGCCAACGTTTTTTCATTTGAATTTAATATGTAAAACCCAATCAACCGGGACCGAGGGGAATATTAATTTACTTCTAAAAAATGTTCTTTAAGATATTGGTGGCCGATGTTTTAGTACGAATGATCGGAAGCAAGTTGAACTTTAATTTCAGCTCATCTAGTTCACCACTATCGATCGTTACATAGAGTTGTAATATTTAAGATCTTAGTTTAAAGATAGATTCTTGAATATTTGATATAATTTGATGAAAGGTAACGCTCTTATAAATTAAATTTATACATAAACTCTATTATTATTATACATAAAAATTATTATTGTTATGTAATAAATTATTAATTTTAAAAATACTTTATATTTTATTATTTAATTAAATGTTCTTGTATTAATTTGTTGGGTTGAGATTTTGTAACTCCCCAAAGATTGCCCCCAGGTGCCCATCAAAATATGAGCTTTTGCGGGTTTTGTTCTGCCCTGCTCCATCGGTCTGTCTCCACGACTCGATCTAGGCATAGTGACTATATAAATCAACACATACCTCTATTAATCTATTTTAACGAGCAGTGTTTCAATGTTTTTAATATTATATATTAATAAAGGTAAATAGTTAGTAATATAATATTACCATTCATCATTAATAATATTTATCTTGTACTATAAATAATAAAACACGAGATAGAATAAGTGATCTTAATTGAATATTACTGTTTATTTTTTTTACAAACGGGTCACCCATTTAGGCCCATCTCCAAGTGGGTTGAAATTTTCTTGGCACAATCCACTTATAAAACATTGCGAGGCGGATTGGCCCAACAAGCCCAATTCGTTTTGATCTAAGCCCGTGGCCTTTTTTATAATTGTAATTTTTTAATTCTTTTTATAAAATTAAAAAATATAAATTTTGATAAATTTATACTTCAACAAAACAGAGGAATAGTTGTGTTCGGGAAAAAATGTTTTTGGGAAAAATATTTTTTTTAAAAACAATTGAATTTCGAGTTTTTACTATATTTTAAATTTCGAACAAAACCCTTTGCCAACTTCGAATTTCCGACCGAGAATTTGTGGTTCAATTGAATTTTGGGGTTTTTTTATGATTATATTTTTCATTGTTTCGGGTTAATGGTTCAAACCCGACCCAACTCAAGGTTCGAATGGAAAAACCGGAGGGTGAAATTACCAAGTTCTAGTCCCCAATCCAAATTAAAATTAAATTCATAGTTCACCATGTGCAAATGGTTTTATGATTTTTAAAAGATAAAAACTTATAAAAGCCAAAAAAAAAAAAAAAAAAAGGGTGTATAAAAATGTTAAAACTTCATTATTTACTTATATTCATCTCACGGAGTTGACCTCCAATAAATTGCAAATATCGTCTTTTTAAAAATAAGGAGATATTTTTAAAAAATATACCATAGAAGTAAATTAGAACTAAATGTGGAAAAATTAAGGAAAAGCAAAAACAACAATTAATTTGAAAAAATAATAATTATAAAAGCCAAAAAAGAAAAGAAAAAGAGGTGTATAAAATTAGCATGATTATTTACCCACCCACCCACGGAGTTGGACTCCCTCCAATAAATGGAGGGTCAAGTTGAATCTGAACCCTCCAATTTACACATATTTAATCTTCAACTTGGGCCCTCTATTTAATGGAGGGGATCTGCTCCCCCCACCCACTATGAGCACGTTTACTGTTAGTCAGACATGCGTATTTATATTGATATTATAAATGGTAAATTTGTTTCTATGTTTGACTAGATTGTTAATCGAATCATCTTTTTATCCTTCTTACCATTTTGTTTCTATGTTTGGCTACATTGTTAATCGAATCACCTTTTATCCTTTTCTTTTGGCACGAATCACCTGTTTATCTTTAATAAACGAGTAGAATTTATTTCTAGGGGGCGCTGACCTATGGATTAATATCATAGACCTCCAAATAAATCAATTGTATTAACCCTTTTTTTTACAGGAATTGTTTAAATAGTTAATTACGATGAATTTTAGTCACATGCAATTAAATATGTTTATAATTTTATAATTGTTCATATTTAATTATTAATTCCTTAAACCAACATTTTTTATTATTAATTTGATTTAATTCAATTTAGGGGTTTTTTTTATTTTTATATTATATATATATATTAAAAAAATATTTCTAAATTATAATAATATGAGTTTTTGTATTTTAAATTGTAGATACTGACTGAGTTGGAGAAATTTTTTGTTATAATAAACCCTTAATTTTATATTGATTGTAATTGATCTTTGCCTAAATTAATTTTTCTATTATTACATTTTAAAAGACTGTCAGAGATTGATTTAATTAGTAGATTCATATAGAAATTCACCTCCTTTTTTCACGAATGATCATCATATCTTAACAATGTTTAAAAATCCAACAATTAGAAAAAAATCAACGCTCCCGCCCTTTTAATAAACTTGGAATTTCAATTTTAATATTATTTTATTTGCAGTTAAAACCCTGACTCCACCACCACCTCAACGGACCGCTCAGCTGTTCCCACACGATCTATCATATACATATAGATACACAGCTCCACTCTCATATTTTGCCCATTGTACCACCACGAACTTGTTATTCCGTTGGTGATTGACAAAATGGCAAAGAGGACGTCTGCTAATTTGGAACCGCCGTCAAATAAACGGAGACTATGCGACCAAAAGCTGGAGATTTCACCAGTTCGGGGAGATAATCACAATCTAGATGAGGATGATGCCAGATTTTTGGGCGAACCTCTTCCGGATGAAGAAGCTCGGAAGCGATGGCCTCACCGGTATCATAGTAGTGAGCCGGTAAATTCAATCGGTTTTATATGTAATCGCTGTTTACTATGTGTGTTTTGCAAATACTTTATTATATTTGGTTTGTGTTTTTGTGAATTTATTGTAGTTTGAGATTACATTAACAATGTTTTTGAGATTTAATTGAATGCTCAATTAAAGGAATATGGCTAGATACCAGGGCATTCGTTAGACATTTCGACCATAAAAAAACTAGATATGTTTATGATTTTGTAATGTGAACTATTTGTTGCTATATTGTGCCTTTTCAGTAAAAAAATCGCGTTGTTACCGGTGATTGTGTGCTGTGGTTAATGAAAAGTATATTACGTTACAAAATAATACAAGATCATTTAATTAAATTAGCATACATATGTTACTGCTATATATCTGTTTTTATTGCGTTCCAATATGAAATTTTACAATCTCCTCGTAGTTAGCACTATATTAATGAGCAAGTCAACTGCTTACATTTGTTGTGCGTTTTGATGTTTTCTGGGTTATTATAGGAAATTGTTCTGGCTAGGTGTCACTATGTTCAAGCAGAGGTTGATGAACAGGTTTTCTACTTGGAAGATGATGCGTCTGTAAAGGTTATACTTTATTCCATTGTTGTTATGTGCATTCTTTGTCATTTCGTAACCCCCCTCCCTATACCATACCTGCACAATTGATCTGAGCCTTTGTATTTTCCAACACTAACATGATTTTCATGTATTATTTGACTAACAAAACTCGACCTCATTAGGGTGAGGAAGGGAACGATGATTACATTTGCAAGATCATTGAGTTTTTCAAAGCAGTTGATGGAACTAAAAATTTTACAGCTCGGTGGTATTATCGAGGGAATGACACGGTGAGTCCTTGTAAAAGATCTCTCTCAAGTGTTTCGGTGCAAGTTAATAGTTCTGAGATAGTTTATGCTATGTTTGTTAGGTTATCACAATCTGTGGCAACCTTATCGATGACAAACAAGTATTCTTTTCTGAAATTAAAGATGTTAATCCTCTAAGCTGCCTGGTAAAGAAGCTCAACATTGTGCTTTTACATTCAGAGGTACAATATGTCCAAACCATCAAATGTTACTTGTAAATATTGGAATTAACGTGGGATCTTATTTTATGCGTTTTGTTTTATAGATTGAATATGATACCAAGGAAAGCCTCAAATCGACATGCGACTTTTATTGTGATAAGAAATACTTGCTCCCATACAGTTCGTTTGTAAACTTGCCATCAGGTACAATTTTTTTTTTAATGTTAGTAAGTTGCATAATTATTTAACCTTTGATTTATGATTGAGTATGGAAAATTGAGGTATATATATAATTCATAAATATCTTTCAATGCTTTCTTGGTTTGCAGAGAGAAGATTTAATAGTAGTGATTGCAGTTCCAACATATCTAGTGCTGATGTTGAAAATGAAGAGCAAAGCAGTGAAAGAACGCTGCTGGATTTGTATTCGGGATGTGGTGCCATGTCTACTGGGCTTTGTCTCGGTGCAAATAGTTGTGGCGTTAGGCTTGTTACTGTAAGTATTCATTGTTCATCATTTGTTTAATTAAATCTCTTCGACAAACTTATGCGTAAAGGAAATTTACATTTTGTATTTTATGGGTGCAGAAATGGGCTGTGGATCTTAGTAAATATGCTTGTGAAAGCCTTGAACTAAATCATCCAGAGACAAAGGTACACATCAATAAGTTTTATGTTTTCATCAATGCTCACCCTTTCCTCATGAGTTAGTATTGGTGTAATAGGTGAGAAATGAATCTGCGGAGGACTTCCTCCACTTGCTTATGGAATGGGAAAAACTTTGTGTCCCTTTTACATCATCGAGTGAACAAGAAGAATTGTATGCTATGGACCATGATAACGAAGAAGAAGAAGATGCTGATGAAAATGATCCTGGTGTTTTTGAAGTTGATGAGATCCTAGCAATATGTTATGGTGATCCAAATAAAAGTAAAAGTCCTAAACTTTATTTCAAGGTAGTCAGGTCCACATATTTTTTGGCATATCTTTAAGCCTTTCCTATGCTCTAAATATGAGAATATTTATAGCTTTTATCTTCTTTCAACTGATAAAACAACTTTTATATTGAAACTTATTCATTTAGAAGAATGACGGTATGAAGGTTTCAATCAAAATGTTAAGTTTATAAGTTGATTACTCACTAAAATGAATAGAAGATCTTCACTTGTAAACTTGTTGATGGCATTGCATTTCATCCTAGTATGAGTTTTTTTTACAAGTGTTAACATGTTGATTAATGGTCGACACCTGCTTTCTTTATGTTGTTCATATTCTGTCCTATCTGTGTAGGCAAACTATTAAATTGTGCCTAACTGAAGTCTTGGTTAACGCCTGTTTTTTTTCCTGATTCATGTGCTGTCCTATCTATAGATTAAATATTGAAGTGTGTATATACTTGCTTGCAAATAAAATGTTAGCTGTCTAATTATGAGCATAGTATATTATGTTGGACTCTTCTGTCATTATTGATCCCTTGATACCCTGTGGTGGATTAATTTATGAACGATACATTCTTACGTTGCACCTTTTCAGGTATTTTCTAAGTTCAAATTATAGTTTTTGATATCTTTTGTTTCTGTATCTCAGATACGGTGGAAGGGTTATGGCAGCGAGGAAGATACATGGGAGCCGTTGGATGTTCTGAGGTATAACCTTTTTTGGTTCAAGGTTCTGTTAATAAATAAATCATTTTTAATTCTCATGATTTCTTTAAAATTCCTACCTACTAGTTCTTGCAAAGAAAAATTGAAGGAATTTGTGTCAAAGGGCTACAAGTCAAGGATTCTACCATTACCTGTAAGCTTTCACAGCTTCTTATGAGTGCATAAATTCTACTATTTGCTCAAAAATAATAGTTTTTGTTCTCATTCTATTCAGGGTACGGTAGATGTCATATGTGGGGGGCCTCCTTGCCAAGGCATAAGTGGCTATAATAGATATAGAAATTCGAAGGAGCCTCTTGAAGATCCAAAAAATAAGCAACTAGTTGTATTCATGGATATTGTATCCTATCTTAAACCCAAATTTGTATTGATGGAGAATGTAGTTGATATATTGAGGTTTGCGGGCGGCTTTCTCGGTCGATATGCTCTGGGCCGTCTCGTTTCAATTGGTTATCAGACCAGAATGGGAATGATGGCGGCTGGTGCTTATGGGCTGCCTCAATTCCGCAGGCGCATGTTCTTGTGGGGTGCAGTTTCCTCGGAGGTATTTTACTTTGACTTCTATCTTTGAAACTGTCCTTGGATATTATGGTATCTTCATCATGCTATTGACATAATGTACATATTATCCTTTTAATATTCTCCATTCTACTACAGAGATTACCCCAGTATCCATTGCCAACACATAATGTTATAGTCAGAGGAGGTGTTCCCACTGAATTTGAGGTGACATACTAATTTTATTTGATTGAGGATAGTAGTGTCTATCTTTTCTGCTTTTATAACTTAATACTTCTTGCAGTACAACACAGTCGCGTATAATGCTGGCCATGACGTCCATCTTAGAAAGGAACTTTTTCTTGGCGATGCAATATCTGACCTCCCTCATGTATGTAGATATTCGTTATCCCATTATTTTCCTGTTTCTTAGGCATCATTTAATTACATGACTTGAATATTCTTAATTAGGTTGAGAACAATGAGGAGCGCGATGAAATGCCTTATGATTCTAAGCTGCCCCAAACTGAATTTCAGCATTTCATTAGACTACGGAAGGATGGTGAGCTCTTGTTATTTGCGAAGCAATTCAGAAATTCTTTTCTTATTGGTATTTGGCGTTTACTCTTTTAGGTAGCTGCAGATTCAAAATAGTGGATCGCATTTGTATGCTTTCTAATATTTGTGAAAATATGTGTTTAAATTGTTGTATTATGCCTTCACAAATAAAATATCTAATAAATTGCTGTGTATTTTCAATGCAGAAATGCCTGGATGCCAGATGTCTGGAGTGATACAACATAACTTGTATGACCATCGCCCGCTTCGCCTAAATAAAGATGATTACGACCATGTTTGTCAAGTACCTCAAAGAAAGGTACTACTTCATGCTCTGTACTTACTGAATTAACTATAAAACTCCACATATATGGAAACTCACTTTTTCATATGAAACTGTCATCTCTGTGGCATCAGGGTGCAAATTTCAGGGATTTGCGAGGTGTTATAGTTGGACCGGATAACAAAGTCGATTTTGATCCTGGTACAGAAAGAGTAATGTTAGCTTCTGGGAATTATCTGGTATGATTAGAAATTAACATGATATTTTCCAAATTGGGTGTGTTTTTATGATTAAAACTGGTAGAGCAAACACTAGTGTTTTTGAGATATTGCTCTTGTCCTTTCCTCTTTGGTGCCTAACAAACAACCTCACTGTTAATTGGCAGGTTCCTAACTATGCTATGTCATATATCAAACGGATATTCTTCAAAGTAGAGCACCATTTTTTATCTATGCATAATCTTTATTATCAATCAAAAATAAAATGTTGCATATAATTATCGTTTCATTCATGTAGGCCATTCAGGCGCTTGTGGTGGGACGAAACAGTGCCTACCGTTGTCACTCGTGCAGAACCTCATAACCAGGCAATTCTCCATCCAGTACAAAACAGAGTTCTCACTATCCGTGAGAATGCTCGATTACAAGGGTTCCCAGATTACTACAAACTCGTGGGGCCAATCAAAGAGAGGTCCATCTGTTTCAAATAAGATTTTGTTCAATATTGTTGATGTTTCATATTCTGTCTCTTGTGATGTATGTTAGGTACACACAAGTAGGAAATGCGGTGGCTGTACCAGTAGCTAGAGCATTAGGTTATTCTCTAGGTTTGGCGTTGAGAGGATTGTCCAAAGATGATGAAGCAGCGGTATTTGAATTGCCTCGAGATTTTCCGATGATGAATAATGTGGCTTCACCACCCATTGGTGTAGTTGATGAGTAATAAGCCAGTGCTGATATTTGGACAACATTCTTTTGACTGAAATTACCGGTGGGTTATTATTATAATATTGGTTAGGGGCGGGGATATTTATACTCTCTTTTAACGAGTATTACATGATTAGATGAATTAGTCCTTGAATCTTTCTTGCAAGTCATTGAAATCTCTCTTATTATTGTTATTACTTATTTGATGGGGGTTTTGACTGGTATCATTATTATATTGATTGATGTAATTTTTTCGGTAAAATTTATTATAGCTTTTGCTTTGAGATTTTGTTACTTATTAAGCGGTGCCAGTGACACCACCAGGTTATGCTGTTATGCATAATAATAAGGTCTTGGCTAATCAAACACGGCCTTTTACTTTACACACCTGATTATTTTACACACATTTAATATTTTAATTTTTATTTAATACACACAGCATTTGGTCCATTGTACCATTTCAATAAAAAATTAAAAAAATAATATACATCTATATATATATATATATATATATATTGTTATATACTCAAATGAATAAAATGTTGACCAGAGTAGCCAACTTCTATATTTGTCGGTCAGTCTTTCCAAAATTTTGAATGGTCAACTAGACTTGCCAAAAATTTGAATGGTCGACCACCTTGGCCGTTTAAAAGAAAAACACGAAAAAAACTCATCTATCTACCATTTAAATGAAAGAAATGCACAAGAAAACTTATAAAATGTATCTTAAAACTTGTTTTTTAATCCATACTCTTTTTCCAATACATTTGCTATGAGTTTTCATTTTTTAATATGTAGATTTTTAGCTTTTATGATGTTTTCTTCAAGTTTAATTAATGATGTAAATGAGTTGAGAAAAATGGTGTGTCACGTGTATTGATTTAAGATATACACGAAGGACAAATTATAAAATGTCAACCACTATGGCAAAAATTTATAATATTCATCCACTGTAGCAAAAAAAATAAAATGTCGACCATGGCGGCCAACTTTTACATTCGTCGACCAATCTGGCCAAAATTTTGAATGGTCGACCAGATTTGCCAAAAATTTGAATGGTCGACCACCTTGGCCGACAAAATGTCTGTCGCGATTTCTAAAAGAAAAACACAAAATAAACTCATCTTTCTACCATTTAAATGAAAGAAATTCACAAGAAAATTTAGAAAATGTATCTTAAAACTTGTTCTTTAATCCATACTTCTTTTGCATTACATTGTTATGAGTTTTTAATATGTAGGATTTTTTTATGTTAGGGTTTATGATGTTCTCTTCAAGTTTAAATAATGATGTAAATGAGTTGAGGAAGATGACGTATCACGTGTATGAATTTAAGATTAGGGTGTATTGAGTAAAACATTAGTAAATTATAATATAAAAAATATACACAAGGGATATAGTTGTCAATTTATACTAGGGCATTTTAGACATTAAAATTTTTTGGGTGTGTAAAGTAAAAAGTCGTGTGTGATTAGCTGCGGCCTAAAAATAATTAGGCTAAGTCACCGTGCATTTATAATGCATTTTAGAATTATACAATTTATTATACTCAAAGATTCAATTTGTTTACAGTTAATTGTGCAACTATTAGTATAGTGCACCTGATTATACATGAGATTTATTCAAATAATTATTGTAACGCATAAAAATTATCATTATTTAAAGAATAAAATATTTTCTAAATAGTCTAAATAATGTTAATTTTTATATGCAACAATTATATAGCAAATATAGAGTACATTGTAAATTCGGGTTCATACAACTTTTTGTCCAAACATATTATGCATAATTATTATTGTGGCTTGAAAGTTATGATTTTAAACAATGATTTAGTAGTTCATTCTATCAGATACTTTTACGTGAGCAGTTTTATGGAATACAATTTCTTATAAAATTTGTTCAATTAAAGTTTAAGTGAATCAAGTTCATTAAATTTTGCATATATATATATATATATGCCCCACTGGAAAAAGGGCAAGTTTATACTGAGTTTACAACAAGATAGCCAATTCGATTTTCTTAAATTCACGACTCCTTTAAAAAAGTAAATGGCAACGATCCTCTCCTCTCGAAGAATAAATTACAATTACCCTCTTAAATTCTATCCAAATTATCAACCCTAACTATGTGATTAGAGTAAAGAGTTCAATTAAAAAAACATCCCATTAGATCGTATATACTACACCAGACACATCCCAACCCTTGCCAGACTTTCATTTATCCTGGAGTCATTTTGAAACACAAAAGTATTACAGCATCAAAGGTAGTAAATCTAAACTTCAAATGTTATATTACAAGTTTGTATAACTTCGTACTTGAAACGAACGATGCAGCAGAAACAACTCCCGGCAAGGTTAGTCTTAGGGTTCGAACTATAGTATACATCTAACAAGTTGAGGTCAGTATGGTTCTGAAAGGAAATAAAAATACCGGAATACAAATTATTCTTCACCTAAAAGCTCTAGTGTAGTCCCATCTACATTGGGACCTAAAGAGTGTGTTTTACCTCTTTCCATGTTCTTCCTATCAGTAACTATATTCGGAGGAAGAAGATGCTGAATCTCCATCTGAACTCCCATCATCTACATTCCCAACTTGCTCTTCCCCACCTCTGATTTGGTTTGCCTCTTCATTATAGTCACTATTGATATACCCTTCAGCGTAGTAATCATCACCTCCGTCTCCATCTTCATCATCATTGTAATCCTCATCATCATCATCATCATAATTAGCATAATCAACGTCATCTTCATCCTCGACATGCTCATCACCTTCCCCAACAATTTTGTATTCTACATTTTCAGTAAAGCCCCTGGACTTCCCACATCCAGCAACAGAAAAATCATCCACCATATGGTCACCAAATTCATCTGCCGATGCTTGACCATTGTCCTCATCAAATTCCGATCTTTCAGAACTGCTAACATTTTCGTTTTCAGCCCCCTCAGTTTCGACAGGTGTTTCTGTCAAAATCCATTCCTCTTCCTGTGGATCTGCTGCATCATTGACGACTATATCCTTGGCACCTCTATTCTTGAGAGAACTCCCAATTGCTATCTTAGCAAGCTTTTGCCGGCTTCGAGTCGGACGACCAGCTTTTTTGCTGCTGCCTCGGGCTCGAGACTGGCCTTTCCAACCTGGAGGTTGGCCAAATTTGTCTTTTCTTGCAGTCAAATTGTATGATTCATCTTGAGGATTAGTCGCCCTTCTCTGTGATTTTCCTCCACGTGTGCGGGTGGGTCCTTTTGGACGTCCTCGGCCTCGCTTCATGATGTCCCCACCATTTTGCATAACTGCCCAGGAAACATCTTCTCGAGATTCCACTTGCGACACATTATCAGTCGATCTTCCAAGAGCGGAATATATTGATGGAAAATTCTGGACAAGCAAAAGACATAACACATACACTGAAGTTAACTGCTAAAATCAGGATTGGGATTGGGATGGCAGTTAAACCCAATCAAAAGAAGGCTCCAAAGCAGAAAAGAAAAAAACAGATGAAGTCTCTGGGATTGAACTTGGATAATATCTAATCTTAAGAGTATTTACTGCCATATAATGCATAAGAAACCAATTCTTACATTTATATCCCCAGCTTCATTGTCTTTTAGATGAGTTTCTCTCTGGTGGCTGTTATAATATATGGATGAATCGAATTCCATGAGCCTTAAAGCCACAGCCGCTGTGGTCTGAGGCATCCATGGAAGTACTGAAATTGTTTCACATCTGGATAAGGATTCAGCATAGCGTCCTACGACATTAGAAGAACTCAATATCTCAGACGTCGTCTCATAATTTGGGGACAAGAACTCCATCTTGATGCCATCTTCCAGCAGCGTCAGACACTGAAGAGCAGCCAGGCAAATTCCATTAAAGACGGGGAAATAACTAAAATAGAGAAAATGGATCAAAGAGGTGAACAACAATACTCAAATTCTATATGAAAATGGTGGGGCGTTATTGAATAAAGAATAATAGATACCTGTAGAAGCTCTTCTGCTGTCGATGCCATATGCAACTTCCTACCCCAAGATTTCCGATACTCATCAGACCAAACAGATCCAAAGGCATCTGATGGGACAGAGGCCTACAAAACATGGACTCTTAGGTTGAGAGAAAGCACATTTTCTAAGTATATAGCAGTTGAAGTTGTACACTAAAAACAACCCTAACCTCAATTGTAGCTAATTGGACTTTCAGCAATCTGATCCTTGGGGGAAGAGAGTGGTCGACCAAGAGATCATCAAACTCTTGGCTCCATTTCCTTTTGCAATGAGCCACGTGTTCTGCAAAACCAAAAGTTTCCTTGGAATTGCTGAATGTCCTATGACACAAAGGACAGTGATTTTCCTCCCAAGAAAATAAAATATGGCAACAATTGCAAATTTCCAGCAGCTGTTGGCGCCTTGGTGGGCCATGCTTTAGTGCTCCTAATACATTGGAAGCATAACATTTGTTCCACATCCACTCAAAGTCCTTATATTTTCGCATGATACCATTATCCTCAGTACCATTATTTCTCATTTCCAGAACGTCCTCCTTGATATCATCACGTATGTGCCCGCCAGAATGTGTGCATAGCGAGTTCTTCCTAGCAGTTTCTTTGAATGTTGCCCCAATATTTTGTAATATGGAATACAAATGAGATTCTCTAATTCCACGGGTGTCCAAAGATGACAATAGAGCATTGAACCCCTACACGTAGTATAAAAGAATATCTTCTCAACTCAAGTTACAAGCTCGTCATTCTTTCATATACAAGGGGAATTAAATTAACGGTCAAAGACTCACAAATTCCATGAAAAGATGACACCTTAACAAATTCAGAATAGTATAAACAGAAAATATATATGCTGAGAATGTTCATAAATCTAAGATGCAGGGTATTAGTTTCAGAACTTACAAATCGTCGATATTCAATGCACATATTGTACTTCAATCTCCAGCAACAACCCCAGGAGGAAAGAAATAAAGCTAATAGCAGTCATACAAAGAGCAATAGTAACTAGCAAAATAAAATTAAGGGGACAAAACTGCATAATGGAACACTCGATGTAAGAACCAAGTCAAGTCACCCTCAACAAGCCCCTAATAGAAAGCAGACAACGTGGTAAAGTAAATTTTCCTTGACTGAACAGATATAGATGGAAAAAAATCAAATGAAAATAGAAACAACCAACTAGTCATGAAATCATAATTGTAACCAATGAAGCTCTCCTAAGTTTTCTTTCTGTTTAATAGAAAAAGAAAATGCAGTTTTAAATTCCTACTCCAGGCAAAAAAAGGAGTGGCGCGAAGATCATTCAATAGCTAGGACATGTCACACCATGCAATAGGCCCATAAGACATTACAAGTATAGCAATAATAAGATGGTAAAAAAGTGAAGGAAGAGCAAACAACTTCTTTACTACATCAACCTCAAATTAGCCAAAAAAAAAGAAGAAAGAAAACATAAGTACCTCTTCAGTATCGATAAGCCTCCAAACACCGTTGCATAACTCAACAAATATTCTACCAGATCCAGGATCCTTTTGAGATAGAGATGTTATAAACTGCCAATATCGATTATGTCTACGATCCTGTCCAAGAGGCAAGGACCTATACACATAAATCTCTTCAGCTCGGTGACCAATGAAAGCTTTCCGCTCTGGTCGTGACTTTTCAGTAGCATATACAGATTGCTGAAGCATCAAATTTTCAGGAACTACAGAAAACTCTTGCAGTAAAGGATTCTTTTCAGTAAGATACTGTTCTTCATTCTGTTCATCGTTCAAGTCGACCAGCTGGAACTCAGGGTTTATAGACGACGACTCGTTCTTCACACAAAAGCTATTTATTGGACTTCTCCTCTGCAATTTAAAAGTATGCTCCTCTTTCATACGACGCTTATCGAGTTGCGCCTCAGCCCACATCTGCTTCTTTAACGCATTTGCAGCTTCCAAGCGTTCCTGTAAAACTGTTGATCAAGAACAGATATACAACATAAAACAAAAGTCTATATAATTTCTCAAAGAATTCGGGCATACCTCCAAAGCCATACGAATAGCATTTCCTTCATTTGCTACTCTTATCAAAGCAACCAGGGCATTTAGACGCTCTTCGGTGCTAAGATCAGCATATTCTCCTTCAGTAAGGCCTTGAACCCATGGTTCTCCAGAACCGCATTCATCAATTACAGTGTCTTCAAGATCATGAATAGCCATCTGTGAATTAACCCCAGAAATATCGACAAACGGCACATTCGTTCCATTACTTTTTATCTCATCTACAGATTGAGTCAAAGTTGAACTATTTACTTTTGCAGTAGCATCCAAGTCATTGACATCAGGTTCATCTCCAACATCACTTTCAGAGTCTTGATTTCTTTCTACATCTTCCTTTTCAACTGCTTCTTCATCTGCATCCCCATTTTGATGAACCCTAATTCTCTCCAATGCTGCAGAGAGAATCGTCTCAGCATCATTAGGATCCTTTCTATAAGGGGAGCGTACACAATACGTTGAAGGAGCAGTTCTCTCAAACAGCTTTGTGTCCCTTGATAAAGCAGCAGAGATTGATGCTTCTGGTGTCTTACTTGTTGTGAGATCTCTAAGACCAGATCTCTTCATACAAAATGATAAAATTCCAATCAGCAACATATTAGCAGACACCTATACTTTTAACAAAGCAGTATTAGCCTACCTGAATCTTGTCTGCAACTTCCAATATTGAAAGTCCCTTACTTCCCTCCAGTGAAAGAATATGAAATGCTGCAAATTTGACTGTTCCAGGAGTTAAACGATGCTGGGATCTTCTAGAATTTGAGAAACCCCTTTCATGCATAATGGCAACAGCATTCTCAGCAGCTGCTCCACTTCGCAAATTTGAAATTGCATCAGCACCATTATCACCCTGCAATTGAAAAATAGAAAATAAAATTAGAAGATTAGGGAACTAATATACGAAGAGCAACTCTGTGTAATCTTTTTTTGATATCACTTTCATTTTATTTGTGTCTCAAACTTGAGATTCTCAATTGTCCTTTTAGCATCAGATACGATTATTGTGACAACCAATAAAGCAGCTAGAGTGGAACTTTCATGCCCCCCTATGAGCCTTTGATCAACATAAGAACAAGCCCCTGGTTCATCTGAATGATTCAAATCAGAATCTGAACATGTCTAAAAAATAATTCACAAGCAACAAGATCAAGCAAGAAAACTAGTGATGAAACAGTATAAACACATATTCACTTGAATAACCCATGTTAGTACCACACCAGATATTTTCTTATTCTAATTATCATTTCTTAAAAAACAACCAGGTAATTTTATCATATTAAGTGAAATCATTAAGGTGATGTTTGTTTTAAGTATTAAAAACCAGGATTTGGGTTTTGAAATTTACAAACTGGTTCTAATACAGAACTTTGAACTACAGCACCTATAAACCTACTATTACTCTTTCCAATACAACCAATTCTCTCCTTAGACTTTAATATATTTAAATCAAAATTCATATCATCAAATCATTTCAATCACACTCAAGAATAATATAATAATACAACTTTAAACAAACATCACTCAAAGAAAGACAAGTACGTGTTGATGGAGTTCTAAAACTCAAAAATCGATAGCCAGAAACTGAAGAAAATATCCACGAAGCAACATAATGGAGTTCTAAAACATATTATTGGAAGAACAGGTATTAAGCACATCTTGATGGCATGCATAATCTTCCCGAGTGTCACACAATAATATGCAAATGACTCAACAGTTTTGTGAATCACATACTTAGATTGTGCGTCTACACACACACGTACGCAAAAACACATGTATATTTATAGACACAAATACAAAAGTACATCAGTGTAAGTTTGTGCATAGACACACACATATGCAAGGACAGTGAATGTAGACACAAACAGACATGTAATATGCATTTTCAATGAATATGCACACTATAAATTAATAACACGATCCATATGTGTCGAGAAGTATCAAACTAGAACAGTTCATGCCTCATAGTCATCCAGGAGATGTGCTGGTGTAATATTCTGCTTCTTCAATTTTGGCCCAAAACCTGCAGATAGAACAAATTGCCGCAATACTTCAGGCCAAGTTAATGGACTGAGGTGGCGCTGCCAGCTAAGCAAGTCAAAACCCCAAGCATATGCCTGTTACAGGTTATCAGACTAACTAAGTTCCAGAGCATCATAATAAATTGATAACAGGACCCAACATCTATTGAAACGCACCCCTTCAACAACGTGTGTATGTCCACCCACAGGGATGCCAGCAGAATTCGGATCTGGGGTTCTTGCAACATCTTCAATGTCTTTAATAATGGCTCTGAGAAGAGCTATATGGATCTCCCCCAACAACCTTGGATCCTACAACCATGGGAGTGTACACAGTGTTAAAATAGCCACATCACAAATACCACCTAATAAAATTTGCAGAGACCAAAATCACCAAATGGAACTTCAAAACTTACAGAATCATGCAGAACTTGAGTGAACTCATCCAAAGTGAAAGGCCATAGGCCAAGAACATCAGCAAAAGAAATTAAGAATCTCCAAACCTACAATATCACATGGACGATAACCAAAACATATCATTAAAAAATCAAGTGAAGCGCGAGTTTTGCATAGGAAATTAACCGGTGAAGTCAAAAGAGAAAGCAAATGGTCTTATATGAACAGGGTAAAAAGTTGTGACCCAAGCAAGCCCAATCAACTCAAAGATAAAAATTGCAAGTTAGGACCTTATCCCTACAATCAACCATATAATCCTATACCATAGTTTTACATGCATCCACCGATATAAAGAAATCAAAGACCACCACATCGTCAGTCAGTTGAAAGTACATTTGTTTGGGTAGGTTGGAGTGTGGCCTTTTAAATTTTCTGCTAGAAAGACACAATGGATCAACACAAAAGATAATTCTCAGTTGCAACAATAAAATCAATACCAACAGTAATACAAGTAAAGCAGCATTTCTAGAAGCGATGAACAATAATGAGACTAGAAGACCCAGTAAGATGGAAAAGTCGTCTCACCATAAGAAGGTTACCAACATTCTCCTCCGAGTCGGTCCAAGGCTGGACTTCGAAAGGCCTCTTCAAGTGAACACGCTCGGGCGGGAATTTCGGGAGCTTATCTATACAATGGAAGGTCACAAGGAACTTAGAAGGCAATATATAAATTGAGTAGGTTAAATAAATGAAACTCCTGACATTATAAAAATTGAGATGGATGTTATTATATGCAAGATTCAGAAATGAAGGGTTTCTTTTCTTACTTTATCATGCAAAAACTATATCTTGAATAAGCAAATGACAAAAATTTTGAGGTATCACAATCTTAATACCTCTAAACAAGTCGAGGTTCTGTAAGGTCTCACTGTCGAGAGCCAAAATAGAGGGCAAATCCCTACTTGAGGCAGCTAGCTCCATGAGTTCCATCCTTTCATCGTCAATCAATTCTGTTGATTCTTTGGCAATTCTACGAGCGGCAGCCCTATCATTAGCAGCTTTAAGCCTAGCAGCTTCTTTCTCCCTGCGCATTTCCTCTTTAAGCCTCATCTTTTCTGCCTGAGATAGAATACATTATTCACTCACTGATAAATCAGACACCTAGTTATAGAAAGGCATGCTATGAGTCAACAAAGAACTTGACTAACTCTGATGTATTCCTTTTGCAGATATTTCTCTCTTCGTTCCATTTCACGCCTTTGCTCCCTCTGGCATCTCTCCTCTTCACGCTGCTTTTCACGCAACAGTCTTTCCTCTTCCTTCCGCCGTTCACGATCCTGCCTTTCCATCTCTTTCCTCATCTGCTCTTCTCTCTACAAAATAATAAATAACCTTGTGAGACAGTATATCTGATAGTGGCAAGAATTTGTAATAACAAACCATACAAGGAAAGGCCATGGATTGAACGAATGAAATACCTTTCTCCTTAAAACATCTTGCTTCCCTAGCTCCTTCCGGATCCTTTTCTCATGAGCTTCGACTTCTTTGGGTATTCGAGCCTCTTCGGCCTGCAAAACATATAATTCCATCGTAAGGCATTAAAAATAACAAATTCTAAGGAGAACATTTTGGGACAGAAAGTTAGGGATTAGGGTAGCTGCTCAGGGCATAATTATAGCCCTTGTTATAAGGCAAAACCACTTTGCTTAACAAAATTCAGGAGAGATATCACTCAAGGTGGCTTAGAAAACAGAAAAAATAACTAGATTAAAAAAGAGCACCTTGCGTTTCCTCTCCAACCTCTCTAGGTCAACTGTGGCGTGCCTATCCGGTGTTATAATCTGATCATCTAATCTTGGGTCAACAAAAAGATGAGAATCAATGTTGACATTCACCGTGGGAGCTACTGGTGGAGAAGCTTCCACTTCGCCAGTAATTGGTGATAAGTGGTTTTCATGCCTGCCTTGCTGAGGCAAAAGACTTAAACTTGGCATCTGACTTTGGAGATATCCAGATGATGGTTGTCTTCCAGTGGGTAATTGAACTCGAGCGTTCAGGATATCAGAAGGCGAACCATAATAATGTGGCACAGCTCTCTCATAAGCATCACTCCTCACAGATGGCTTCTCTGGGAGAAACTGGTATTCTTGGAGAGCCCTAGATGCACCCTGATGAGCCAGAACTTTAGTTTTCCAACCGTAAACAAATTGGTCTATACCAACAAGGTGCAAGAAGAGAAATAATATTAAGGTAATATAAACACTCGTACAAAATTGTAACAGGGAAAAACAATTAAATGACAAATCTTTAGGTTGTCTTTGGATTGAGGGGTTTGGCTTCAATGCCTAAATCTATGGATTTTAAATCCTCACCTGGGTCAAAGGATCTCCGACGTGTTCTATTTGGTGGATTTAAAATTCACTCCAAAAACCAAGTCATTTCAAGTCCCATCTTCACACTTCGCAAAACCTAGTCATATTCATATTCATATTCATATTCTTTTTTAATGTTTATAGGTTATTCACTCTTTCTTAAGAAAAATATAGTATGTACACACAATCAAGTATTTTTATGCTATTATATATAGTTTTTTAAATTTGGTGATTACTAATAAAATAAATAGCATTCTTTTTTTTAATTATAAATAATTAAATAATGACCAAGACAATTTTATTTTTTTTGTTAAGATTTCAAACACGTAATCAAATTTTCCATAACAATGAATTTGAAATCATTAATTCAAATTGCAGTTGTTCGATAGAAAACATAAAACAAGTATACAAATTAAAGGATCCATGCATATCTGATTCGCAACAGAAGTTGAAACAAAAAAATTCTCCCAAAAGGATCCTAACCTTGATTTGTTTAGCATCCAGCCTCTCATATAAATGAGCATCATAGGACAGCCGAGCTGGTTTCTGTTGTTCTGACGCAACTGTTCAGTGTGGAAATTTGTTAGGTTGAATCAATTAGAAAATTTTCAGGACATAAATGTAATATAAAGAATACGGTTATAGATTAACAAAGGATAAAATAGCAAAAGTATGCATGCAGGAGGAGTATAACAATTACAAAGACCAGAACTTGATTGCTAAATCAGTTTTATCAGTGTAATCAAGTTTAGCTGATTCACCAGCTACGCCCAAGAATTGAACTCAACCAGAAGTTACTTAAGTCGAGCTCAATCTCGAGTTGCTAGAGTAGCTCCTGAGCTTAGCCACCCGACTTTGTAGGCCCGTGAGAGTCTATGATGTTTTACTATTTTACCTTTAATACTACCTCCGTCCTGATTTAGATTGTCAATTTACTATTTGGCTCGTGTTTTAGCGAGCGAGTTGTTTATTAATATTTGAAATGATAAAGAGATTTTTAAGGTGGGGTATGATAGTTCAACCCCTCATCTATCCTACACCTCCCCTTAAAAGTCACTTTATCATTTTCATATACTAATAAACAACTCGCTCACTAAAACACGAGCCAAAAGTGAAATGGCCAATCAAAAATAGGACGGAGGGAGTATATTAAATTATTAACATATATTTTATACAAGAGACTGTATTGAGACTCATCAAGTCATTTAAACTGAAATACTGGAGGTCACCAAGGTTAGATTTTTTCCCAAGAGTTAAGCATGAGCTTGGTATTATATTGATTTGACTTGGTTCAGTTTCACACCTAATCACCTTACATTCACTAGTAACACTTCTTTCTACACAAAATCAACAACCATTTGGTTCACCTCCTCTCATTTTATGCGCATAATGGACAGAGAGATACTCATTGATGTAGCGGTTCATTCATTCAATCATATTCAAGAAGAAGCTTATTTTCCTGAATGACATAATCCACATTGTAATCCTGAGCAACAAGCAGCCCATCCCACTGGCAAACATCAATATAATTCACCTTAGAAAAGGAAAAGAAGTAAAGTCCTATTCAAGAAGTTTGGGGGTTATATATTTGTAAGAAGAATGGCCTAGTGGATAATCAAAATGAGTAGAATTTCAACATGCAGTTCAATTGTACAGAGCTAGAAGTCAAAGGCCAGCATTTTCTAAAAAATCGCAAACCACTTGGCGTATTTTAGAAGTATAAACCTAATAGTACCATTTAACCTATTTAGACTTTGGAATAACCTCAAATCAACAAGAAATGCAGCTTTTGTCAACATCCAATTATCAGTAACTGTTTTTACAATAGCATTACTTCCGAAAAGCTTGTACATCGAAGCACAATTATTCAGAAATCATGCTTCAACAGTTCAACTATACAGCTGTTGATTAAACAATTGAATTGTCCTATGCAATAGCTGTAATGACGAAAGATTTCCAATCAATGAAACGATAAATTTGCTTCTTCTTTTAGTAAAATATTACCTTGATTACTAAACTAAAGCCAACAAGTTGTGGATTGCAAAGCAGAAATAAAAGAAATTTGTGATAATTTAAAGGATGATCAGCACAATATAGATGACTAAGGTATTTGGTCTGACAGTAGCATAGCAGGCAAAGGAACAAAAGCACGTGTAACTAAATGAAGTATTGAACTTCACATGGCATCAAATCATGTGTTCTTTGAAGATAATTGGCATCATCACCACCAAGTGGAGCATAACATAAGTCCGAATAATAACTATTACTGAACAGGAGAAATGTAGCAAGAAATATATACCAAACGGTGCACCAAATGCTCCAGGTGGCAATGGATCAAACTCCATTCCCAGAATGGGCCCATCCTCCCTCAGCGGTTCCCCTAACTGTGCCTCCACGAATTTAATAGCTCTCTGCTCAGATATAGCTAGAGGCGGTTCGTAGAATCTCCTCATTGATGGCAATTCTGATGATATCCTAGGTACAGCAGTTCCAGCTTTATGAATTACTCTCTGCTGTTGCTGCTGCATATCCACATTCCCAAAAGGACTTAAACTAGAATCGGAGTCCTTTGCTACATCAGCATTGCTAACCACCTTCTCATGTACAATCCCACCAGAGCTTCCTGCAATTGCTGATGCTGGTAAGGGGCTTTTTTTCTGCTTCTTCTCTGTGGGGGGTTTTCGGTCTTTTAGCCTCCTATGGCAGAACCACATTTGCAGTTGACGATCGGTGAGGCCTAATTTAACAGAAAGCTCTGATCGTATTGCTTCTGAAGGATATGTCTCCACTACACACAAAAATTTACTTATTTCATAATGGATTAACGCAAAATTAAAGGGAAAAAAAAAAAGATAATATAAAATGAACTCACTAGCATAAGTTTTCTCAAGAACTTCCAACTGAGAGGGAGTCTTCATTTTGCGCTTCACCTTGGTCTCTCCTTCTGGGGAGTTCTTCTTTTCCATCTCCACACTTCTGCCGCCTTCTCCACCACTAGCACTTCCGCCATCAACCTCCATTTTCACTACAAAATCTCAAACGGCCAACTCCCACCCTCTCCAATACAAAAACAAATTAAATAACCCAACCAAATTAGAGCTCAAAAACTTGAGCAATTCACAAATCATCCTCCATTGAGCAATTTCAAAACCCCTTTCCTAAAATCTAGGGCTTGCAAAAATTAAAAGGGGAATTTCTTCTCCTCACCTTTCTCTGTCTAGAAACAAAAAAAGTAAAAACAAAACGTGGAGTGTAGAATGCTCAATTGTTTCTCTCTCTAGATAACCTATTGATTATTAGTACACATAGCAAAAAAGAAAATCGAGTTTTGACAAAGATGTGCGGTGAAGATTTGTAGAATACCGATAATAAAATACAATTAATACTGCAGCTACACTCAAAAACAAAACCAATACCACTACTACTTGTAATAGAAGAAGAAGAATTACTCGTATTAAAGTGGTGATTTTCTTGTTTTGCTTTGGACTTGGTGAAGGAACGAAAAAGAGTAGCAAGTACAGAAGAAATTCAAAGGGGAAAAATACACCTGATGATATAATAACCCACGAACCCCAAACCAAAACAATAATTCCCTTTCTCTTTCTAATCCCACCCATCACTTCTTTCTTTTTAATTTCCCTCTCTCTTTCTTTATTTCTCTTTGTTTTTTGTTGAATTTTTTTTGTGATTTATCGAATGTGATGCTGTAAAAAAAAAGAAAAAAAAAGAGGAATTCTGTGTAGAGAGAAAAAGAGACGCATTAAAGAATGTGGAATACATAGAGCAAGTCAGAGACAAATGAGTTTTCTTTAGGCTTTGAAAATTGGAAGCTTTGATTCACGAATGAATTTTTTTTTTTTTTTTTTGACGGACACGAATGAATTTTTGGATCTGTGGTTTTGGGGTTTTTTTCCTTTCTCTCTCTACATTTTTCCTTTTTCCAGTACTAGCAGGCAGTTGTTTGACGCAAAGGACCGGGTCGGGTCGGATCGACAGTTGGTTCTATGAGGATGGTATAAAGCTACGCGGTTTACGGAGCGTGTCTACACGCGGCCTGTGTTAATGAATTAGGTTGACTGTACTTCACGCGCTCGTTAAGGAGGTGATGAAAGTTGTTTGATTCTAATGAACTTTTTATCTATGAAAGGTAATTCTCGGATGGTGGGACCATTAATATATTGATGAAAACATTTGTGCTAGAAATTAGGATAGAAAATACTACAGCTTTCCTTCCTAATCTTTTTCTACCTCAAAACAAAACAAAAAAAGGTCGTAAATAAAATAATTTTATCGTAAAATTAATTGATTATTTTATAATCAAATAATTAATATTTATTACGGGGAAAATTTAAACTAATATATTTTAATAAAATAACCAATATTATTTAAAAGGACATACAAAATACAAATTAATTGCACTTTAAAATTAGTTTATATAATAATGACTTTGCCCCGTGAAAATATCCAACTTATCCAAAAGTTTATTACTTCCTATTACTAGTACTTACTAATATCATATACTGCTTGTCAAAAAAAAAAATCATATACTGTATTTTTTATTTTAATTACTCACTAATAATATTATATCTTAAAAAGAAAAAATTTCACGATAAGTAATAACTTCAACTTTTATTTATTACAAGTGGCATGAGCTTCTGACAAGTGGAATTGATCAGACGCATAATTATTCTTATATAGGAATTGGAAAGCCACAATCATCTCCATTTTCAAGATTTTTATTCAAGCTCATAACCACTCTTTGTCGTTTCCCAAACTCCAAACCAATATGCCTTAATTGTTATCATCGTTTTACCGCCCCCATCGGACAGAGCTCCACGCAATAGTGATTTGAGTTGGAAAAGCAGGAATTTTAAATTCAATGCTACTATTCCGACCGCCAAGAATCCCTCACGGCTGGGGGTTTCAAGAAGTGCCCCGTTGTGATGGAATCCGCACCGACACAGTTTACTCACATGATGAACTCTGATTTCATTTCTTAATTTTAATAATTGCATTTTTTTTTCATTACTATCTTTATAATTTAGCTACTAAAAGTTATGTATTTTTTTGGAACATGCATTAATATCATGAACCAGAGACATGAAGAAAATTCAAATCAATACAAGAAGTTCATATCTCAATGGGGAAAAATATCCCTATAGAAGGAATGAGATGAGACACTTCTTTCCACTTTTCATGGTAAATTTATTTTTTCTTAAATTTCTGTAATTGGCGTTTGTCGCAATGAAAAGTAGAGAAATGCTTCAATAATAATAATTGTTAATGTTGATTTTTTTGGATGCTCTTCAAACATAAAAAATGTGTTAGAAAAATTGTTGACTTTTTTTTTCACTTTCAGATTAATTTAATTACCTCTATGTATGTATTGATTTCTACATAATACAAGGCTGTATAATTATGGGCACCAAAGGATGATTGTTTCTGGTGGAAAGGTAAAGAAGTCTTAATCAGTCTTTATTTAACCTTAACTTTTACATTGAAAATTTTGTAGTCGAAGAATTTAGATATTAATACTAAAAATAGTGATTTATTGCAAAGAACTGATGCACTTAACATAACAAGTTTTATTTGGTAAGGACTTGATTGCTTGACCTTAGGATTCTGAGAACATTTATCTTCAATTATGAAGATTGGTCAAGCTTATGGAGTATTGATATAAAAATACACTTGGCTTTCTATTGCATCATAGTTTTGTTCAGCGATCCATTTAATCATTTGATAATTTGTTCATATGTAGCCAGGGAGGAGTGAAGCCGATGATTGAATACGATCTGAAAATTCCATTGAGATGCGGTGGCACAGGGGTTTTTGAGTCAAAGAGGTTTGATTTCAAGTAGCGTTAATTATATTCTCGATCCATATATATTCTGCACTAAGTTCTTTTTAGTTTTATTATTTAGATATTTCGACAGATTCACTCTATATAATTGACTATGATTTGTATTTCATTTTTGCTATTTCGGCCATGCTAAAGTCGTTTTTCCCTTTGTTGTTTGTATTAGTAATGGTAAATTTTTTAATTCGTGGTTTTCTATTACTATTTAACTGTTTTATGTAGTTCTGGTATTTAGTCAAAAAAATTGTGTTTTTTGTTGGCTTAATAATTCTTTCTTTTATACATAATTGTAGACGAGTTTCTTTTTTATAATCTTAATCGTTGGATCAGATTAGAACAACATATTAATAGAATTATTACAATGGTCAATTTATAAAATTATAGTGAAGCAATTTAAATTATTTTCTGAAAATTGATGTGATTCTCGAATATGTTTATCTCATAACATAAGAGCAGCGGAAGGAAAGGGAGAAGAAGCTCAAGCATGAGAATTTGGCTCATAATGCATTATGCTTCTTACTTCCTAAATATTGGGTATTAATCTCTTATTTTTTCACTGAATTATTATTTTATTTTTTTAGCGTTGATTTTGTGTGTCATTTTATTTTTGAGGTCATTGTCCTCTATATTAGTTCAAAGTATTTTAGTTTTCAAACCAAAATGGACAACAACTTTTTCTTTTCTTTTACTTAGTCAACTCATTTTGTTCCATGTCTCATGATATAGGCCCAAATATAATTATTAATTTTTTTCTATTTTTCGTATTGATAAAGTTATATAAGGTGTTGCCTATCATTACAATAACCAATAGGTGTCCCTTTTCATTTTTTAAGCCACACCACTGCTATATATAGCAGCATATCATGTACTCTTAGGATACCACTGTTCTTTGACTATATATAAAATATAATTTGGTAGTATGATTAGGGGTTGTGTTGGGAGAGAAAGTTAAACGAAGGGTAATATGTCCCGCTATGCTGATTAGCCATCTTAGCTAGCACAATATAAATTCTTTAGATATAAAGTGGGAACAATCTTAGCTAGCACAATATAATTCTTTAGATATAAAGTGGTAATTCATCGCATATTTTATTATATGAGTATATGTATCACTGCTATAATATACAAAATCAAATACCACTCCCATACAATAATTCATCCAAACTAATCTTTTTACAAAGAGCTCTGTTTTAAATTTCATTCGAATTTGGACTATAAAATTTCTTTTCCAAACAAATATTTTTGAAAAAAATGAGAATCTTCAGGAATGGTTTATTGTTGACAATGACACTCTATGCTTTTTTGCAATTTACATTTACCTTCACTCCTTTTGCAAGCATATTTTTGTGACACTTTATTTTAGGGTAACACTATTATTTGTTAGCAGAGAACTTACACTTTTTGTGAATTCATTTTTTTTTTTCAAATTGCATTGGAATTCCCCTTTATGTTGATCATAGGGTATATTCTTAAGTTCTTTTGAATAGGATTTGTAAGCTGAAAATGGGGAAAACAAGTCAAAAAGAGTGATGCTCGAGTACCATCACGTAATGGAGGAAGACAAATATTAGATGGCTGCAAGACTACTAAAATTCTTTGTTTTATAGATAAATGCTCTTTCAATATATATTCTCTGTTTCAAATGTTGTAATATAGTCTTTTTTTTGCTTACAATTTTTTTTTTTCATTGTTTTGAGTTGTTTGTTGGAAACTTATGTAGATTTCAATAATACATGGAAATAGAAACTTATGCGTGACTCCTTCACATTTTTAATTTGCTTTTTTATTTTGTGTTATATATTATTTGTTGTTTGTTTTTGTGAAACTTTGTGTAGATTCAAATGTCAATATAAATTGATACTACATGGATGTATTTTGGGTTTTTTTTTTTCAGGAAAGAAAATTGTTAATGGATATGTTCAAAATGATTTTGAGACAATTTTAAAATTAGATGTGATATGAATTTTAGATATTGTTTTTTAGGAAATGACTTTTATTTTGTGTTATATATTATTTTGTATATGTTGTTTATTGCATCATTTTGTGAGTTGTCTTTTTTTACTTTTGTTAATGCATACTCTCATGTTTTTTCATAATGTAATATTAATGGTTGCTAAATTGATACTAATTTAGTATATGCATATTTTGGGTTTTTTCTTTCAGGAAAGGATTGAAATTGTTAATGGATATGTTCAAAATGTTGTTTGACTTTTAATTATTAGTTATTTTGTGTTTGCTGGTATATGTCATATGTTGAACTAGGTTGTCTGTAATTTCCATTAGATGTTATGAAACAAGTTTATGTTAAACCAAAAATTTGATGGAATTTTTCTTTTCTGTCATAAATATGCTATGTTTTACCTTTTCTTTGTTCTATTTGGTAGTAATCCTGAATTATGGTCGCCATATTGATTCTTTAGACAGTGAAGTTAATGCTCTCTCAATCTGGTCTAGAATTTGAGTGAATTTTCTGTTGGGATTATACTGGAAAGTATGCTTTTACTTTGTATAATCAAAACTGAATTTCGGACTTATTTACTGAAATAAATTGTTTATCACTGATGCTTTAAATATTATCGAATGTTACATATATTTCTTGATAATCTGCTCAATAAATCGTCACGTGTTACATTGTAGTTAATTTAGTGATATCGATCACGTAAGATTAAATTAATAATCCCTTTGTAACTAAAAAAGTACGCTCATTCACGACCTAGATGGAAATGAACAATCCATCGTGAAAGGTTGAAGTGTAAAGCTCGATTGACTTGTCTTGACCAAGAGATTACACTAGTGCATGACCGATGACCGAATAGGACCTCTGAGGACAAATTCTTCGAATCGAACAAGGAAGAATTAAACCTCGGTGGTTCGTTATTTCTTAATCTTCGTTCCTTAAATATGATCACGCGTGATTGATAACTATTGCTTTGACTTATCATGGGTAGAGAATCAACGAAAATTCAATACTTTTTATCTTGGGCAATATTATTGGTCACATGTGATTGCTAAGATTTAATACGAAGAATCGTGTGCAAGCAAATGCTTGTTCGATTTGTTCCCTTGGGAGGTTCATAAGCTTTATCATACCAAATCTTGCAAGTGGAATTAGTTTCCTGTATGGATAATAATGTTGAACCGCTCCTTGACCAAGGACAAAATATATAAATTAATGGAAAGTTATTTCAAAGGGCTTGAATTAATTAATGGGCTAGATAATCTTAAACACGGGGAAATAATAACCGGGAGCCATATTGACTGTAATATGGGTTAAGATGGATAGTGCAATATTAATTATGTAGTGGGATTAATTAATATTTATGGGCTTGAATAATATTGTGGCTCAATATTGATAATTCAAGATCCATTATAAGGTCCAATCTTAATTCTCCTAAAGGCCCCCTAAGTAGCCCAACATATAGTCCAATAACCTTTAAAAAGTGTTTAAAATAAAATAAATATTGTTGCTTATTTTTCCTTGTAATTTTCGAATTTTATGGATAAAAAGGGAGAAAGATTTTTCTTTGAATTTTGTTATGGAATGAAGATATGTATTCTTGGAATACAAGATTATCTCATTAAATTCAAGAAATCTCCCACTTGGTTATTCATAATAGAAATTTTGAAATTTTGAAAATTTGAAAATAAAGGGCAAGAAAGATTTTCTTGATTTTCTTGAAAAGATATTATGGAAGATATGTATTTCTTGAAATACAAGAATATCTCATAAATTCAAGAAGATCCAAATCTTGGAATCTTGGACCCTTTATTTTCTAAAAATACCATAATGTTGATAAGGTGGGATTTTTTGTGGAATATTATAATTATGGGAAAAAGAATATATGAGATATATTCAAGATTTATTGGAGATCAAGAAAAGATTTTCCCACATTGTTTTTTTCTTCCCAAATTTTACCCAACACCTATCTATAAATAGGGATGATTCTTTCATTCTCAAGACAATTCCATGTCTTTGGAAAAATTAGTAAATCCACAAAGGTGGTGCAACATAATTTATTTTCCTTTTGTTAATTGTTCACAAGTGTCTCCTACCACCGGATAATCGAACAAGGATTAAGAAATATTTGAAGTTCTTTTGGTTAGTCTAATCACCGGCACCGTTGTCATCCCAAGAGGTAAGACGCGTTCACGTAAACTTCGTAGAATTCCGCATCGTAATTTTACGTGAATTAATTATATGCATGATATGTTGTTGGATTATTATTTGAATTAATATAGGATTAATTCATGCTAGTAATAATTATAAGAATTAAATTTGTATTTAATATTCATCCCGAATAGATCTGTGCAACTTATTCCCCAACATTTTCATGTCCGCTATATAAAATTTTAGTTCATTTGCTTGATATATTTCATAGGTTACAATTACTAATAAACTAATTATTTATTTAATTTTAATTTCTCTTTTTTGTAACAATGTTTTAATATATAAATGTGTGCATGTATTCACTTATAATTTTACAAGTTATAAAAATAAAAAACTATAACAGGCCCGTGCATCACACGGGCAAAAAACTAGTGTATAGAACGTCTTAAATGTAATGAAGATTATTTATGCAATTAGTTTTAATTTCAAGCTGCTATCGCCTATAAGACGGTGGTTTTCTTGAGTTAACCTACCCGAGAATTTCATGAATTTTTTGGAACCAAAGATTATATGCATGTATATAATTTGAATAATTTTGCAAGAACAAGCACAATGGGTACATTGTACATGCAGTGGAAGATTTTTTTTATATTTTTTAAGATCATGTTTAGAACTTTAATCATGGTTATTTATATGATATTTATGATTTATCCTTTTATTTTATCGGCAGAAGCATTTTATTACGAGGAGTAGAGGCCTTTAAAGTTTAAAATTGATTGCGCTAAAAAAAAAAGAAGTTTAAAATTGATTTAGAATTACATGTAAAATTAATTATTTTTTCAATCTTTAAGAACATGACTGGATTGGAAGTTAATTTATTGATCCAGAATTTGAAGAGTCAAGGCTTAGTAGCACCACAAGTATTATTTCTAATGCTCTCCTTTTAAAAATTTATTAGACTTTACAAAAGAATATGTAAGATCGTATATATATATATATATACTGATCATATTAATTTATATATACATGTAACAGTAACACACCTAGAATCTACTAAATATACATATCAAAGTTCTGATTTCTGAGTTGTTCAATTAAGGTTATCTATATATGCCTTTCTATCTTTTAGTCATGATATGAAAAATATGATGTCCCATAACATGTGGATGAGCATGCTTTATATTAACAAAACTCATTGCATTATCGTATTTTTTTATGGGATTAAATTTTTTGTAGTCCAGTAACTTATCACCATTTTAAAATTGATCCCGAATGTTTTGACTTTTTGATTTTAGTCCGATAAGTTTATGAGAATTTTGAAATTGGTCCAGGATGACTTTGAATAAGAGGTCACCCATTCCATCTAAATTAATATATAACACTTTGTTTGACCTTTTTTTTCACATGTGGCAATATTCATTGAATTTTTATGTTAATGTGACATTATTTATTTTAATATTTCATTAAATTAGCAGAAAAATTATAAAATTTGAATATTTTTAATTTTTTAATATATTCTCAAATTATGTTACTGAATTTTTTGTATATAAATTTATAATATTTAATATTAATTAAAACTTTTAATTACCCTAAAGTAAATTAAATTTTGCTAAATTATTTTGAAAATTAAATTTAAATATTTGAAATATCTTAAAGTAAATTCATTAAAAAATCTTATGATCGATAAATTTGTAAAAATTCAAATCACAAGATTTTAAAGTTGTAATATAAATAAAAATAAAATGTTAAAAAAAATATTTTAAATTTAATCTTAAAAAGGCTATAGTATAATTCTTTTTTAAAAGTTTTATTTTAATTTTGTTTATATTACAACCTTTTTAAAATTTTAAAGTTTTTAATTTTTACAAATTTAAAGGTCATAAGTTTTTTAATTGAATTTACTTTAAGGTATTCCAAAAACTTTATTTAAATTTTACAATGATTTGGTAAAATTTAATTTATTTTAGAATAGTTAAATGTATTATAAAAATTAATAGAATTACAATTTTTTTAAATAATAGTTTTTATAAAAAAAAAAATCAGTAACATAATTTGAAGAATATATAATTTTTTAATTTAATTATTTTTTTACTAATTTAATAAATTATTAAAATAAATAATGCCACATTAACGTAAAAATTCAATTAATATTGCCACATGTAAGTAAAGTTCAAACAAAATGTTACATGTGCATTAACTGGATAGGTAACCTGCTATTGCAGGTCACTTGGACCAATTTCAAAAAATTTACAAATTTACAGGACCAAAATCAAAAAGTCAAAACTATCGGGACTAATTTAAAAACGATTACAAGTTACTTGGACTACAAAAAAATTAATCCATTTTTTTTTTATCATACACGTACTGTGTGGGGGTATCATAAGCTCTCAATCACTAGCTTTTTTTTTTTTTTTTTTACTGAATCACTAGCTATTATATAAGGACAATCCTTTACCGATTAAAAAAAAATCCCTTTTTTTCCGTTATTATAGTTCCACATATCTATCTCATGTGGATTACAAATTATTATACGAGAATGAATAATGATAAAATTAATAAATAAATAAGTGCAATGTAAAACCATGATAATATTGTCATAAGTACGACGTTACAATATGCACTGTCAGTTAGCATGAAATTAATTAATAATAGCCGACAAAGAGTGAGTGTATGTGTTCTTTTCTTTTGCTTTTTGGGATCATTAGTAATTAACTTAATTTTAAACGAAAGTCCTTTATCAATTACATAAACATATTTCAATGAGGGATGATATATAATGAATTAAATTATGTTTCATAACACTCGACTCGAGATTACAACAATATGAAATTGGGCTACGTTGGTTGTTAGATGCATTAATGGGCCTACGTATTTAAATGAATTAATGGCTCAAATGATTCGGGCCGTTAGATAAATGAAGCATGAGAATAATGCGCTGTAGTTAATTATCCCACAAAATCCGATTTAATTGTAAACCAAACCTAGCTAGCATGCATCTTTGTTTTCCTAAGGCTATAGCTAGATTGTGTTCATATGCACGTGATGAGTATGAGAGTATCCAAGGACCAATTAGACCATGGATGCAATTTATGACATAATTCCAAATTAATTAAACGTATCTATTTACCACATAGTTTTACAATTTTCATGCAGTTTATATTTCTTTTCAATTTAAATTAGTGAGCGGATAAACTTTGATCATCTGATCCTACGAAACGGCTTCACAGCAAATTAAGTTTTCAATTGCCGATTACTTTTAAGCCGGGCCATATTTCATGTCGATGAAGCAATTTAGAATTAGGGAAAAACTAATTGGTACAAAATACCTTTTTGAAATATGTGATAGGTCTATTATGCTCTTATTTTATTTTTTTTTATTTTCCTTTTTTTTTATTTTGTTTTTTTTTCTTATTCATAAATCAAAAAAGTTGAAAAGATGTTGTCCCATCAATTATTTTTTCTTGTTCCATCAACCTTTTTATTTTTGTCTTGTCTCTCATCAACCTTTTATTTTTTGTCTTATTCCATCAACCTTTTTATTTTATATACTTTATGTTATATATATCTAAAGTGTATATATAGATATGCACAATATAAAATAAAAATTCCCTAAACTTTTGTAATTGCAATAATTAAAATAATTATTTTATTTTTTTCGTATTCAAAAATGATATTATTATTATAATTTTTGTGCATTTTTTTTACAATTTTTACATTTTATTATAGAAAACAATTGAAAATATTTTACAGTTTTCAAAAAAATATAATTATTTCATCTTTTTTTAATAATGACAAAATAAAAAATGCATATATCTATAAAAATGCATTGTCTAGAAAAAAAAAAAAAGTTGCATATATTAAAATATATTGCATATACCAAAAAACATTGCATATACCAAAATACATTGCATATATACTAAAATCATTTCATGTACACTAAAAAACCATTTCATACACGTAAAATACATTGCATCATATAAATTATATTGCATACACGCGTAAAAATTGTATATAACTTAAAAAATTGCATATACGCTGACACATAATAAATTTGAATCTTTCACACTGTAGAATCATCAATTTCACCACATCTTCTTCATTGCAGAATCAACAAAGCTACCAAAAAATCATCAAAACCCCATAAAAAAACATTAAAGATTCAAACAAAAATCAAACAAGCCATTGAATATAAACAAGGCACAATAAAAATCGGGTCCGATTGCTTCCCGACTAGGTTGTGCCCCCTCACCAGCGTATAGATCGAGACCGAGCTATGCTTCATGACCGCGATCGGGCCCAATTGTGACCGACGAGCCATGTGGGCTCATCATTCGCCTTCCTTCCCCCCTCCCCTGGCCGCGTCTTCCCCATTATTTTTTATGGCGGCCGCCGCCACACCTCCGCCACCGCCGTCAACACCTTGACCTCATTCGCCTCCGTCTGCAGATTCACACACCCTCCCCCGCCACCACCTATCATCTCCGCCTCCGCCCCTCCACCATCTCCGCTTCCGCCATCCCGCCACCTCATCCCCCCAAAAATAAAAACCCTAAATCCCACATTCCTAAATTCATTCCCACCACCATCCCCGAAAGGATCTTCCATCCGTCCGTCCAAATACACATCCGCCGCCCTCAAAAAAAAACCCCCACCACCGCCGATACATGGGACATGCACTTCCCCCAAAACCCCCCACCACCGCCTTGGCCCTTGGACACCAATCTTGAAAAACCATGTCTTTTGCTTAGTGTAGAGAGAGAACAAGGAGGATAGAGATGTATATTGTAGAGAGAGAAGAGAGAGAAATTGAATGGGTGATTGTGGTTGAAGGAGAGAAGATAGGGAGATGATTTAGACGGTTATATGTCTTGGGGGTAAGAGCATGATTAGACAATTTTAATTTAATTAATAAACCTAAAATCAATGCTTTATCAACTCAAGGGCAATAATGGTTTTTTAACCCACTAAAATTGTACTAGGTTGCTAATTTTTGGGCAAAATGTACTAGATTGCCATCACTCTCCATTTTAGTGTACTACATTGCAATTACCCCTTTAGAATTCAATCATGACACGAGCTAGCTTCTCTAATATAACAATTAGGATGAATTGTAAGAATTTCATCTGATCTAAAAGTTCGAACTTATAGAAAGGTGTGTGAAATTAATTTATTTGTATAATTTTATAGACAAAGTCTCATGTGTAACTGGTGCACGGATTTAAGATTCGTGCACTCGTCCAAACTCTACCATGTATCCACATAGCATGTCTAATATATTTAATGGGTCAAGTATTTTTTAAAATGAGACATTTTATTGCATGAGTGCACGGTGCACAAGAGATCCACTCAATTTTCTAATATTTTCCCCCACCTATGGGTTGTATTGTCCTTAATTTAATTATAGCTAGAGTTCCAATAAGTATATAATTTAATGTGTATAGAGTTTTGCTCAGCAGGGTTTGAACTCAAAATGTGGGCATGAACCTTGGTGGCTCTAAAATCATGAAAGAGTTACATTTTTAAAAATTCCAACGCATAGAGAGGTGTGAAATTAATTCATTTATATAATTTTCTTGTAACCATACGTGAAACTTAAGATTAATTAATAAAAGATGCAAAATAACCTAAATTTTGACGCGCGAAAACCAAATTCATCAACATGACAACAACAATTAATAAAAGGCATGCAACGAAACCCCATTCAATTCCATAACAACAACAATGGCATACATGATTACATTGATGCGAGATCGATACGTAATTAATAATTTGGACAAGAAACCCAAATTAATTAATCCCTCAACGCCGCGAGAGAGGAAACCCGACACCATGTCTCCTTGACGGAAACACAACAAACAAGACGCTACAAACCACCCCCACCGTGACCGGCAAAGCCGTGAGCATCTCGGATGGCGTGGGACAAAAACACGCCACCACATTCTTATCAAACATGGCCACCGCGGCAAAAACCAAAACCGACATAACCGCGTGGACCAAATCCATCAGCCTCAGCCGAAAGTTGATTGCCTCGTCGGCGGGGAGCGCGGCTGATGCGCCGTCGAGGACCCACAACCCCCGGAACGTGGCGACCCCATAGCGCACCTTGCCGCGGTCGTCGCGGAAGCTGTCGGTGAAGCTCATGAGGAAGCAGTTGGCGGCGCAGAAGGCGAGGAGGGCGGCGGCGGAGGCATGGTTGATGAAGGATTTGCAATTCCCTTCGTGGGTGAGGATTGGGGATAGGAATTGGAATGTAAGGACGGAGCCTGTCGGGAGGAGGTTCGCCAGATGGGCGGTTCCTTTGAAGGCTTTACGGACCGCCTTTTTGTCTTGGCGTTTTTGGTGGCTTGTTCGCCGGAAGGAGGGGGAATTCGACGTCGTTTTGGATTGTGGATTGGTTGTTGCTTGCTCCTTCCATTTTTATTTTTTTTATCTTGGTGGGAAAAGAATGGTGATAAAAATGTTGTGGAGGTAGGAAATGAGGTTTCGTTTAATGGGGTTTTAATTAGATTTAAAGTTATGTATATATATATATATACGTTTGGTTTCATGCATGAGTGTTGAATTAATGGACAATAAGTAGGGAGGTTTTGTTAAATTAATCAAGAAGATATATATTAATGGTGATGCACGAAATTGTGGTGTTATTTTAGGGTGGGTCTCATGTGCACCTGAGTGCATAGAGTGCACTCATAGTGCATTAATTTAGAAGCGTGCAACTATACAAAATAGAAACGTGCAATTATTCTAAATAGAAGCATGCAACTATGTTCTCATATTAACAGTTGCACTTTAATTTCTGTGTAAATAAGTCACATTTTTCAACATAACAAGTTGACGCTTTAAAAATCTTTATGAAGCGCTTGCACAGTGCCAGTGCATAAAGACCTAGCCATTATTTTATACTAATATATATAGTTATAGGCTAGGCCTTGTATGCACCTGGGTGCACCGTGCACTCATAGTGCATTTTAGAAGCGTGCAACTTGTTATGCTAAAAAGTGCGACTTATTTACATAGAAAAATGCAATTGTTAATATGGAACATAGTTGCATGCTTCAGTTTGAAATAGTTGCACGTTTCTGTTTTGTATAGTTGCACGCTTTTTTAAAATACATTATAAATGTACGATGCACCCGGTGCACATGAGACTCATTCCTAGTTATATACTCCCTCTAGATTGATACTATAGTTATACATTTGTTAGTCCTAGATTGATATCAGGTCTCTAAAACTCTGTAAATAGCTCTATGGGTATATTTTATACTAAGTCAATAAATAAATTTTTACTAATTAAAAAAAAAAGTTATATACTCCCTCGATCACACAAAGTGACAAAGGTAATCCATGTTTTCTTTTTGATAAATTAATTTGTCCAAAATAATAGTCACTTTTATATTTAAAGTGTGTGTAACTTATTTAAAATGTCCGTATACCTCACTTGTTTTTATATTCAATAAATTAGGATATATAAAAAAATATATAGGTAAAATTCATAATTTCATGTACAATAAATGATGTTTTATTGATCTATAGAAAATTTTAAAATAAAAAAAAGTTTTTAATTCCATAATTTATTTATTGTCCACCTTTCATCCTTCGAAACCCTTTAGATGAGATCGACTCTTGAGATGAGTCAGTCCAGTGGGTTCTGGTCCTCAGATTAGTCGGTAAAAAATATATATTCACTCAATTGTCCGTTTTTCGTCCCAAAAATTTTGATTGTCCAATTTTGCTCTCATCACTAAATTATTGATTGTCCAATTTTGGTCAAATTTTAGTCTAAAAATTGCGAACAACGTCGTTTCAGTTACATGCAAGTCACGTGCCGATAAAATTTGGGATTTTCGATACCGTCGCTAACGTGGATGATGACTATTTTTTTTTTTTTTATGTTTTTAGTCAATTAAATTACACATGTGTATTTATACAATAAATAAAAGAAACTAAAGTTTAAAATCTACAAAATTAAAAACAATAAAATTTTATCGGCACGTGACTTGCGTGTGACCGAAAATGTCTTTCACAAATTTTCGGTGAAATTGAGATAAAAATTGAACATTTAATTTTTTTGGGACAAAACATGAACTGTAGATAAGTCATGGGACCAAATTTTTTTTTTTCTCAAAATCTTAAATCCTTTATACAAAAAACTATCACTGTTTAAAAATATTTTATTTCTTAATTTAAAAGTAATAGTTTTTGTGCATAACAATGATAATTTTTCACATAACACTGATATTAAGAAAATAAAGTTTAATGTGAACTCGGGTCCACACAAGTTTTTATCTTTAATGTATACCGTTCTATTTTTTCAGATTATATCTTGGGAATCTTTCACAAGTTGCGTCTTCTTTCATCCATCATTCTATTGCTCTTCTAAACGTTTCCATAGTAATCAAAACCTTCAATGATCAATGGTGTCATTTTCTCCATCGGCAAAATTGATGCGGTGCCTAATTGGTAGGTTGGTTCCTTTGATCCTTTTTTATATTTTTTGCTTTTCCCCTCTCCTCTAACTTCCCTAGATGTGAGATTCACCACGTAAATTATGTTTTTTTTCTCTTCTATGATTCTCTAGTTGTAAGATTTTCCATGCTTATTGTGAATTTTTTTTCTTCCATTTATTCTAATTTTTCGTTTGTGTTCTCTTTTTCCATTTTTCCTTCAGTTATGTTTTGCAAGTCTTAAAGGAACTAAGGGTATGTTTGTTTCGGGATTTAGGTGCGGGGGAAGTCATGACTTCGAAATCCTATGAATTTGAAAATCTTTGTGAATAGTAAAAAATATGTGTTTCTTTTGAGATTTTGATAGAGTGAGATTTTACTTTATATATGTCAAATCAATGTTTAATAATGATTGATATGATATTATTATATTGTGTTGAGAGTGGAAAAAATAGTGATATGATTGTATTGAATTTTGTGAAAAATAGGGGTGTAGATGCACTTTATAGGAGAAAATTTTGAAATATAATTTTAAATTTTAAACCATAATGGAACGTGATTTTCAAAGTTCTAAGTTCATCCGAGTGAGTCGCGAAACAAACATTCGAATTTATTGTTGTTTGTGCAAGCAATCACTGGAATACACATGATTTTTTTAGGACTCGGTGGGAGTCGTTGTTTATATTATCCGTCGTCTTCTATGCAAGAGTTAACAAACTTATTTTTCCTTTTCCAATTCTAACCGCTTGTTCGGTTTTGATTTTAAATTTACTAGTATTTTCTCTCCGTGCGATGCACGACTCTAATATTATATAAATATATATTTAGATTTATTATATTATTCTTAAGTTGTTTTTTTAATGTGTTTAGTATTTGTGGTATCGTAGTTATAATATATTTTTTAAAAAAAAATGTATTTATCAATTTTTTAATACACGTCTCATAATAACATTCATGTTGTAAGTATATTATTCTATGATATAATAATTGAATAAATTGACGTCATGAGATAAAGTTTAATGACTAAAAAATGGTTAAAACATGCTTTGCATACACAAAACAAATTATGAACTACCTACACCAATGCACATTACAAATTTTAAAATACTTCTTTATATATATTTTTTTTGGAACAATAGATTGGTAAACATATCATTTTAGAAATCTTGTTTCTACTTAATAAAATGATTATTGTCTCAATGAATTAGTTTTATCCCATTAAAACAATTAATTAATTAGCTTATATTACTATATAATATCACTAAAAATATTGAATTTTAAATTAAAAAGACACAATGTCAAGCGTGGATAACTCAAGTGGTTAGAGCTCCACCACCTGAGATCTTGAGGTCCCGAGTTCGAGACACGGAGAAGGAATATTTATTCTCTTTTGTGGTGGTCCCCCTCTTGTGGGGTAGTGGTTCCCCTGTTGTTGGGTTGCGGTTCCGAGTTGCAGTTTCGGGTGGTCTCTCTCTTGTGGTGATTGGGGTAGTGGTTCCCCTGTTGTTGGGTTCTTGATTCAGGAGTTGCGATTTGAATTGGTCTCTCTCTTGTGGTGATTATGTTTCCGGTCTATAGCGAGGATGAAATGATCTTTTATGTGTTTGCAGTGGTAGAAGAAATTATTCTAATTAATTATCTTAGGGAACTATTGTAATTGATTGTCTTTAAAAAAAAAAAAAATGAAAAGACACAATTAATTTAGATAAATAATTAGAAAAAGTTTTATTGTGAAAAAAATATTTACCATATGACAAAATATCTAAATCTAAAAATAACATTGTCATGGGTTCGAAAAAAAAAAATAACATTGTCATTAAAAATAATATTTGTATCTAATTGCTCTATTTTTCCCTTCAACTATCTTTAAATATATATATATATATATATATTTTTTTGAAACGATCTTTAAATATATATATTCAGCCTTCATCATCTATATTAAAATAGTAATTATAATCGCATAACTGCAATGATTCGAAAGAGATCACGTTGTCCTACAATTAAGTGATTGTGTAATTTGTGTTAATTGAGTATGCTAAATAGGACCATCATATAATAAACTGGTGGGGAACACCTGACCAAGCAAATACCTAAATAAAAGGTAATTGAACTAAAAGGGCTAAAATTGCAAATAAACGAAACCTCCTTTGTTCAACTTTCGCTGCATTCCTCTCATTTTCTCCAAAGAAACTAATTATTTCTCTTCCAAAATTCCTTCATTCGACTTCTCAGGCTGCTTCCCCAATTCTCACAAACCTTGTCTGCAAACATTGAAATTGTGGTCTACTTTTTGAATCCAAAACGTCTTAATATGATGTACTCCGACCTGGTTCATGTGCAACTCAATCTGTACCATATGGCTGCGATGAAGATTTAAAGGTAACAATCTCAGATCCACGATGTTTATTGACTTTTGTTGTAATATCACAACACTTTATTCCCTAATATTAGTAGATCCGAACTGTGAATCACTGTTCCTTCAACAGATCTCTTGTTCTCTCCGGTTCAAATAACTTACCCTTCTATAGATAAATGTCATATCCCTGAGATGAGATGTAGTTTTTATTTTTTTTCCTTATGTGGAATTCTCACGAGATGGATTTTTTTTTTCTGTTGGGTGTTAGTTTCTTGGGGATTCAGAGTGCTGAAGAAGTTGTCAAAATGGTATCAAATTATTATTTATTCAGATTACAATTAGTTTTACTGTGCAATGTGTTTGATTTGCTAAGCAGTATGAGACCGAAAAGTTGATACACACTAAAATCATGTGATTAAGGCTATGTAGAACATTGGTTTTTTTAACTTTTATGCTAAATAATTTTTTTATTTCTTTAAGAGTGAGGGATTCTTTATGAGTGAGGGGTCGTGATAAACCATACTTGAAGCCATCAGTGATAAATATACTTGCATAATGGACTTGGTTGATCCAAACCAGCTACTTATGGTAATTGAAGGGTAATATATTTCATACTTACAACATTTTCATTTGCAACAATCTTTTGAAATTTTGTGAAGTAGGGTACTGGAAAGGTGGAGCTTATCCTTTCTACTTAGTGAAGGTGGTGAAATTTTCATATAAATTGATGATGTTTTTCTTGCTTGAATCTTTAAATTTGTTAAGACTTGGAGTGTGACTCTTCATATTAATTGAAATCAGCTTCTTTTTTCTTGTGATCAGGCTAATTGAACCTCGTTGTTCCCTCCTATCCCCTCATCTGAATGTAATGATCAGATTCAAGGTAATAAGCAACCATCTATATGAAATAAATTTTATACGATTCAGGTTTTATAGCATGCGCATGTTGTTTAGTTCACATATTAATTGGATTTATTCAACTAAGTTGGTAGAAACACTAAAAGTGACTGCTTGCTCAAGTGAGTCAAGTCTCTAACATAGCTACCCCAATTTTCCCATCTTAAAAGAGATTATCTCTAGTTAAGTTTAATACACAGAGTATTTTTGGAGAACAACTTCTCAGTTTTAAATTGGGTTTTCTTGGATCCAAAACTTCCATATATAATTTTTCATCAATCTGCATACATGCATCATGAAGTAGTCATTCTAAACTGTTGGTGTTAAATAGTACACCAAAATATCCCATATAAATTTGTTCACATACATTTGCTTGAAATAGCATATTCAACAATTCTTGCGCTGCTGAGCAAACTTTCGTGCAACTTTTTTTTAGCTTAGAGCTCCAATCAGTGTAAAAGTAGTAGTACTATTTCTTGTCATACCTTTATTTTTTATTAAATCTTCTGTTTGTGAATGCAGCTTCTTCGTATACTGATTTGGGTTGCGTCTTCAAGGTCCATTCCATTTTTGAGAAGTCTCCTTGACAACCTTGAAGAGTTGAGTCATTCACATACTGCAATTATGTGGAAGGAATGATTAAATTGAATGTTAGGTAGAATATATAATTGACCAAATAAAAAGATGAAGCATAAATTAATACAATGAACCTAAATTAGAAATTAAAGCAAAATTTTATCACTTTTTCGTGGGAACAAAATCACAAATATTGAGTTGAATGAGTCGTGTGCCAGTTTTATAGAAGCCTGAAGGAAGCTGAAATGTCTCAGATTTGAGCTCAAGCAGATTCAAAATTTAAATTTGATTGATAGTGGCGGTATTAGGGTTAGTGGACAACATTCTGACAAAATCTGCTACAGTTTTTATTACAGCACGACGTTTTTAGAGTTAAAAATATTAAATAATATATTAGTTGCAGAAACAAAGAGCATGAGCATGTTCAATTTAAAAATGTATTAGCTACAGTAAGCACTTCATTGAGCGCGTTGACAATATTATTTCACACAGCAGCGAGTAGTTTCACACTCGCTCAGCAAGTTACTTTCAAATTTTACGGATAATTCTACTTTTATATATTTATAGATTTTTTTTAAATTAAGGAGTTAACATTTGTTGTAATTGATGTTGCAATTCAAACTAACGAACAAATTTACTCCTGCCCGCAAAATGTCACAAACCTGACAAAATATAATTATTCTTATTAACATTAACATGTTTATTAGATGACAAATTCTTTTGTGCAACATTTGCACATAATTAATTTGGTGCAATTTACTTTTAGGAGTTTTTTTTTTTTTTTCAGTTTTAGTTTTTTTTTTTTTTCAATTTTAATTTTCTTTTAACTTTAATTTCAATTTTAGGTTTTTTTTTTCTCGACCCGGGCCCAAATCCGGTCCGAGTAGTTCATGATTTACTCGGCCCAAGTGGTTCATGGTTCATCTGACCTAAATGATTCATATATAATTTAGGGTTCATTGTTTAGGGGTTATAGTTTAGAGTGCATAGTTCATCCAAATTAAAATTGAATTCAATTGTACCAATTTAAATTGGTGCATGGAGTGCATAGGAAAATGACTCTTATTAGATTTATTCGGATGATAATAAATAATTAATCGTTAGTTTCATCACTATGAATCAAGAGTTTAGATTAGACCGTGCTAGAAAAAATATAAAATAATTAAAATAATTTTACAAATGAAATGAAATTATTTCAAATAACTAACTTGCGAAAATATTGTGATTTTATTGGTCATTGGGCTTAAAACAAAACAAAATTGGTATTTGGTGGTTATTGTTTTGTTGTCCTTTTCTCTTAGGATGGGGTATTTCTTAGGATCGAGACGCGAAAGTCTTGCATGTCTGACGTGGAGTCTTGGGATACGTATTTTAAAAAAAAATTAAAAAAAAGCGATTCGACAAAGATAAGTCTATTTATTTATAATTTATTATATATAACACCTAAAATATATATAAATCTAAAATTCGTAAAACAAAATATATGTAATTCAAATTTTTATCTCCCTTAAAACTTGACAATATTCAATAATTTAATCTAATTAAGTAACAAAACAACAATTCAAATACCATCAACCCAATATATAAGTCATAATGATGAATTCAATCTAAAATGAGTATCATATTATCAATTTAAGTTGTATTACATAATAAAGTTCAATTAAATAACACATCTAATGCTTAATAACATGACCAATTTTAACATCTAGCATGGATTCGCGTATCGGATTCGTGTGTCCGTTAATTTATTTTATTTTATAATTTACCGATTCGTCAAGTGACATCCGGATACGCGGATTCGAGAATCGCACCCCTTTTAGGGTGCGGGTGCGAATCCGATATTGCATTGTGATATTTTAAGAAGAATCCGTGCATCATAGGGTATTCCTATGCCCTAGTGATTAATGAAACTTTCTTCTAAACCACGAGTGAGTAAGACACGAGTGAGTAAGAGTGTTAATGCAACGATATAAATAAATAAATTTATTTTTTAATAAATTTGAATTTTTTGATGAAATGAATTTTTTTAGATAACAATTTGCAAAAAATATTGTGATTTTATCGACCATTAACCCTAAAATAAAACAAGATTTATGTAACAGAGTGAAAATTCGATAATTCAGAACTTTTGGACAAGATTAGGGTGTGTTTTGAAACATTTAAAACAACTTTTAGAAACACTTATTTTCAAAGCTCCCTCTCATAACTTTTGAAAATAAATGCTTCTGGAAGCTGAAACACGTCTTAACAAGGGGTGGCCACAGATTAATTAGGAACTAATTGGGGGTTGTTCTATTGTAATTGGACCATTTCAGTATCCATGACAATAAGAAAAAATGATTGATGCATCATGCATGTATCGGTTCAATTTATGCTCACTGCTTTATTAGGTACGATCAATTAGTCGGTGGACTTGGTCAAATCACAAGACTTTTTCGGCAATATTAACAACTTAATTTTTTAATTAATTTGTATTAATAGTTGAGTGGGTATATTTTAAAGATCATACTTTGGTGAAAATGAGTAATAATCTAACACCAATCAATTGATATTGTTCGGTAAAAATAAATAATATTACTATTTAAAAATGCACTTAGCAAATTGTTGCCTCGAATAATAGCCAAATTGTTTGTTGTTAAATCCAGGCTCAATGCAAATTGTTGCTTCGAATAATAGCCAAATTATGTTAAGGATTAATTCGTCTCTTGCACGCTAAAATATTACTATAAATAGCAGGAGGCTGTAAGGAATTAGACATACTTTTATTTTCTTTTTTTAAGTATTCCATTCTCAACCAATATCTTAATTTCTCAAACTTTGGTGTTAATCAACAATCAGTCTTATAGTTCTAAAAAAAAAGTGTTACATATATTGATTTGGATTCCAAAAGAAATTAATCATCAGTATGTAAATCATTACTTATAAGTATTAATAAAATACTAATATAATAAAATTGAAATGCAGCTCGAACTCCTATCAGTGATTGGCGGTATGTTATACATATTTTCAAATTATTTTCAATTGATTAATTAGGGTTAGGTCCTTCAATTGACTGTAACATCATTTCAAGTTCAACTAAAGCTTTGGTCTTCGTTTATTTAGTCAAAGACAAAGTGCGTGGCATTAATTTTATGAGGGGGGTATACTGAAATAATTTTTTACTTTTGTCTTGTTTCAGATTTTCAATTTGACTGCAGGGTACAGATGAAGTAAATAAATCCCCAACTCAATATATTTTAATTAATTAAAGGTAAAATCTTATGTAAGTTAGTTCTATCGAACTATTAATTTGCATTTTAAGTATATTATTAAAAAATATTTATTGTTTTACTAAAAATGTGAATTTAATAGTATTAATTATTTTATTAAAATATATTAATTATTTTATTATAAAAGTGATATTTAGTTAACAATTGAACATTAAAACTGTTTAAATGCTATCAACTCAATCATAAATTATTATTATAAAAAATTGAATTTATTGGTGAATGAAATCACTGAATTAAACTAAAATATAGACATATACATAGAAAACATTTAGTAGTATTATTAGCTGACAGTGTATAAAATTTAAAAATAACATCAAATATATTGTGTAAAACTTTTAAAATATTTATATACAGGTCTTGTATGCACCAGGTACACCGAGTATTTTATAATGTATTTTAAAAATTTGTAATTGGGTATATTGAAACTTATGATTTGTTACACAGAAACGTGAAACTATGGAGTGCACGATGTACATTTCAGCGCAATAAATTATAAATTTATAAAATATATTATGAAATACACAGTGTAACAGCGTACGAGACTCACTCTTATATGTATTTAGATCCTCGTCTACTCTATAAACCGTATGAGAAAACAAATCATACATGACAATTGGTAATGTGCGTTAAAAGCCCACCCAGAAAAATTAACAAATTTGATGTGATGTTTTGGACACCTCATATGTGATGTTTTTAATTTTTTATATGCAAATGGACCAAAATAATTTAATCTCAACTAAAATTTAGACTTTTAAGAGGATAAAATTAAGAGGATAAAATTAATTCATTTATTTCGTAAGCTCAGTGGATAATTTAATATGAGAGAATTACTCCAGTAAAAAGTTTGAACTCAAGACCTTGCCAAAAAAAAAAAAAAAAAAGTCATACCTCCGGGTTCTGAATTTAAAATACACTCATTTAAAATCCATTAAATTTTTATTTCATCCAAACAAATAGTGTGAATTTATAACGTGTTTAAAATATGACAAAAACTCATATGAGACGGTGTATAAACTAGTACAAATCAACATACACCTTTGCAAAGTGTTAAGACTCCAATATCTAAATTATTTTTCATTTCTCTATGAAATCGTCCCACGTAAGTGTATCTCGTCTGTTTCATCTCGATTTTAAGTGATGAGTTTTTTTTTTTTTCCAAGGATCCAATTTTCAAATGAGCACAAGAAAATGATGGTTCGAGGTTCCATGACAGTTAAGAAGAATGAGGCACTATAAGACTATCTTTATCAACAAACACCCACAAACCAATCTCTTAATAAATTATTCATTTATCTCCCCTCCACATATACAATCTACAACTCAATCAATCCTCATTTTTTTTCATACTTTATCAACAAACATCCACAACCCAATTTTTTAATAAAATAATCTTAAATATAAGAAATTATGATTAAAAATGTATAAGAAATTTTAAGAAATAAACTTAAATATAAGAAATAATCTTAAATACTCAACCAATCCTCATCTTTAAATTTAAGAAATTTTAAATATAAATTGAAATTAGATGAAAAAATAATGAATAGGAAATTATGATTCAAAATGTATTAATATTGATCTCTATTTATAAAAAAATAATAAACTGTAATATTATTTTTTTATTTAGATAATATGTTGAAATTAAAAATTTAATAATTATCTAATAAACATCATGAAACCCATTATAATATGAAAAGTAGCGCAACAAAAGTATTGAAAACTGTGCACGAACCCGTTCGTTGCACCAAATAGTTCATGCGAAATTCTTGGACTTTTGAATTTATTTTTAACTTATTTATTTTGTCTTATGTGATGAACGGTTCATTTGAACGCAGCGATAAAGATAGTCTAACTAGAAAGACGCAAATATCCAAAAGTGCACCTAAATTACACCCAATCAACAGCAGGGCCCCATCGGTAATACGCACACTTAACAGTAACACCCTTTCATATTCCTCCCTTCCTTCTTTCCCAATATAACAAATCCTCGCATTTATTTTCCATCCCCCAAACTAAACTACAAAAAATTAAACCCACATTTCTCATTTTATTCACACTCCCACCAACCCCCCACAACAATTTTCCCTCCCTACAAACACCCTTTCACACACACACTAATCTCCCACTCACCATTTCTCTCCCAAAATAATCCTACCGTTGCATGTTCCGTTGATCGCAAACATGCAACTCAAAACCTCATTCTCCACTTAACCCACGCTCTAAAACCGAGTTGCGACGATTTGATGCATCGATGAACAGGCTGAGTGGGACGATTCCGGACGAGTTGTATGAGTTGCCTCTGGAGTCCCTCGACTTATTCGACAACCAACTCAAGGGGTTGATCCCCAAGAGCATTGCCAAGTCCCCAAACTTGTACGAACTCAAATTGTTTGAGAATCGGCTCACTGGTTCGTTACCGAGTGAACTTGGTAAGAACTCGGTTTTGCAGATTTTGGACGTTTCGTACTGTAATCTCTCGGGTGAAATACCCGACTTTCTGTGCCACAATGGTGCTCTTGAGGAGTTAGTTTTGCTGCACAATGCCTTTTCAGGGAGGATTCCTGAAAATCTTGGAAAATGCCAAACATTGCAGAGGGTCCGGCTTAGGGAAAATAGGTTTTACGGTGAATTTCCAGCTGAATTCTGGGGCTTGCCGCGTGTCTACTTGCTTGATCTAGATGGAAATAACTTCTCAGGAAGTATCTCACATTTGATCTCTGGAGCAAAAAATCTATCGACACTCTCAATTTCGAATAACAATTTTTCTGGAAGTATTCCGAGAGAAATTGGGTCGTTGGATGCTCTGATTGAGTTTTCTGCTCATGATAATGAGCTTAGTGGAGAAATCCCTAGTTCCATTTTGAATTTGACCCAACTTGGGATTCTTGATTTGAGTGATAACGGTCTTTCTGGTGGGATTCCGATGGGAATTCAATCTTTGAAGCAGCTGGACGAGCTTAATCTGGCCAACAATGGGTTATCTGGATCGGTACCTGATGAAATTGGAAGCTTACCTGTGCTTAACTACCTTGATCTTTCCCATAATAAATTCTTCGGGAATATATCACTTTCATTGCAGAATCTGAGGCTTAATACACTCAATTTCTCGAGCAATTTGTTTTCAGGGAACGTACCTCCACTGTTTGCTAATGGAATCTATCGGGATAGCTTTTTGAATAATCCAGGGCTCTGTATTGGTGTGTGCTATCGCGAGGAGAAAGAAAATAATCGAGTCTTTTCATGGTTACTGAGGTCTATATTCATAATGGCTACAATCGTGTTTCTTGTGGGTTTTGTTTGGTTCTTGTTGAAGTACAAGAAAATCAAGAAGATGAAGAAAGGAGGAGAAGTGGCAATAGCAAAGTGGACATCGTTCCATAAGTTGGGATTTAGTGAGTTTGAAATTAATGATTGTCTGAAAGAGGCTAATGTGATAGGGAGAGGGGCATCGGGCAAAGTCTATAAACTTGTTCTCAGTAACGGGGAGGCTGTTGCAGTGAAGAAGATCCATGAAAGACCGAATAAAGACGAGAGCGTTGTTTCTGAGACGGATGAGTATGAAGTTGAAGACGAGACGCTGGGGAAGATCAGACACAAGAACATTGTTCGATTATGGTGTTGCTGCAACTCGGAGAATTGCAAGCTCTTGGTGTATGAGTACTTGCCTAATGGGAGCTTAGGTGATATATTGCATAAAAGTAAAAGCAATTTGTTGGATTGGCCAAAGAGGTTCAAGATTGCTTTGGATGCTGCTGAGGGCCTCTCGTACTTGCATCATGATTCGGTTCCTCCTATCATACACAGGGACGTGCAATCGAACAATATATTGCTTGATCAAGATTTCGGAGCTAAAATATCTGATTTCGGAGTTGCTAAGATTGTAAGAACAAGCAACAACAGCTTTGAATCCATGTCTGTGATTGCTGGTTCTTGTGGTTACATTGCACCAGGTAATCATCTACACATTGGCTCTTAAATTCTTTACTTTTTACTCAAAAAGTATTAGCTGTTTCAGTTAACAGTATTATTTGTTTTCCTTAACAGTATTAGCATCACCTTTCCTGTTTTCTCATTGTAAATTCATGTTTCGTCACAGAATATGCATACACACTAAGGGTGACTGAAAAGAGCGACATATACAGCTTTGGAGTAGTCATTTTAGAGCTCATAACCGGAAAACTACCGATTGATCCAGAGTTAGGGGGGAAAGATTTAGCAACTTGCGTTAGGACAACCTTGGATCAGAAAGGAAATGATCATGTTATTGACCTCAACCTAGAATCAAGATTCAAAGAACACATTTCCATGGTCCTTGATATCGGGCTCTTGTGCACTTGTACTCTCCCGATAAATCGCCCTTCAATGCGTAGAGTGGTGCATTTGCTGCAGGAACTGGGTGCTGTCATGCCTAGTGTACTAGAAAAAGATGATAAAATTTTCCATTCAGTCTGAAAACATAGCTTATGACTAAGAAATGTTAGGCGGTTAGTAACTTAGTATAATTTGAAAGCTGTTTCTGAATCCAGAATTAAGTAAAAGAATCCTAGTTTTAATACCCACTGCCTCAATTATCTGTTATAATTCAATTTATAAGTGTAATGATATGAGTTTCATACTATGAACAAGCTGTAGAGGACAATTGTAAATATTATATTTTTACTTCCGAAACACGCACCCGAAAGATATTTATTTCCATCCCAAATGAAAAGGGTCACAATTCACACACCCCCCTCTCTGTTGAGTATTTTTTTGCCGTGTCCCATAGGATAATTTAATGATTAGAGAAACCTCCCAAATTTTTGTATAATGTCTGCAAGTTGCTTTCAAATGGAATTTTACTAAAGCAATCGACAAATATGTAAAGCAAAATTCCAACAGTTATAAAAGAAACAAGTTGCATAGTTTAAGTTAGGATGGTGTATGTGCATACTTAAAATAACATGCATAATTCAGTTTCAATGTTACATCAAGACTGCTCCTCCAATCTCACTGTAACAAGCACTTGTTTAAGCTAAAAACACTTATCTGAGATTCAACGATGCTGATTCAGCTTGGTTTTCAACTATAAGATTTCTCATACGAACAAAAAGATAACATTGCATCAAATTAAACGTGTTCAAACATCTGGCGGAGCTTAATTTAGCTATAGCAGCATATCTCGTGTTTCTTTAAGTTGTAGTATAATGCAACAACCACAGCAAGGAGAGCACAATAACAGTGATGCAATGCCAAACCATCAATCATGGAGGTAATTCAAACTCATATCAGTAGTAGATTCATTAAGCAGAGTTTCAATATTTCTATGCAGTTATTGGGATACATCACTCTTTTCACTCTAGCACAAAGCTTGTTAAGTGACTCCAAAACCATCAATCATGCTGAATGATGCAGGCAAATTAAACTCTAACAAATAATTTCAGTAACTCCACTTAGTTATAGAAAAAATACATCAAGAAAATGCCAGATCACTGGAAAGTAATGCTCCAATATTGTTAAAATTGGAATTATTAAGATGCTCTCCCCATCAAAATGAAAATCTCACCAAATCCTAAGGCATGCACCAAATCCACTTCATTCCAATGTTCTTCTCCAAGTAAGAGTGTGTAAACTACTATCCAACATCTAAAACAATGTTGAAGAAGCAGAGAATCGGTCTAATTATAGATGTTATTACAATACCTTGTATTAGCACCGAACGTGGGACTACACAAATCAAACAAAGGGGCAACCTAAGGTAATATATAAACCCATACTTTTAACAAGGAGATGCATCTAGAGGTTGTAATGTACAATATGATTAATGGCTTAGGGGCCTTCCGCTAAAGGTTAATGTTTCTGTTATTCGAACTTTAATGAAGCAAAGCTGAAACTCATAAGGACAAAGTAACCATCAAGTGTCCAAAAAATACAAATTTTGTGAACTCATAGAAAGTACCAAACTCTTGCTTAAACTATAATGTCACATTTCAAGTTAACAAACAAAAATCCAAATATAACTATATCATTAACTCTATAATCTTTCTTCCTTGTGATCATGAGCTTCCAGTTTAGGATTACAAACTTTAACTTTTGAGCAACACATTTGAAATCAAACTCTTACTCTACACATTTCGCATAACACTCTTCCACATTCAATTACGCAGTCATAAGCGAAGTAAAAGAAAATCTCACCGGAATTTTGAAGCTTTCAGCTTTCAAGCCATCTGCTCCTCTTTCTTCTTCTTCTTCTTCCTGAAAATGTAAATATCAGCTTCCTCGTATGCGTACTCCGGATGCAAATGCTCATGAGGAATCTTCTCCACCTCAAACACATCCCCGCACATTTCCCAGAACAATTTATGAGCCTCCGGCGACCTCAATTGGTACCCCAACAGTACAACACCGCCATCCGCCACCAATCGCGCCATCGCTTTAATCAACGGCGCCACCGTCTCCTCGATGTACACCACATCCGTCGCGATCACGAAATCGAACGGCGGCTTCAGCGAATTGATCTGGTCATCGTTCCCCCAGTACAATTGGGTGGTTTTTAGGGTTTTTTTCAACTCCGGTTTGTTGCGCTTCAAATTGTGCTTCAGAGCCGGCATTACGGGAGCGATGTCCGTCACAACGACGTCGTGGAGACCGAGCAAGTAGAGCCCCATGGCGGCGACACCACAGCCGGCGCCGAGCTCCACGCCGCGCTTGTTGGTGAAGGTTAAGAGATCGGTGTAGGGGTTATCTAGGGCGGCGCATTTTAGCGGTTGCCAGCGCTCGGCGAACTTGACGAGCACCAGGGAGCATGGCCAGACGGAGGTGCCTACGTGCATCGAGCCATTGTCCTGCTGGATTGAAAGGCGCGTGTCGTGCACCGTTAGCTCGATCACCGGCGAGTCTGTGAATTTCATTTTTCCCCTTCTTCCAATTTATTCAATTTCTGTTTTGTTAGTGTTTTTCTTTAGAATTGCGGATCTGTGGGATTTCATGTTGAGGGACTTGGGTTGGGCCCAAATACATTGGTCTGGGCCCATTTATCAAAATTAATGCAGAATCTGATTCCAAATTGGGTCCGGTTATTAGCACCCACAACGTTAGGAGATTCACCCACATAATTATTTGATTACCAATTATAATCCAGAATCTGCTTCCAAATTATTTTCTGTTGAGGGATTTGGTTTGTGTTTGGGCTCAAATGGATGGACATAGGCCCACTGGATCACAATTAAACACAACTTCAGTCGCCTCCTCCCAAATTAAAGAAGCCAGGTTATTTACCCAAGTTATATAGTCTCCATATTATCCTTGCCAATTGAAATGATAGAACAAAACAACATTTTTCGACCAAATCGAAAGAAAAAAAAACACCACCACATTTTCAGCCACCACAGTATTCGTACGATAAGTGCTAGTCGTCACAAGTCGTGGGACGGTTTGGATTGTGCATGGTGGCAACTTGCACCTCACTAGTCACTAGGATAAAAAAGTAAAAGGCAAACTATCTGAGCACCAATTATTTAATTTTGAACCAAGTTTGACTTATTTAATGGGTCGTATATTTGATCCATGAAAACATAATGATAAATATCAGTTTGTATAAATAAAAGTGTATATTAATTCGTATGCCAGACAATGTAATTAGTATTATTTGGTATACAAAATTAGTACGTGAAAATGCAAAAACGTACACCATTTGGTTAAAAAAAAATGGGTTAAAATTATTCAAGTTGCATGATCGTCGATCGATGCAACTGGTGTGTCGAAATGTTACGATTATGACTTCCCCTAAAAATAAAAAGGCTAAAACTGATCACTTGGAACCGGTATCAACTATCAAGAGAGAGAAATTAATTAAGGCTATTCAAAGCAGAGAAAGCATGAAAAGTTGAGATGAATTCGGCGGCCTGCATAAATAAATCACCTAGACTCATGATATGCACATATCTATCTATATATTTATATAAGTTATAAGACACATGCCCTTCTGTTTATTTTTTACGCATGAAGGTATAATTTTTCTTTACAAACTTGGAAAGCCTAAGCAAAATATAGATGCATTTAAATTTTGAGCATGAAAAGCAAGACAGGTAGGGTTATATATATCTAAACCAAGATGTAGCTCTTCTTTTCATATACAGAGACAGAAACCATGCATCTTTTCAATTTCAGTTGGAGAAGATAACAACTAGGGCATAATTGAAAAAACATTGATAATGGACTCTAAAAGCTTTCTTTTCCTTGCTCCCCGGCCCCCACCACAAATACCTTTTCCACCAAAAAGATATACAAAAGCCAACAATTTCAAATGGAATATATATATATTAATATCCACTTCAACAGAATATGCATGGATCAAGCACCTTTCTCACCTCTCAATTCCCACCTTTTCCTTCTCTCCAAAGTTTGCCAAATACTAAATTCTTTATCCCACCATCCCACTTTATTTCCATGATCTTTCCACCACCTTTCTTGATCACATCATATCCATCCTCCATTGATTGATGATGGATGGCATATTGATTGCATCCCAACTCCAAGAAAATCCATTGTTTCTCCTCCTGTGGTATTCATCTCCTCATTCTGAATCCGACGCCTTTTCGTAGGGTACATTTCAAGATGATTCATATTGTTGACTGATAGCTCAACATCACTACCAAGCCCACTAGTGGCTGAGTTTGTAGTTGTACTGTACAACCCACAAAACTTGTTCCCATGATCCTGATGAACAATCCCAAAATTACTTCCTAGAATTGAGGAATTATCGGACGTTGTGGCTCCAATCTGAGCTGCTTTTTGAAGCAAAGCTGTGGCAGAAATAGTGGGGAATGATGGTTGTTGATGAGGACTTTGGTTTTGAGAGCTAAAAAGAGACGGCACACTAACTTCTTTCACATTGGTTATAGGGATTATTGGGGTATTGGTAATTAAATCCTCATGATTTCCAAGCTTATTTCCAAAATCCCAATTCAAATGATTGTTGATAAGTTGGTCATGGGAAAAATTACCAATTTGGTGCATTTCTTGAAGGTTTTTGGGTATGGAATCTTGGGGCATCCATAGGGACAGGCCTCGTCCCATCGGGATGTTTTGTTGGTTGTTCATTGGAGGGAAGTGTTGGGGTTGGCCTAGTGATGATCCATTGATGAAGTGGTAGTTGTGGTTGTTCATGTGGGATGCTGCTGCTGTGAATCTTGCCTTTTCTTCGGCTAGGGCGTCGCAGAATGCTCGATGAGTGATGAAGCTGTCTCTCCTGCAGCTCACAAATTTAATTAATTCGACAATCAAAATTTTTATCAATGATTTATTGATTTAGGTGTACTGTCTAAATACATTAATTATTGGCCATTTAACACAAATTTATTACATCTTGTATGTTTCATGTGTAGTATATGCATAAGAAAATGAAGAAAACCTGATCTAGACACAGCATGACCTAGAAATTCTGTAATGTAATTGACATTCAGTGAAATAATTAAAATTAATGCACAAAACATGACACCTTGTTTAAAGATGAAGAAACGTCCTAATTAATGTAACCAAAACATTTGGGGTCTGAAAATCAACATGTACACCAATTACGCAAGTACTCCAACATCACATCAGCATATGCATATATATATATATATTTTTTTCGAATTCACATAAATCTAATTCAAAGCCACGGTTCAACATGTCGCACCATAACTAATCACTCAAAATCCAATTTATTTTTTTCTTCCAATTGAAACTGAAAAAAAAAAAAAAATATATATATATATATTTCATGAATGATAAATAAATTAATGAAAATATATATATACCTAGAAAAGACAGTGCCACAATCACATTTGTATTCCCTAGTGCCACAAGTCTTAGAGTGGGCCTTCCAATCGGAATGCACAGCGTAGCGTTTGGAGCACTTTTCGCACTTCCACTTCTTCTCTCCATGCTTCCTACAAAAGTGCTTTTTGATCCCTGTCAAGTCCCCGAGCGCCCTGGAGGGGTGGTGGTGGACGCAGGTTTCCTCCGGGCAGACGTAAACTCGCTTCCGTATCTCCTTGCTGCTCCTTTGCTTCAGCTTCCACGGCAGATTATGGCCTCTCCTATGCAGCTGCAAGTTTTGATCTCTCTGAAAACCCTTCCCACATATTTCACACAAAAATCTGTTGGTCGCCATCAGGGTTTGAGGCGAAAGGACTATCACTTCTGCCTCAGGATCTGCAGCACGACTTTTAATATTAATCTAATTATAAGTTATAGTAAGTATGAATCCAGTTTCAATATAGGCTAGAGTTTGCCATTTTTTTTGAGTATGTAAAAGTTTGAGAAATTGATTGGAGAAAGAAATATAAGAACCTGGATTTCCTGGAAGGTTTCTTTTCTTCTTTGGAGGGGGGTTGGATCCATTGAGTGGAGTTTGAGTTGATCTGATTGAAATTACTTCCTCTGTCATCCTTTTTTTTTTAGGTTTTTTTGAATCTGTGAGATCGATATGAAACCTGCAGCTTGATGTGATGGTATTAGAAGAAGGAGGAGGAAGGGCTAAAAGATACCTTTTACAATGATGTCAAACACAAGCTGATAGATGCAGAATTTGAAGGATATATGAACTCTCTCACTAATCCAGTAGTATTATTTCTACTTGGTACTGTAGGAAAATCTCTTTCAAGAATGAGTGGCTGATTAAGGTTTTCAATCTTATTTATGTGACACAAAATACTAATAGTGGTGGTACATGTAATTAATTATTTTACAAACTCGGTTAATATTTTTCTTACAATATCCTTTTAAAGGATTTTCACTCTCTCTCTTTGTGGGGGGTGGGGGTGGGGGGAGTGTATGATGACACGGATGATGAGGTACAAAAAAGTTGGAGTCTATGCCTTTCTGGTTGGAATGATTATCCCATAATTGTTATGCTTTAAGTTTTTAATATTACTATGCTAAAACATAGTTCCAAGCATGAATTTAAATGCCTATATCATGTGGCCCATTGCTTTGATTAATCTTTTTAAACCCCACTTTCATGATATTGTATAATTCCGGTTGATCTTTATGATATTGACATGCAGGCTTGATTGGCATAATGATAAATTTTATTTTACCTGTTAGCATCTTATATATTATAATAACAATAACAATAATGTCTGCAGCTAAATATTTATATTGAGTGGTAAAATATTACTATATGGGAAGTAATATTAGTTAAATAAACACACTTAAGTAATATATAATTATCATTTGATTTCATGGCAGGTGATAGTTCACCAAACTTTTATTTATCATGCCGAATTACATTCTAGCTATACACTTCCTAAGATGGTAAAGGTGAAAAAAGAATGGTAAGGTGAAAAGTACATAGTATTGGAGTATAAATTTATTGCATTGACTTAAACTATCGATTTAAAATTCTCTCTAACAATTATTTTGAACTATTTTATTGTGACAAAATTTCAAACGTAACGAATAATGGATTTTGATTATTTTAAATTTTGTAGCTCAAATTGCTCCACATTGAAATTAATCGTTCATTCTTACAAGTAATGTACAACAAATATTTTGCAAACAAATATCTCTTTGCAATTATTTTCCCCATACATATAAATCTTTATCTTTGCCTAGCTAATTATAAATATATACACACATATATATAGAGATATACAAATTAAGTCCTCAAAAATGACTCATGCATTTTTATCCATGCACGTGCCCCTAGTGTTAAAGAAAGCAAAATTCAAACCAAACTTAGCATAAAAAGGGAACAATCGTCCTAATGACAGTCTAAACCAATCTCATGATCTCACAGCCCGAGATAAGATTATACGTTAAATAATTACCCTTTGGATTTATAAACAAAAAATAAAAAGAAAAGGAATCTACTTAGAAAGAATGCTACTCTTGTCCTATTTACTGTTTCTATTTCTTGGGAGGCTCTTGATATTTTTTTCCAATTTTTAAAAAATTAAATTACAAGTTTTCATGATCTCTTAATGTAATCAGTCGTTATGTGGACACTATTAACCATGAGTTACTGTTTTTTTAGTTAGGAGTAAAATTCATTTTTGTCCAACACAACACGGCATCTCACGACAGTTTGGTCCCGTAAGAATTTTCTCATGTAGTTTTGATCATTTTATTATGGAATCCGTTAAATTCAATTGCACTTTTGATCACAAACCTTGTTTTGTGAGATGAAAACTGTAGCTAGCTTTAACGAAAGTGGAGAAGGACAAATATACCCAATCTCATAATTAAAAAAAGATATATACCCTTCCTAATAAGAAAAAAAGAAATATACCCATTTCACACTTTTTATCCAAAAATACCCTTACATACCACTATCCTATCCATTTACATATATATATATATATATATATATATATATATATATATATATATATTTAAGTAAATTTATAAAAATGTGTTAATCAAATATTATATTTAAATGCATGTTATAAATTTTAAAATTCAAATTTTATAATTAAGGATATGAAGTCAATAAAATAAAATAATTATGTTTAGTAAATATTATTATTAAAAAAGATTTATTCAATTTTTAGAAATAAAATTAAAGAATATTTATAACTGTTAAGAATAAAAAATGATAATTGATCCACATAGTTAAATTTATTTATTAAAATAGTTATTTATTTATTCTATTGATGCAATATATTAAATTTTATTATAAAAATTATTTATTTAATTTATAAAATTAAGATGTAATAAAAATAAATAAAGATGGATATATCTAATAAAATTAAACAAAAAAAAAGTCTATCATTTATTTAAATGTTAAGAAATAAGAATATGGGTCATGTGGGTATATATCTTTATTCTAATAAGGATATATATGTATTTTTATTAGAATATGGGTAGATATCTTTTTTTTACATGAAATGGGTAGATTTCTTTAAGTTTTAATGAAAATGGGTATATCTCTTTTTTTCCCTTAACGTAAAAAACGTAATGGTGAGACTAAAACTGTATGAAAAAATTATTTTTGACCAAAGCGATGGGTGTTGGACCCAAAATCGTGATGTGTCTTGTTCTGTGGGACCAAAATTAAAATTTTTTGAAAATATTTTAAAATGTCGGCATACTTCATTTTAAAAAAATAAAATTAAAAATCTTATAGCAAACCACAACATTTACGTACGAGTGTATAATAATGTTAGAAGAATAGTGAAGAGAGGAAAATGAGGGTTGATGGTTGGATAGTTTCCTTTCGCATTGAATGTTAGATGATGACCACTTTATATTTTCACAGTAATCTTAGCTTTAAAGTAATGTGTCGGAATTGAAATATATGTGACTTTCGGTTTTCAAGTAAGGTCTATAATTGTGCTTTTCCAATTGAATTTGTCTAGTTAGATTCGATCATATTTTTACTTTTGATAGGATTTACAGTTTGACTAGAATTTGAAGACAATATTATATAGGAGGGAAAGTAAGATAAAAATGTATTAATTTGGAAAGGAAAAATCAAAATGTTCTAAATTGACTTGAATTTAAACCCTGATTTTAATAAAATTCACAACAATACTGAACATTAATAATAATTGGACTCTTGCGCTCAAAAAAAAAAAAGTCCAATTTTTTAGACTTGATTTAAAATGTACTTCGTTAATTTCTTGGAGTACCAATTCAAACTCGAAAGTTCCGATAAAGGGTTAATTGAAAATTAAAGAAAATGAGAAATTAACCCCATGAAACAAATCGAACAGTCAATAATTAAATCTTATCCCTGAAACAGAATTGAGCATTCATAAGCAAAAGAGAATAAACACAGAAAAATTGCAAAAATATCCTATACTGACTGGAGCAGCAAGCCTAGAGCAATTCTTGGTTAATTTTGTAAGCTGAGTAGGAATTTGTTTTTCTGATTTTGATACTGGTATCATCTCTTGGGGCAGTCTCTGTCCCCTCATTGTAAATTCGGGTACTTCTCATGCCCTGTTTTCAATGAAATTTTTTCCGATAAAAAAAAACAGAAAAATTGCAAAAACATCTCCTTTAAACTAGGGGTAGCAAAACTTGTCCTACATGTTTAATGGTTGCAATTTATGTCTCTAGTTACCAATTTTTCACAATTTATGTCATTCTTTAAAAGTTTAAAAAATTCACCACTAACCGAGTGACATAAATTGTTACTCCTAACATGACGGACAAATTTTGCAAAATATAAATTCAAAGTACGTATTTCTCTTTTTCATATACTTTTGAATACTATGTAATATATATATATATTGAGAAAATTGCAATTAATCATATTTTTTTTATCTTAGCTAGAAATTAACCACAAGCAAGATTAATTGCAGTTAGGAGCCAGGTAAAATTAGGTAATTAATTAGAGACAGGGAACTGACAAAGACAGTGAATATTTAGAAGTGAGAGAGTAGTCGTTCACTTGTGGGCTGACTTTTTCTGCATACCCTTTTAATGATAATATAATGATATGTTTTGCTTTGGTGTTTGTTTAGAATTTGATCTTTGGAATTTAGCTGTTGAACTTTGGTGAGCCCAGAATATTCTTTTGCCCTCCCCCGACACTTTCAAAAGCTTCAACTTTCAAAATCCAGCTCTTTCTTACCCCCCTTATACTTTATACTAATATACTCTAGCAGCCCGTGTGTTACGTGGTATAGAATATGAAAAGATATGAAATCATGTGATACATTTTACTTATCTACATGATATATTTGACTTTTTTAAGTGTTTGTTATGATGTATTCAAATCATGATTTATTTTACTTCAACAGTTTGTTAAGATTGATAAAGACATGAGAATTTATTTAATAAATATTAATTTTACTATTATACCCCTTATTACATATATATTTTTACCAACAATGAATTAAAATAGGATAATTTATGTCAATTAACAACAATGAATAATATTTGATATTAGAAATACCACCTAGGAGGTGAGATCCATAATCATGTAAAAATGGAAAAATGAAATGCGGGCCTTCGGGCCAAGAGGAAAAGCCATTAAACATACCAAACACTTGAAAAGATGGGATATGATTTTTTTTCCCCTCTTTTTCTTTCCTTTCTCGCATAACAAACTACCCCTAGTAATATTAATTCCCACTATATATACTATAATACTTTATACTTCTCTCTCTCTCATGCATAACCTCCCTTGTGCTTGAGGGTGAATATTCACGTTCCATTCGATGAATTGTATATTGAATTAATGTTTTAAAAGTACGTATCAAATTAAGTTGAGATCAATGGTTAATTAAAAGTATACTTTGAATGTACTGTTCAATTAATAGATCTATATGTTTTTTTTCCATAAATATCCATGGTCGAGTTAACAACTCCAACATGTAAAAAAAGTTCAACTATCCATTATGAATTTTGTTGATAATAATTAGACACAAATAATTAACGAACAATAGGCAAAAATGTCAATTTTTAACTTGCACAACTCTTTTTTGCCCTAGAACTAATTCAACTCAATTTCGTGCCCTATTTTTACACTTTTACCCTTGATCTCCTTATTTCCATTCCTACCACTCATTTCTATCCAAACATCATTTTATTTTACTATTCCACACAAAAATACACCTCCCAGACAACACTTTTATATATATATATATTTTTAAAAACATTATTTTAATTAATTACAACAAAAATCCATTCCATCAGCTTCACGGGTTATCTTCTCCGGCTGCCGGTTATCTTCTCCAGCGGCCGGTTATCTTCTCCGGCCGAATTGAAGATTACCACCGAATTGAACGCATTACAACAACAAAACAACTCCAATTAAATTCCTAAATACTTAAACTCAAACAAACTTCTTATGTAAAGTAGTTTCAACGAATACCTTTTAATGAAATTGCTGATACTATGACCCATTAATGAAACAACTAATGTTGTTTAATTAAAAATAGATTAAAATGGAATTAAATTTAAGAATAACACAACTGTTTTATAAAAGACTTCAACAAAATTATATAGTGGCATGGTGCATATAGATATAGTTCAACCGGTTCATTTTATAATTAGTATTTTGTGTTAGATAATTATTATTATTACCGATAGAAGAGCCTATCTATGAGATTATTTTAGGATATAAAGACAACTAATTTTTTAGTATTAAAAAAATATTAGAGCTTCACCCAATAAATAATGGGAGAGAATGATCTACCCTCCATGTTCACTAATTACTCCACGCTCACGCCTACAATCCTCCACAAAATTTACTTTCTTATTATGCTATTCCCAAGAAACCTAATTAAATTTTAAATAGAGAAATGGATATAAATGTAAATTTTACCGAGTTAATTTGTAATTTATTTAGAGTTCATTAATTCATGTGAAAACTGAAAGTGTGACTTAAATAAAAAAAAAGAAAAAAAAAAGGAGCCAATTATTTATAGAAAAATTATAATTGTAGACAAGTGGGGAGGGGGTCATCTCATGATTCATCACTACTCCAAATACACATGTAAGTCATATAATTGGATATACTTACGTAGAGTTGTTTGAAATAAATTTAGGGAAAAGTAAAATGTTGTCACAAAGCCCAAAGGGTATGTTTGTTTCCTAATTTGTCTTCTAGCTCATATATATGAGTCTAAGGTATTGGAATTTGAATGTATTTCTTTGTCTTTTTCTGGTGTTTTAGATTGTATGAAATTTTAGTGCTGTCTTATTCATTCCCTCCATGTGTTTGTATTCCTAGTCAAGAATTATATGGAATGGAATGTATGTTTTTCTTTTTGGTATTAATTAATTTCAACGAGGTTGTAAGCTCCCGTGGACACATATACAGAGGTTTTTGTTACCACTTGAACTGTAACTTTTTTCACCCATGGTATTTAATTTTTATTTTACTCATTTATTTAAAAAATTAATTTTCTATCTATCTCTAATCAGAACTTCGAATCAGTTATTTTTTGCCCTAAAAATTAGTGTGCATGGATATTTAAACAATTAATAAAATAAGCTCAATCAACACAATGATAAGGCAATCATCATTCATATCTAATCTGAAAAATATTAAAGCTCCTTTCCTGCTTTATAAAGTGCCACTTCCATAATGGATTCATTGTTTCATATCTATAAGTCATTACCTAGAAATACTAGCTACAATTCTACCTTAAAGTATGAATATCAATTGGTTTATTTATTAATAATTTCAAACATGCATGACAGTAAATTAATAAATTAATGTTCTTAATGGAGTTCCAATAAATAAAATTATGGATTTTAATTACAAAACTGTGGGAGTATTATATTCTTGTATATAGAATTAATGTAGTATTTGTTTCATTAATTGATGGTATAATTTCAGGTTTAGGATAAAAAAATAAAAATAAATTCCGACCTGCCGGATTCGAACCAGCGACCTAAGGATTTCAGCACATACTACAGTCCTCCGCTCTACCAACTGAGCTAAGGTCGGATCTTGTCTACTGTTAGGTCTTGAAATTCTTATTACCTTTTTATTTATATTTTATCTAGCCTTTCAAGTTGTGGCTCTCAATAGTACTTATGTTTAGTTTCATCAGATCTTTAAATTAACTTATGATGCCAAATTAATGTCAAAAACTATTACTGCCGGCTGTTTTGGGGTATAATTTGTATCTATAATCATTTGATCAAGCATAAATGTTATCACTGCAAGTAATGACTCAACTATAACATCAAAATTCTTTCCCATTAGAAAATTATAACATCAGAGTTTGAACTAAATTTGTATCCCCAGTTGAGTTGAGTTGAGTTTCATTCCAAAATGTTTGGATTTTGATGATAGTTATAACAAATCGAGTTAACTAGAAAAAAAACAGTGATTGTAGATGAATTTTCAATTACAACATGAACTTAAGAAAAAAATAAAGAAATTAAATTACAACATCCACAATTTTAACATCCAATTGCATCATAATCAAATGGGTAATGCTAAATGGGGCGATTCACCCCGGGGTGAACACCCTTTAGATGTGTAAATTTACCTTAGTACCCTTAATAAAATATTTTATACTCGGCCCGACTGGTTCATAGTTCACCGGCCCGGCTGGTTCATGGTTCACCGACCCGGCCCGAATAAATCATAATTTAGGGTTCATTATTTAATGTTTAGGGTGTAGTTGGTTCGTCAAAATTGAAATTATCACGATTTCATTAAGGGTAGTTAAGTCATTTTATCATTTTCACCCCGAGTGATTCCTACTATATATGCAGCAGCACCCTAATCAAATATTGTGTGTCATGACGAGATATTTAATCATATGCACCCAACACCTATTATTATGTAACTTGATGAGTAAATTATGCTGCTTGATTAAATAAATATAATGGGAGTACTAAATTAGCGTTGAAAGCAAGGTGGTCCACCTCCCACCATTGCCACTAATTAAATTGGTCAAAAATTGAAGAAGACGAAGCTTAGTGCACAATTTGATGTGATGTATTGGTTAAATAACATATATAAAAGCTAATATTGATTTAGACAGCATTATGGAAATTAATACTCCCTCCGTCCCGGTATTTGGGGTAGTTGGAAATTAATAGATAGTGGGCCTATATAGTATTTAATGGATAAAAAGTGAGGTATTTAGGGTAGTTGGGATGAAAAGTGAGGAAAATAATATTAAATTAACTAGTATTTAGACCCGCGTGCTACGCGATTTGAAATATATCATAGTACTACTATTGAATTATTTTTATTATCTGATATAATGGGTTTAGGAGTATTTTATACTATGTGTGTATTTTTTCTTATTAGAAATAAAAAATAATTTTGTTTACATTAAGCGTATTTGTTATGTATATATTAATATTATTTAAAAATCAAAATGCGAACTATTAATTTCATGGTCAATCAAATTTATATTACAAAATGAGAGAAAAATTTAATACATAGTTATGAAGAGCAATAAAAAAAATGTATTCTCAAACTAAATAGTAAATAAGTCTATTCAAAAAATTATAATAATAACAGTAATAACTTTCATATTATTCTATTTGGTCTTTAACATATATCTCCCGTTTGTGGCATTATTCCTTCTCAAATTTGACCGTCAAGAGTCGCTCAGTGGTCGACACTTGAGTCTCAACACCACCATCATCATCTTACTGATATTCATCCCCTTCATGATTCCTCTTATTCTCGGGAATTATTTCTTAACACTCCACCATTTAATCGTCACAAATTGTTGAAGGAGTAATTTGCTAGTGTAAAATTTATAAATTAATATTCATAATTTGAGAAATAAATAATATATATTTTTTAAATTTTACCAAAAGATTTAAAACAAATAATAAATTAATAATAATACTAAATACCTTGGATGAACGATTTTTCTCCTCTATTTTTCTGATCAAATTTTCATCGGTAGATAAATTCACAACGGTATATACGTCATAATTGTTGTTCAAATTGAATTGTGAAATATGGAATCAAAATATGAATTTTCTATCAACAAACTATTCTAGTTCTGATGGAAATTTACCACATAATCCTTTCTGCATAGTGTCTTAATATAAATTATGTATGTATCATTACCATCAATAGTGTTGGTGTCCATGATTTTACTTCTTTCACATACAACATGACTTCGTTCACACACTCCTAATAATAAACATTCATAAACATATATCAGTTATAATTTAAACAAATGAGTTTTATACATTCATAATAAATTAACAAAAATAATCATAGTATGATATAAATACATATCATACCATCTTCTAAAGAGCTTACATGATAGCTTCTATTCATAATTTAATAAATTTTATAATATATGATTATTTTATTATATAAATAACAAAGTAGTGAAATTTGTACTAAATTTAAAGGTTGAGATCATAATTGCAGAAAAAAGGATCATTTTCGAACACAGATATCAAAAGTGTTTTTGAAAAATTCATGTTGAACCAATATTGCAATTTATCCAAAAATTTCTCATATAATATTTGTATTACATTATAGAATAATTTATGTAATATATAAGAAATAAGTATAAATACCTTTGGATGTTCTCATGCGTTTATTTTGAAGTTTTCCGTTCCTTGCCATTTTTATTGATCCAAACTCGTTTGCTTTTAAAACTGGATTAAATTTTGTTATCACATGTAGCAAGTATTAATTTTATATAATTGACAATCAAATCAAATTACTATAATAAAATTATTTACAAAAATTATAAAACAAAATACTATTAAAATTTTATTATTTACTCACACCATGGTTAGTAATAGAATCCGTAGAAGTACTGCTACCCTAAGTAAAGAATAATTTAAGTGATATACAAAAAAATTATATGTACATACCCTTGGATGTCCTCGTGCGTTTATTTTGAAGTTTTTTTATTCCTTGCCATTTTTGTATTTTCAGACCTGTTTGTATCCAACATTGGAGTATCTAAAAAATAGCAAGTATTAAATTTTATATAATTGATAACCAAATTGCACTGTTACTCTCGGTAGAATTAATATCTGCTAAACATTTTCTATATTGGAAATTTAAGATAAATAATAAAATAAATAACGAATTAATTAATTTAGCTTATAATAAGGTATATCTTTGTACAATATATTTTAATATAATTCTCGCAAAATCAAATACTATTCAAATTTATTAATGACAAAAACTTGTGTGAACTTGGGTTCACCGTGAACTCAGTTTTTTTAATATCACTGTTATATATAAAATCTATCACTATTATGCATAAAAAAATGTACTGTTATACACAAAAATTATTACTGTAAAAAAATACGTTATATTTTTAAATAGTGAATATTTTATGCATAACAGTGATAGTTTTTACATATAACATTAATTACTTAATGCTTAATATAAAAGTTAAATAATTAGATTAAGAACTTATTTCAACTAACAAATTATTGATAATCACCCACATTTTTTTCAAGAGGATTGATCTTTGGACCATTCTTGCATGCTTAGCACAATAATCTTCATATGTAAAAAATTAATTAAGAGAAATAAAAAGTATAAAAATTATTCAAATATGCTAAAAGAAATGATGAAAAGATGAATTAAATGATCTTAATTGCACTTCTAGCATATTCAAGAATTTTATTATATTATTTGTAAGATATTTTATTATATTGTTTTTAATATATTAAAAGAAAAATAAAAGATATGTGTAAGATATGAAGGATGATATCTTTTTAAAAATTGTTATATCTTAGAATACTTTAAATGTACGGTTATGATTAAATTTAAAATTACAATTATTGAGATTAGAGGGATTTTGAAATAGCGAATTTGATCATATACCTGCAGGTGGGCACAAACTTATATGTCAACCGTCTATGTGGTGCGCCACATATGCAAGGTCTCCACCATCATTTAATTAGTTTCTTTAATTAATTCAATTTTCTCATTTATATATATTTCATATTTTACCCAATTTACTTAATTATATTTTAAAAAAATTTACCCGTCCCGGACTCAACCCGACCAGAACCCGAACCCAGTCCGAGTGGTTCATGGTTCACACGGCCCGAATGGTTCATGATTTAAGGTTCATAGTTTAGGGTTTAGGTTTATATAATTAATTTCATTAATTATATTTTAAAAAAATTACCCGACCCGGACCCAACCCGGCCCGAATGGTTCATGGTTCATCCGGCCTGAATGGTTCATGGTTTAGGGTTTAGGTTTATATAATTAATGAGAATATTGAATTAATTAAATGATGGTGGAGACCTTGCATATGTGGCGCACCACATAAACGGTGGACATATAAGTTTGTGTCCACCTGCGGACATATGATCAAATCCGTTTGAAATAGTATAATTTGGCTTTGTTTAAAAGTTTGTCTTTATATATAGTCGAGATAGTTAGTGAAATGTTATTTTTTTCCTTTTATGGGCTGAGACAATTATAATAAGATGTTCATAAAAGGAAATTGAGATAAATACAATAGAACGGGGGAGTACTGTGATACTCTGATTATTGCAGAACTTTTTTTATTTGGGTAAATCTTATTCTGACACAATAATTTTCTTTTTCTCTGTTTTAGGGTTCTGTGACATCCTAAAATTGGTCAGGATTGTCAAATTTCAAATTGTTCAATTTAATTTTCAGCAACTTCTTTTTCCTTAATTTTTTGTAACTGGGCTAATTATTAAGGCCCAATACACCAGCATTTCAGCCCGTAGTGTGACCTAGCCCAGTGCAGATCCTGGAAATTCGTCATATCAAATGTAAACAGACCTATTTTATTTACATACATTTTTATCTATATTATTTTTTGTGTTGATTAATAGATGAATATCAGGAATTTTAATCATCTCACAAAAAAGAGTGTCTAATTATCAAATGAATTCACATATGTTGGGGTTGACAATTTTGTCGAGCTTACGTTTTGTGAAACATAAAATTTACTCGGTAAAATTTTTTATAGTGTGTGTATATTAAATTCTAATATACAATATATACTAAAAAAAATCTAATTAAGGTAGCTTTTGTAATATTTAAATTCAACTATAAGAGTGATTTTTTTTTTCTTATCTAGTTATTATTTGTTTTCTGGGCTTTTTTTTGCCCGTTTTAATCATCCAAAAAAATAAAATGAAAAAATAGACGTGTCATTTAAACATAGAATGAAATAATTAATTTCTAAAGTATAAGAAAATTTATATAAGTAAATTAGTTTGACAGCTCACCATAAATTTATACTTTTAAATGAGATAAAAATATTCCACGGTAACAGAGCCCATAAGACTCACAGACTCGCCAATATCCTGACTTTTCTGTGAGATGAAACTTTTTATAGAATTGTAATCACGGTCAAGAGATAAGTTGCAGAAGAATTATGAGTGTAGAGAAAAATACACCAATCAAAATATTTAGATAAAATAATAATTTGATTAGTATTTTCTGAGAAATAAGAATAGTTTGCTTCAAATAAAATAAAAATATACAGTGAGTAACATTTTTCGAAATTAAAATCGATATGTTCTTAATTTCCCAAACATGACTGTTAGAATCCCGTATAAATTAGATCTAAAGGAAATATAACCCAAAATTACTCTTAAGTCTTAACATGAGGGTTCTAAAGCAAGCCCTACGACTCCTATTACATCAATAAAAATATTAAATTTTTTGTAGTTCAGTATTAATTTTACATCGTTTTAAAATTAGTTTGATTCTTTAAGTTTTTTTTTAATTAGTCATTTAATATGTTGCAGCAGAGTATCAAGTAAGTAACCACCAAATGTGTAATTATTTTATTTTTTCCTTTATTTTAAAGTGTCATTTTAAATTTTTTAATTCTAATAATTTTTAGTCGGACTTTTGGTCGGATTTAAAAATAATTTGTATATTAAAAGATAGAGTGAACCGGGTTGGTTTACCGTGTCTAAACTTATCGAAAAATAAAAAAGTAAATCAAAATACTTCCTTTCTAAAAAAATATGCAGAAAAATTTCGATCCAAAATTATTATAATAAAAAGAAATTAGGTGACATTTTAAAATTAAATAAAAAATAATATAATTATATATATGACGGTTACATGTTTGATGACCTTCCATATTAGCGTAAAAGTCCAATTTTAAATTTTTTTAATAATTTATATGATTAAAATAAATAAAAAATTAAAAGTAATCGAATCAATTTCACGACGAATCAAAGTTAATCCCTGCAGAACCCACTGTAACAAATTACATGATGCATAGTATGATTACCCATCATTTTGACTTCACAAGATTACAATTTACAACCACAAGGCGGCAGCTTTTTTCAAGAGCGGAGTCAATTCCTGGGTGATATGCGTAGCGATGAGGCGTTCCAGGCCACCAAACCACCGTCCGCCCATGAACACCGCCGGCAACTGCACGCCGCCGGCCTCTGTTTCATCATCGATCTCGTACACGGCGGGGTTGGCCCAGACAAAGTGAAGCAAGCGCAGCACCACGTGGCACATGCAGCACCCATTTCTCGCAATCACCGTCACTGCATTCTCCTCCACCATGCTCTTCAAATCACCGCCGCCGTTGATGTAAAAGAGTGCCGTCTCCATATTTTTAATTATATTTATGTATATAATTATATTAAATAATTCGTATGTCATGATGAAACAGATGTATATATATAGAGATTGTGGAATTTCATGATAACGGTATAAATTCGTACGTGAATATAATATATATATATGTGGTCCACTGTTTTTAATTATTGGGACTAAAACGACGACAAAAAAACTTATGAGACTAAATCTAATTTGAAGCCAAAGTTATTCATTTGTGATTCAAATTCCATGAAACCTTCTCAACTCACACAAGATTTCCTCAAAATAAATTTATTCTAATGTATTAATTTAATTGCCCATTTTATATAGTACTCCCTATTTATGAATTTAGGTGAACTTTAGAATATATTTTCGTCCTTCATAAAAATAGTCAATAAGTGCATCCTAGTTACTTGATTATATATATTACGTACCCTAATTAAAGAAAAATGGTATGGTATTATATATTATACTCAAAATTTTGTAACAGCAATATCACTAAAATCTTAAATTTCAGCAAGACCAGAAGAATGCTTTTAGACAAATAAATAAATTCTTCGACCAAAACACATGCAAAATGGCAATAATGTTTTTTAAGGACATTAATTTAGAGGTGCTTACTTTTAAGGACAATATAATTTTATGGATTTAGAAATATATAGGACAATATGTTTTAAAATTTATAAATATATGTTGTAAAAAAATTAAATATAGGACAATATGTTTTAAAATTTATAAATGTAGGACAATCAAACTCAAATTTCATGTGATATTTTAGTCCGATTTGGACTTATTCGAGCTAAATTGTCCTACGTTTACAAATTTTAAAACATACGTAGATTTTTCCTATATTTATATATTTAAAATATATTATCCTCAATGCACATCGTACAAGTAACTCAGGGGCTGTTTGGTCCATAATAAGGAATGAAAATGGTATAAATTAATGGTAATGAAAGTAAAAATGGAATTGGTATGCTCTATAAAATTAAGATTTTTGGTTGATGTTATGATATTATATATTATTGTAATAAAAAAAAAAAGTAATTTGGGAGGTATGACTTTTATAGAGCATACCAAACTTCAATCTTATTAGGGAATCAATGGTATAATGTGCATAAAGTGAAAAAGAAAAGCATATGGTGTGACAGCATGATGGTATGAAATTGGTACGATTTTTTGGTTGATGGTATAAAAAAAAATATATATATACTATCATACTAAGGAATGAATCATTCCTCGCCATTTTGGAAGGCACGACTCTTTTTTTTTGGTCTTATATTAATTAGGTTGAATTAGGCCAAACTTCGATCTTATTAAACAAAAAAGTAATGTTCGAATTTATTTTCTTTAAAGCCTACTAGCCTAGTGACTGATAACTAGCTTTCAGAAATTTTTAATACAACTTTCAAATTCTTACGATTTTTTAAATTATGAAGTAATTTTAATCCTAATTTTCCTCACTCTGATCTTGTATAAACTCACGTCCTTGTACTAGTTTCCACTTTAATTTCATTATTGAATTTGTATCACAAGGTTTACTTCCAGCTTCCCATATACTTCTATCGAATATCACTCTATCCCTTAATATTATTAATAATAATAATACTTAAACTCCTTATTCTCTTAGACATTCATGATAAATATTACTCCATCCCATTCATTTTTATTTAAACATTTATTTGCACGAGGTTAAATGGTAAGGGGTAAGAGTATTTGTATAAATTAGATTAAATAAAATTGATTTTAATGTGTACAAAATAATGATATGACATGTGATATTGAAATGTTTGAAGGTATAAAAAAGAAATGATTTATTATTCATTTAAAAAGTATTTAATTAAATTTGGGCCCATTTTATTTTTTAAAAGTTTTAGCTCCTAGTCATGGGCCATACCTAGCACAGGCTGCGGCTTTAAAGAGCGGCAGGGTAGGTGCAAAGTTGTTGGTGGTGATTGAAAAACTAAAATAAATGTATACAGCTACTTCAATTGCATCATAATTATCAGATGTTTCTATTTTTATGGGAAGACTGTCTCGCGCATTAACCATTTCTTTTACCCAAATTAACCCGAAACTTAATTATAGTGTGAAATTCATATATTATTACATTTATAAAATAATATTATTATTTTTATAAATTAGTACTTATAGCATTTAATATTATAATTTTAATTTATAAATATAAATGTATCAATTGATAAATGTAATAATATTTAGTTTCACTGAATACCTACTTTTTTTTTAATATATAAAATTGATATTTAATATGATGATATCATCATCTTCAGGCCCCAACTGTTGGGACGGATGCAGCATGACTTGAGAAAATAACATCAATTTTACTGATTTGAATATTATTTTATTTTTAAAGAAACTATATTAATTTTATTGTCTTGAGAAGCTATTTAGTAATTTAAATATAATTTTAAATGTTCACTGTGAAATTATTAAACTATAATTTTGTACTTTTGTTAAAATTTTGATTTATGATGTATAATCTAAGACAAAGTATAGTGTGAACAAGTTTCACGGTAAAACTGGTTAAGGAGTGTGATTTACATTACTAAAGAGTTTGATTTTTTTTAAATAGTATATCTATAAAAAAATCAATTTCATAAAAAAGTGAAGGGTGTTGCTTATATTTTTAGTATATCTATAAAAAAATCGGTTTAAAATAATGAAACCAAACTCATAATCTAAATGCCCCGCTGTATAATCTAGATTCGCCTCTGGCCTTCTCTCTCAATATATCTATTAATTATTCTGAATTTGTCGCTAAATTTGGTGTGAAATATTTTAGGCTAAGACAACGTATAGAAAGTGTTAAAAATTGATTGCTTTTAATTGAAAATTTTCAATGATAATGGAAATAGGAAACAATTATTTAAATTAACGGGGAGAAAATGGTTAATAGAAATGAGTGCATTATCCCGGTGTACTATTCATAAAGCTTTTTTGAACATCACAAATGAAACAATTAAATTAAAAGAGTAGTTCTAATGTGAAACTTGTTCACGTGAAGTTAGTTTCAACTGGTTTCATATTTATAGATATAATTCTTCAGTTATTACGATTAATACATTTTTGTAATATAAATTATATCTTTCAATTTTCACTATTAATAGTCACATTGTAATATAAATCACACACTTCAATGTTATAAATATTACATTTTATATAGTAAAAAGATATATTCATCGGATATCACAATTAATAATATTTTTTAATAATATAAATCACATTCACATATTCTTGTGTGAAACATGTTCACTTTATACTTTGCAAAATAAAAAATAAGCAGATCTCCAATGAAACTTGTTCACATTATGAAATATATAACACTTATCAACTAATATCATTAGTCTTATAAACTGACATCTATAATATTTATTGTTATAATGTCAATTTATAAAACTAATGATATCAATTTATAAGTGCAATGATATAATATGAATAAAATTCACAAGAGTTTGTGCTAAAGATTAAAAATTACATTAAGACGAGATATCCTATAAAACGGTCTCACAAAAGTTCATAAGATGAAACTTCGATTTAAGTTCACACAATTCAATAAAGATATTCTCCATGTAAAGGTGAAATGTCCGGTCTCATACAAATTCATAAGATGAAATTCATTAATAAACTGTTAGCGATTAATAACCTCACGGTAAGTTAATATCGTGTTTGCTTCACCAAAAATGAAAATAAAAAATCAAAGCGCACAACACATGGAACACTTTAAATTAGAGATTATAAAAATATCCATGAAAAGGTCTCGTAAAAGTTCATAAAATGAAACTTCAATTTAAATTAATCACAACACATTAGAAATTATATAAAAGCAAGATACCCCCATGAAACGATATCATGCAAGTTCAAAAGATGAAATTCAAAGTATAAATTAATCACAATTTATTAATTCACGACAACTGTTGTGTCTCTATCATAAAATGAAATATGCAAGTCCATATCACTTAACATTTATATGATTCTTTAATTGTAATAAAACACTATTCTTAATTTCGATTTCTAACATCTGGTTCCTCCACATCACAAAAGGCAGGCCTCATGGCAACTCTCTATGGCGTTTATCACAAAAGGTAGGCCTCAAGGATCAATTTGGGACATTATTTAACATTCAAAATTGTATACTCAGTAACAATGCTGGAATAATTCTAAACTAACACATTTAGAGATCAAAAAAGGTCGTCAAGTACCACCAGATAAAAAACAAAAAGAGACAATAAATGTAAAAATAGGACGCAGGAATGTTAAACAATAACCAGGCCTGAACGGCCAATTCTGTCTTGAAGATTATTGGGTTTCCAAAAGACCACAAGACTGCAGAAATTTTCAGACGTCACGATCCCAAAGCATATCCAAACCCACCATTTCCAACGTACAAAACAAACAGACAATGTCATGTGACTACCATTTCTAGTGACTCAAACTTTACCTGGTTTGATGAAACTTAAAAGCTTGGCCTATCTTGAGCCATTATTTACTTCTTCCCGCCCTCTTTGTTCAGACCGTGAAGATTCAGCAACAGTTCGTCAGAGTTCAAGTACACCTTGTTGGTTGAAGCAGCAAGAATGTGTGCAATCTCCTTTGATGCTTCAATTCTCCTGAGTGTAATAAATGCCGGGTTGTTTGAAATAGCTTCACCGATCAACTGAGCACTTTTAGCTTCTCCCTGTAGGCCAAATAAGAAAAATTAACTTCTCATCCACAGGCAAAGAAAACGTTAAATTAAAGCACTTTTTTAACAAACAAAAAAAATTTACTGAAGAATGTACTAAGATAACTAAACTTCAGAGAGGCAAAACTGAGCTGTAGATATTTTACCTGTGCTCTAATTATAGCACTTTGCTTGTCTTGCTCTGCCTTTTCGACGACGAATTTGGCCCTCTCAGCTTCTTGAGCAGCTACCTGTTTAGCTTCAATTGCAGCAGTGAATTCCTTTCCAAAGGTCAGGGTTGTAATCGACACATCATCCAATGCCATGTTGAAGTAGGCAGCTCTCTCTGTCAATATTTTCCGTATTTCCCGACTGACATTCTACATTAAGAAACTACTGTCAGTGGATCATTCCATGTTATCAGGGAACACACAATATTATATTTTATCGTATAAACTCAATCTACAGAGAAAACCGAGTATTCATTGGAAATGGACAGATTTCTGGGTTGGATTTGGATTGAATAATATAAGGATGGCTTTAACTATCTAGACCAAATCACTACTACAGTGGTGCATCTACGACATTCACCATCTAGACCATTTACTAGGATATTCTAAAATAATTATTTAATTGAAAAACCCTTTAGGAAGCATCCATGCTATAGATTTTCTGAGATCAGCTAGAGATAGATATATATTTCCAAAATCAATAGAATATTCATTTCAACCAGCATGTAAAATATATAAACCAAAGGAAAAAGTCTAGTATGAAAATTTTCATACATGAAAAAACTTTAATTTACAACCAAATTCTGTAATTGGTAAAGGTAAGACAAAATTTAGTGGTTCATGGTTCACTCGGCCCAAGTGATTCATGGTTCACCTGGCCCGAATAAGTTATAATTTAGGATTCATTATTTAGTGTTCAGGGTGTAGATGGTTGATTTAAGACAATTTTATAGATTTTCATACATGAAAATTTTCACACTAGGCCTACTCAAACCAGAGATATTCCTCAAGGAAAAAACCCATCACCTCTCTCTGGGTGATTAACTGGCTAGCATTGTATTGAGCAACCACAGATTTCAAAGTCTCGTGAATAATTGAAGGCAAGACTCTCTCATTGTAGTTTTCACCTAGGGTTCGGTAAATAGTCGGCAACTGGTCAGCCACGGGACGTGTGAGAACTCGAAGACCAATTTTGACCTGAAACAATCAAATGGTGAACCAAGTAAAAGATTAGATTCACATAATCTGGTGGATTTTTATCTACTGGCAGGAAATGACACTAAACTAAATTTCCTTTCCAGGTAACAGATTATATTTTAGAAACAGATTTTTATCAGGATATCAAAGCATAAATATATGTCCTTTTGAGAGTACAAAAGAAAAAAAGAGGAAACAAGGAATATAATGTGTAATTATACGGAATTGGATATAATATTGTAGAACATAATAACAGAAAACTAATATGCGACATGTCTAGGAAAAGTAATCAGTAATAGTAGTGCAGTGCAGTGATAGCGTGACAATATGAATATCCCCAATCTCCATGATAAAAAGAGGAAAATCAAAAGGGAAAAATAGGGAAAAAAGGGGCAATATGGAATTAGTTTATTTGCCAATGAAGATTTCTTGAAATTTAAAAATAAAAATTCCCGAGTTACAATTAAGAACAGATTTAGAAATAGCATCCCATGCCCCTGGCACATACAAGCATCCAAGCATTTCAAGTAACATGCTGCAAAATCCAGAAGTCTTAGGCAGCAAGGGAATCCTTGATGGTGGCTTACAGCCTAGATTTCTCCTATGTAACAAAACAAATTGTACCAGGACCTTTTTCTAGTGTTAACTAAAATAAGTTAAAAATCATTTAATATTTATTAATAAACAAACTCTTCCAGAATCAAAGAGTGATAACAAGTACAACAACCAACGAGTATTTGAAAGCATGCAAAGGATGAGAGGAGGAAGGAGACAAGATAAGCTACATAAACACACAAGCACAGCGTGAGGTTTACCATCTGAAGGTCGCGACTGCCAGATGTGCTCTCCACTAAATGAGGTCGTGCCCGAACATCATAAATGACTGGCCTTTCAAACCATGGGATCATTATGTGAGTCCCTTCCGGATACACCTGAATGTTAAGCACATAGACAAATGTAACTAAATCTTTCATGAGCACCAAGGCGTGGATACTTGAACTGAACAATTGAAAGCCACATGTATGAAATTATGTTGGGTAAATTGATGGCAATGTTTGTGTTACGATTTATGCAAAAGAGATTGAAGGATACACAAGGTTGATCTCACAGTTATGTTACTTCATGCAGATCGCATTTCATTTAACATTGTCCATCTGTAAGATCTTAAGACTGCTGATCATTCATTAGTAATAAATTCAAAAGCATTATGTTTTATACAAAGAAGAACATTTAAATGTCAAGCTGATAGAGATCAACATTAGCAAACCTTATCTTTGACCCCAATGATGCGGTTGAAAACAATAGCACGGTGCCCTCCCTCAACATTGTAGAGACTGTTTGCAAGTCCATACACACCAAGCCCAGCAACAAGTCCTAACTTGACCAAGGCAGATGCAGCACCCCCACTAGGCATATTGGGAACATTCATTTTTTTAAAATTCATCGTCTAAACCACTGTACACTTGAACAGAAAAACAATGTGACAATATACACCAAGAGGATAGAAAATCAAACTTCAAAAGAACAACTTATCTTATATCTACTATATCAGCTATAACTACTACAAACGAGATTATTTGGAATAGCTTGAGCCAACTATCACAGTAGCTCTTTGAAGTGCAGGAACCAATTTTAAGATTTAGATTAGATTCTCGGAACAGCTCAAGGCAATCTGATTAAAATATTCCTCAAAATTCAACTGAATCATTTCCTCTAAAAATTTGCAGTTATCATTAACATAAGAAAGAATAACTGAAGGACCAGCTTGCAAAAGTCTCACTGTGATAGAGTTTATGCACTCACAACACACCACATACACGAGAAATTGCCTATATTCTCTCAATTCTACTGTTATAAGTCTAAAACACGTACACTTGTGAAGAGAAGCCAATAATTGGTGGAAATGCTGATGCATAGGGACTCTCTGATGACCTATGAATAAATCTCTATCTCACCTGTCTGGCTGTTTCCTTGTTCTTTAATTCCAAATTTCCCATTCATTTTAGCACAAGGCAAGAGGCTGAATATAAATTTTGGGTGATGAATTCGATATAAAACTTGAATATGTTCAAGAAATTGGTGAGAATGGGACTTGGGCTTGATGCGAGTAAATGTGGCGCATCACTCCATCTCCTAAAGCTCAGCAGATCTCTAAATTGTGTAAGCATCCTTATGCAACCCACTTCTTATCCTACCCCCACCAAACCCGCCCCTAAAAAACACAATTCAACTCATTTGCTCCATTCTTCATCGCAAATGTCAAATGCAACGCAGCGTGCAACAGAAAATCCATAAATGCTTAAAACTAACAATAAAAAAACTGCAGAGAGCTGGTGTGCAGAGAGAGAGAAAAGAGAAGGTTGTTCGTACCTTGATCGAAGAAGGGGAGAAAATGTAGTAGAGCAAATTGAAGAAACAAGAACAGAGAAGAAGGGTTTTGTTGTGCGAGAGAGCTTAGGGAAGGGGTTAGTGCCAGGGATTTTACTAGGGTTTTGGTTTTGCTTTCTCTTAATTTCCTCATTTTCTTTCCTTTTTTCTTTTTCATTTTTTCTTTTTCTTTCGTCTGGGCTATTCCTCCTAACGAGTAAAATTCGATCAAGAAATTTTGGGCTTCCATTACTAATTTCAGCCTGCAGGCCCAAATATATTTATGGCCACGGTCATAGACACCGCCCCTTTTAGTAAGTACACCTCTCGGATTAGTACATCATGTCTCGGATTAGTACACCCCCTGAAATTTTCAATAATACCCCTGAAATTTGAGCACCTCTTTCTCCCCAAAAAGAAGAACCCGTTCGTGACCTAGAACTCACGCCGCCGCCGCCGCCACCACTCACGCCGTCATCGTCACCACTCACCGCAACTGCTCGCAGCCACCACTCATCGTCGCCGCTCTCAAAAATAACAAAGATTTGGACATGGATTTTTATTTTTTTACAGTGATTTTAGTATGAAGTTTATGTATTACACATGTATTATGTTACATTTGTTCTAGGGTTGATGAACACACACAAATGTTTGTATTTTTAGTTTGAGTTCGAACTGGGTTTTTGAAGATACGCGTCGAGCCTGGTTTCTCGAAACTAGTTTTAAGTTTCAAATTTTTTTTCCGAAAACATGACTAGTTTTTTAATTTTTTTCCGAAAGGGTATTTTTGTATTTTTATTTGGCTGATTTTTTTAAAAAATTCAATGGTAGGTGTACTTACTAAAAGGGGCGGTGTCTATAACCGTGACCTATATTTATTTGCAAGGAAGAAAATTTATGGATTGGCCCTAGGGGTGTGCAAAATTCAATGAAAACCGAATTAACAGACCGAACCGAACCGAAATTTCTAACTCGGTTCGGTTATTCGGTTTTCGGTTCGGTTTCAGTTTTGAATTTTATAAATTTTGGTTTTTGGTTCGGTTCGGTTAATTTCCGGACAAAAATCGAAAAAATCGAAATATAATTATTAAATATATAATTATTAATTTATTATATAAATAATTTTTATTTTTAATAATGTCCATGGAGGAGTATGGATTGTTATGAAATTTGTTATGAATTGAAGGAGGTTTATCATTTTTTTTTGTCTTTGTTGAACTATGTCATCACTTATTTTATTTAATGATCTTGTGGGTTGTTGTTATTTAGTGTATGGAATTTATGAATTGTGTTTTTCTATTGAAAATTTTATGTTATTTTTATTCATGTATGGCTTAAAAAGACAAAAAAATAAAAAAAAAAAAAAAATCGGTTAATTCGGTTTAAAACCGAACTGAAATTTTCGGTTCGGTTAAAATTCGGTTTTCAACCTTATTCGGTCGGTTCGGTTAAGAATAATACAATTTCGATTTGGTTCGATCTTGCTTATTCGGTTCGGTTTGGTGACCAAACCGACCGATGCTCACCCCTAATTGGCCGAGTTATTCGCACCCCTATCTTTAGCGAGGTACACGCCACCTCATGATGAGTTCATGATGTTCATCCAACACTAGATTGTTGGGGAATGAGTTGCACAGATCTATTCGGGATGAATATTTAAATACAAATTTAATTTTTTAATTATTACTAGCATGAATTAATCCTATATTAATTCAAATAATAATTGCAACAACATATCATGCATATAATAAGCCACATAAAACCTACGCATGCGGAATCTATGGGTTTACGTGAACGTACCTCTCGGGATGGCAGTGAATTCGGTTGGACGGACTAACCAAAAGGACTTCCCAAGTATTCCCTTAGCCCTTGCTCGACAATCCGGTGGAAGGATACTCGCGAACAATTAACAAAAGGAAAAAATAAACTTTGTTGCACCACTTTCGTGGATTTGCTAATTTTTCCAGCACATGGAATTGTACTTGGGAATGAAACAATCATCCCCTATTTATAAGAGGGAGGTGGTCGAAATTTCTAGTGGAAAAACAATGTGGGAAAAGACTTTTCTTGATCACCAAGAAATCTTGAATATATCTCTTATATTCTTTTCTCATAATTATAATATTCTACAAAATTCCACCTTCTCTATTTGCTATGGTAATTTTTGAAAATATGGTTCAAGATTCCAAGATTTGGATCTTCTTGAATTTATGAGATATTCTTGTATTTCAAGAAATACATATCTTCCATAATATTTTTTCAAGAAAATCAAGAAAATCTTTCTTGCCCATTATATTCAAAAAATTCGAAATTTCTTCATGAATAACCAAGTGGGAGATTTCTTGAATTTAATGAGATAATCTTGTATTCCAAGAATACATATCTTCATTCCATAACAAAATTCAAAGAAAATCTTTCTCCCTCTTTTATCCATAAATTTCGAAAATATTAGGAAAAATGAGCAACAATATTTATTTTATTTTAATCACATTTTTCAGTTATTGGACTATATGTTGGGCTACTCAGGGGGCCTTTAGGAGAATTAAGATTAGACCTTCTAATGGACCTTGAATATCTAATATTGAGCCACAATATAATTAAAGCCCATAAATATTAATTAATCCCACTACATAATTAATATTGCACTATCCATCTTAACCCATATACAAATAATATGGCTCCCATCATTATTTCCCGTGTTTAAGATTATCTAGCCCATTAATTAATTCAAGCCACTGAAATAGCTTTCCATTAATTAACATCTTTTGTCCTTGGTCGAGGAACGGTTCAACATTATTATCCATACCGGAAACTAATTCCACTTGCAAGATTTGGTATGATAAATCTTATGAACCTCCCAAGGGGGCAAATCAAATAAGCGTACTTGCACACGATTCTTCGTATTAAATCTTAGCAATCACATGTGACCAATAATATTGCCCAAGATAAAAAAATATTGAATCTCTCTCGATTAAGCTACCCATGATAAGTCAAAGCAATAATTACCAATCCCACGTGATCCTATTTAAGGGACGAATGTTAAGAAACAATGAACCATCGAGGTCTAATTCTTCCTCGCTCGATTCTCAAGAATTTATCCTCCTGTAGGTCCTATTCAACAAGATCACCATGCACTAGTGTAATCTCTTGGTCAAGACAAACCAATCTCGAGCCTTACACCTCAACCTTTCGTGATGGGTTTTTCATTTCCATCTAGGTCGTGAATGGCGTACTTTTTAGTTACAAGGGATCATTAATTTAATCTTCGTGATCTCGGTATCACTAAATTAACTACAATGTAACACGTCATTTAATTATTGAACAGTTATGCAAAGAAATATATGTAACATTCAATCATATTTAAAGCATCGGTGTTAAATAATTTATTCGAAGAATAAGTCTCGAAAATTGGTTTTATTTATACAAAGTAAAAAGCATACTTTTCAAGATAATCCCAACAATCTCCCACTTATACTCAAAAGTCCGCTTTTAAGTATACTACAACATGTCTCGCGTAGTCCGTGACATCTAATGTCACCTACACGAACCTAATAATTTCTCCCACTTATACTCAAAGCAGATTGACAACGGTCTTGACACTCATTCCTTCCACATGTCTCTCGAATGTATTCAGAGGCAGACTCTTTGTGCACTACAGGAAATCGCACATTTCGTGATGAATTTTTTTGTGACGATACAAATTCGTCACAATATGCTACCTAAAGGTGACAAATTTAATTTTCGTCACTAAAAAGTGAGAACTCGTGACAAATTTTTGTTTTGTTACCACTAATGTTTTTTTTCGTCACTAATTCAAAATTTTCATGACAAAAATAAGAAATTCGTCACAGTAAACTTTGGTGACGATATTCATAATATTTAGTGACGATATTCAACGTCATGAAAAATATTATTTTGTGACAACTATATGTTTTGTCATTAATTATTCAAAAGAATTGGTGACACACTTAATTCGTCATAATTTTATTTGGTGACGATCGTCATTGTAATTAGTGACCATCATAGTAAATATATAATATAAAGTTTTCATGACAATTTTATGTTTAAATGCGTTAATTGTTTATAGTAATTAGTGACATATTATTTCGTCACCAATATTGACATATAGTGACGATTAATAATTATTTTTTAATGACGCACTTATTTCGTCACAATAAAATTCGGTGACGATCTTAATTTTAATTAGTGACGATCAATATTGGTCATATAATTTAAAGTTTTCATGACAATTTTATGTTTCGTCGCTAATTGTTCATAGTAATTACTGACATATTCTTTCGTCATCAATATTGATATATAATGACGATTAATAATTATTTTTTAATGACGCACTTAGTTTGTCACAATAGTATTCAGTGATAATCTTAATTTTAATTAGTGACGATCAATATTGGTCATATAATATAATTTTTTCATGACAATTTTATATTTCGTCGTTAATTGTTCATAGTAATTAGTGACATATTCTTTCGTCACCAATATTGATATATAGTGACGATTAATAATTATTTTTTAATGACGCACTTATTTTGTCACAATATTATTTCGGTGACGATCTTCATTTTAATTAGTGACGATCAATATTGGTCATATAATATGAAATTTTCATGACGGTTTTATGTTTCGTCATTGATTGTTCATAGTAATTAGTGACATAGTATTTCATCACCAATATTTATATATGGTGACGATTAATAATCACCTAATATAAATTTTTTATGATGGTTTTATGTTTCGTCATTAATTGTTCATAGTAATTAGTAACATATTCTTTCATCATCAATATTTATATATATTGATGATTAATAATCATTTGTCACTTTCAACAAACAGAAGTCATTATAGTTTAAAAAGGCATCACATTGGGATTGAACACAAGACCTTTAACGTAAAGAATATGGAAAATAGCTCACTAAAGCTACCAAGTATGCTAGACATCTTTATTGTTAAAGTTTAAAATTTATTATATATTAATTTTAAGTATCAATTTTTCAAAGATAAAAAAAAAAAAGACACTAATGTGAATTGATCCCAAGACCTTCAAACAAATAACTTATCTACGCCCAACTAAGCCAAACAAATATTGTTCATTAAAATTGAAATTATATTATTTATTTTAAGCATCAGTCTAATCTTAGAATCTCTTCCAAAAGAACAAGATAAACAAACTTGTGTGTATTCCCCAATTTTTGCATCACCTTATTTAATTATTAATTTATTTAAAATAATTAAGAAAATATTTGGCACATATCTACATGTCAATATCCCATTAAATTTGGCAACAAATCTCACACCACTTTCAAGTAAATTTTAATATCTTTCAAAATAAAAAAAAAAAAATATTTAAGATTTACATGAAAATGAATAAGGAAAAAAAAATCACAAAATCATTAAAATTGTGTTACTTAATAAACTATAAAAAAAAATCTAATTTATATTTAACTTTTCATTGATTTTTCTTTTTTCTTCTACTTGATTTTTAAACGTGAAAACAACTAAAAAGAAAAGGTAAGGAAATTGTAGAAATCACATAATTTTTTTAAAAAAACCAAGTAGAAGAAAAAAAAGAAAAAAAATCAATGAAAAAAGTAAATATAAATTAATTTTTTTATACTTTATTATGTAAGACAATTTTAATAATTTTGTGACTTTTCTTTTGTTTTTTCTTTATTGATTTTCACGTAAATCTCAATCAATAAAATTATTTAGAGTAGAGTCTCATTGTCATAAATTTATATAGATACAAATCAATCAATTTAGGAAATTAATTAATTAAGTGGGTTTAAGATGACCCTGGTCAAAAGCTGGGTCAAGGATGAGTTGGGTAAAATAAATTGAGTCTCAATTGGGATTTGTATGTATACAAATTTGTATCCTAGACTTTGTCAATTATTTTATATATAATTTTTTGGAAGATATTAAAATCTACTTGCATGTGGTGTGAGATTTGTTGCCAAATTATGGGATATGTACATGTATATATGTGCCAAATATATTCTTAATTATTTTAAATAAATCAAACAGTTAATTAAGTAAATAAGGTGATGTGTATATTGTCAAGTCATCATTTGTCTTTTATACTTTCATAATCTATATATGTGTTACTTCAAAAGTTTTTATCTTTCCTACCTCAAAAAACTCATTCCCCACACAATGCATCCTACCAAAAAAATAATTATTCATGGGTCCCACAATAAAATCATCTACATATTCTCTTCTTTATTTATTCCTTAATTATTTGTATTTATAATCTAACTTCATTAATTAAATATTACAATAAATATTAATTAGAATATTTAAGTTATTAAAAAAATAATGCTAATATATTTTTGATCAAAAATCTAAAAATTTATCTAAAAATGAAACAAGGGAGTAAAATTAATATGCAATAACGGTACGAAAAACATTTTTTAATTAATGTATGGACATACTAAAATATTTGCAACATTTTGGCCTTTTAATGTTCCTAACAATAACAAAATTCACCTTTATCGATAAAGGAAAAAAAAGCTGTCAAAAAAAAAAGGAAAAAAGAAAAGCAAACACCACCTTGTAACTTGTAATTAAAATGCATATATAGCATGAAAAAATTTAAAAAGTTGCAGTGCCGGTGTATATATGAAAAATAAACTAATACTACATTGGGGCCCGCAGCATTAATCCCCAGTTGCGGGTGATTCCACGCTCATGAATCTCGTATCGCCGTCGCGGCATCCACTTAAAGGAAAAAATTATATTACTAATATTAGATCTGTATAAATCATAGATTGATGCGATTATGATTTCATTAGATTTTTTATTTTTTATTTGTTGATATATCAAGACTTATGCGATCTTTCTATAAAATATATCTAAATGAATCCAAAATTTCATCATAACACATAGATTTAGGGTGTGTTTTGAAACACTTAAAACAACTTCCAGAAGCACTTATTTTCAAAGCTCTCTCTCACCACTTTTAAAAATAAATGTTTACGGAAATTTCTTTTAATGTTTTAAAACACACTTTAATTATACAACTATCTTGTCAATATTTTTTAAATCAATTAATAATTTGTTTGCGATTATTATCCTATTAAATATACAAAAAAAATTTAAAAAAAATAAATTAATTAAATATACAAAATTTTAATACAAAATGTGAATATTTAGATTAATAAATTCGTCAAATTAAAAGAATCGCTATGAATATGAAAAAATAAACTCATACAAAACTAATTCAATACACAAATTACTTACCTCAATACTATCTGCTGATAAAAAAAAAAAAAACTCCCCTGTAATATACAAAATAATATATAATTGCAATAAATATTCATAACCAATTCGAAATTTAAATACATATAAAAAATATAGTTATTAGTTAAGTAATCTAAATTTACAAATATTCTGATTATAATATTTAATTAAGACGATATATGTTCTTAATATATTATTCATAAAGAGTTGGTATCTCTTTGTAAAAAAAAAACTCCTCAATATACAAAATAATATACAATTGTTTTTCATAACAATTCATAATTTAAATACATATAAAAAATCTATAGTTATTAGTTAAGAATATAAATTTACAAATATTCTCGATTATAATATTTAATTAAGATTTATATATGTTCTTAATATATTATTCATAAAGAGTTGGTATCCTTCAAACTTTATGAAGTTATTGTTTTTTTACACGATACTATAGTAAAAAAAATCACACCCTTTATAGTAAAAAGTCACACTCTTTATCACTAATATAAGTAATATAAGCCACACCACTTCACTTTTAATCAATTTCATAGTAAAAAAAATTGTTCACCCTTTATATAGTTGTCATTCTTAAATTATTCTCACATCCTAAAAATTTCATGAAAACCCGTTTCACCCTATACTTTGTCATTCTTAAATTAGTCTCCCATCCTAAAACTTGTTGAACCCTTTCACCCTATACTTTGTCATTCTTAAAAATATGTATCCTGTAACTTTGACAAAAACTTGAATGAAAAAATATGTATTTTGACAAAAACTTGAATGAACTCGATTTTTTTAACTCGGTTTTTCAATGTTATGTACAAAAACTCTCACTATTATGCATAAAAACTATCACTGTTATGCATAAGAACAATCACTGTTTAGAAAATGCTCTATATTTTTAATAGTGAAAATTTTTGTGCATAATAGTGATAGTTTTTACACATAACAGTGATAGAGTTCATGCATAGACCTGGTTCACAGGAGTGTTACTCATGTAATTTTGTTCCATATGAAATGCAATATACAATAATTATTTTATTTTTATATTTAAATAATTTGATGCTTTTTTTAATTTCACTGTACTATTTTTCGTATTTATATTAAATATTATTATTATATAGTACATCTTATAAAAAAAGGATGAATATTTTTTCTTATAGATAATGTTCATTAAAAAATTATTTAACAAATAAAATATTAGAAGATGATACAAACTATTACACACAGTTAGAAACCCTAAATTAAAGATTTAATTAATTTACACAATTGTAATATATATTCAGAAGTAATTCAGAACTCAAAATACTTATCTATATACTCAATGCCCTTTAAAAATATCTCGTCAAAATTAATTGGATTAAATAAATTAAGTTTAAATATGAACTCTATTCTTTGTTATGCAAAAATTATCATTATTTAAAAAGTATTAATATTTTTTAAATAATGATAATTCTTTTTTGCATAAAAAATAATAGTTGTTATGCATAATAATGATAATTTTTGTACATAACAGTAACATTAAATATATATTTTAAAATCACAACATTAATATATTTGCTCATTAACGCTCTCGTTAGTAGAAATGACTCTGAAATCTCTCGTTAGGACAAGGGTTATCAAAACCCTCTTTAAAACTCTTATTATTAACGAGGGCTTTTATAGCCCTCATTAACGCTCCCGTTAAATGATAATTTTTTAATAATAATAGTGCATATACACAACAATGACACTAAAAAAAAGAGTCTTGCGTGAACCGGGACTCACAAGAGACCTACTCAACAAGGAACCAAAGAGAGTATAATAATCATAAGGCTTGAGCATAGATCATATAATTCAATCCACTACCTCGGACTCGGATGGTAGACATGATAAAAAAAATCTAAAATTTGATCACATGTACAAAAAAATATCCGAGTAATTATATTTAAAAATCATTATATGCACAAAATATTTTGGTAGAATATTTAGGTGAATAATTTATATATCTCACTTATTTATTAAAAATAAAATAACTAAACTAAATATAATTATTATTTGGGCGTGAAAAATCGAAAAATTAAATTAATTTTATATTTTTTAGGGAAATTATTAAAGTGGGAAACCAAAAAAAATGTTGAAGAAAAAAAAAAAAAAAAAAGGCTAAGCTTCATATGCATCGGTGCATTGTGCACTTCATAGTATTTTAAATCATGCAATTTATTTTCATTAAAATATATAACTTGTTTACACTTAACCGCAACTATTAATATGAAAAATAAGTTTCATGATTTATTATAAACAAATTGCATATTTCAATGCAATAACTTATATAATTTTTAATATATTATTAATAAAATGCATTTGTACACACTTGGTGTACATGCATCTTTCTCAAAATTTAAACCAGCAAATTCATATTTTTAGGCGGAAGTTATTAAAGTGGGAAACAAAAAATTGTGGGAAACAAAAATATTTAAATTAATTTCAATGTTTTGAGTAGAAGAGAATTTCTCTCAAAAAAAAAATAAAAAATTAGAAGAGAATTCAGTAAAGTAATTAGATTTTAAATCCTAATAAACCTAATAAGATAACGCATCCCTCATCCTCTCTCAACCGCCTTGCGGCCTTGCCCTTGATGGAGGTACATCCGCGCACATCTCTCCATCTCAAATTCAAATTAGGGATTTGGAAAATCGTCGGCGCCGTGAAGCCTGCCTCAGCAGTGCATAGCATTCCTCCGCGGCCGCCTTTCTACCGCTATTGTCGTCGTAATTAATGAGGACCTAGAAGTTTTCTGCTGTCGTCATTCCCGCACTCCTTTGACAACGTGTCTACTTAAGCTCTGTCAAATAGTGTAGAAATTGAAGGTATTTAGAGACAATTTCAATAATTAGTTGTGATCCAATACAATTTTACTTTTCTCTTGAATTCTGTTTCTTGAATTTGGGTTATATTTCTTAATTTCATGAATGTTAGGGTAGACTCAGATGTGGGCTTAATTAAGATGTGACTGAGTATAGATTATGTGAGTTATTGTGGTTTAATTCAATATCCTTAAAATATGTATAATTGGTTATCAGTTTCATAGGTTTTGATATTTAGTTGATGAGAGGGCGAGAAAATATGTCCCGCTACCGAAATTGGGCACAGTCTCTACTTGACCTCCATGGACGTGGTAGCATATTGATTTTATCACTTGTTTGGATTTGAAATTTTGACTTATTGAGTGCTCTATTACTTCTCCTTTTTTTATCGTTAATTAAATTACTGATTCTTTTGTTTAAAAGTTTAAGTGGGCTACGCTTGAGAGGATATATGTGCATATTCACATATCATTTAGATGCAGGTTCATGGTGTTAATTAGAAATTTTCTAATTTGTAATTATTTTCCTGTTTTATATTACATTGATAAATTATTATGTGTCTTAGGAAAAAAAAAAAAAAAAAAATTATGTGTCTTTTGGGGTTCTAGATTGAGTATTAGTCCATATACAATAGGATATCTTGGAAACTTTTGATGCCCGTGGATTGTTGGTTGTGATAAGTGTAAGATACAAGATAACCTATGTCAACTATCCCCTAAGTTTACATTTGTTGGTCTTGGAAGTTTCCATTGCTTAAAGTCAGATGACTAGTTAACTCTTGCAATATAGCACTTGGGCCAATTATTTCTCATGTGCTAAGGGGCTTATTAAATGCATTCTTTGCAGATATTTGGAAGATTGGTCTCTTTGGTAATATTTATGATATTTCAGAATCTTTATGTTTAAGTTAATTAATTTTAAATTGAGATGAGGATCACATTTACGTTGAACAAAGTTTCATCATCACTTAGAAACCTAATAGCAGTTATCAAGTCACAAACAACTTTTGTCAGCATATTGCCTCTTCTTTTTATTTTCATCTTTCTAATAAATCCTTAAACTCCATTTTAGTATGAAGTCTTGTGCAGAACTTTGATGTTGAAAATTTTTGTACTTCATAGAGTAAATCATTATGGTTCCACTTATATTTAGTAGCCTTTGAATTCTTCCTCCTGTTAGGGTAATTCATTGCATGTCCGTTGTCATTTGCAGGCCTCCATTTTTCTTCACCTCGATTAATAAGAATTAATTATTTATGCATGAACTTGTATTGGATGTTTGTCTTCCAGAAAAAATCATTTAAGATTATGATATAAATTTGAATTCAGTCATGCAATTTTTTATTTTTTGTAGTTTACCTGGCTTCCTTCAGTCGGACTAGGAAATTAGCATTGCTATTCTAAAGGTGTAGTTGGGAAGTAAATGGTTAGATTAATTTGGTGTATTAATTAAAAGCTTCTTTTGTCCTCTTTTGTTTTCCTCTTTCTGAATTGTTCGCATCAATTCTAACAGTATTTTTTTCATTACATTGTTTTGATCCATCCACACAATGATTTGCCTTCCAGGGATGGGCTTCTGAGCCCTAGTTACCCTGTCCCAAGTTGATAACATACACATACTCTTAATTCTGCATTAATATATTTATGTCATGAATATAAATCTGCGTGAAGCAGTTTTTCATAAATTTTTTAACTTTTCTGATGATAATTTAGTATGGTAGAAAGTGAAAAAAATTAGATACATGACAACAAATTCTTTTGAATATAATTATCAGTTACAGAGATGGTGTTTTAGTGTTGGGCAGAATACAGTTATAGCATTTACTAAGATCATGAAAAGGACTGTTAAGGTTTGGTTAACACTTAATAGTGAAGTAGTATTAAATGTGTCAGAACCCTATATGATTTTCTTGGAAATGGATATATTTGAAGTTCTTTAGATACTAGAGAGATTGTGTTTATTTAAGTGTTTTTCATGAGACAAATTACTTCTCCCATATTCCTTAAGAAGGGATTTGACCCCTGAATGTTGCTAAAAGATAGTTAAAGATAACTTAGTTGATATTATTATTAATTCTTTAACCAACGTAATAAATAGAGCAATTTTTCTTGTGCTCGAATTTAGGTTGGCGAGAACATTGGCACATTTGAAAAGAATGCTATCACTTTGAAAGGCACATTACAATGATAATGCTTTAATGATTTCTTGTTAAGTTCAATTCAAAATATACATAAGATAGTCGTCTTTTACTTTTGATTCTATAATGTTATCGATTTGTCCTTCTCTGTGTTCAGAATGTGATGTTTAACTTGACAATTCATCATTAGTTTTCACTGATTAGATTAAGGTTGATGATAATTTCAGATCAATTAATTCGACAAACTCAAATTCAAAATCTATAAATTATACATGTATTTTCATGTTTTCTAATTTATATATGTTTTTACATAATTTCGATTTGACGCAAATGTATTAGTGAGAAGGAGACAAAAGTGATTGGCTTGGAAGACCAACTGTCAAGGAGGGTGTATAAATGACTGATATGAAAGACCAATTACTTCGACAAAATGCAAATATAAGCTCATGGCATGGCATAGTCTAATGGCTCTTTTAGCTATAATGGGATGAAATTATAAAGGTTAGTTTTTTTTTTTTTTTTTTTCTAATATGTATTTGTATAATGTGTGCATAGTTTATTTTTGCGAAAATCTGGTTTGTTAATGGAGTATGGCCAGACTTATTTATATTTATAAGCTATAGAAGTGATTGCCATAGTATTTGGTATCAATAAATCCAATCCTCTAAATTGGAAATGTGAGATAGTCAAATTTGAAGTATTGTGACTCATTTCTCAATATTAAAACATACGTTCTTCATGAAATAGGTTGGGAGATCAGCTTCTATACACTTTTACTGGTTGCTCATAAAAAATAGCTGTGTTCCTAAAATGCAGATATAAGTTAGGAATTGAGTTTGTTTGGATTCAGAAAGTTAGTTCCTGGAAGTAGAGTTGTTTCTTAAAAGTGACGTGGCTGGGAAATTGTTTAAATTTCACTCAATTTTGGACCTCTCGTATTGATCTCTAGCTGCATTGTAAGTAATAATATGTTTAGGGGTTACAGAATGTACTCGAGATCTGAAAAAACTCATTTTTGTGTAAAACTTATTTTTGTGTAATTTTAATTCGAAATTTGTAGCAATCATATTGTACCCAGAAGTAATGTAGCAATCACAGGGGTTATGTAGTCACATTGTACTCAGAACTTTGTATGTACTTTCGTATATTAGAAATCATATTGTGAGGAATCTTAACATCTAATAAAATTATTTGCACTATTTGTGTTTCTGCATCTAACATAGTCATTCTTTTACTACCCACGTCATTTTACAAAAATGAGTATATATATCAGTTTTTACTATTTTACTCAATTATAAATTATTAGTTTCTTAGGATAGTGATACACAACCTGAGCATTCCCTAGTATACAATAGAGACAAATAAGGAGACAACATAAGAAAAAATAATATATATGTCAATAATTGTATCTAATTTCGATGATGATGATATGTCAATAATTAAATCATATAAACATTAAAAGAAGGTAATTTAGTTAGTGGAAGTCGATATGTTTCTCGAAAGTGATGTGATTGAGAAACATAGTCAAAAAGGAGTTACTGTTAGTAGATTGATGCTTATTATGATATTGTGAGATGTATGACACTATGACTTGCTAATTAAATTAGAAAATTCATTTGATATAATATTTTTTTTATAGATGATATTGTGAGACTTTGGATTGGGGAATATGTTTTTTGGTGGCTTTGAATTGCTCAATCTTACTCTACTGACTGATTTAATCATTATTGCATTTGTTCTTTACATGAGCTAGTTTCAAAATAACTTAATTACATTTTTAAATTCTAACAAATCAAAGTGATTATGTTTTACCTTAATTCAAGATTATAATCTGCTATTATGCACCTTAATTCAAGCATATTATAACCAGATTATGCACCTTAATTCAAGCTTGTAATTATGTGCGATTTTTTTTTCGTCTTGGTGTAAATGTTCATATTGAAACCCTGAAAATGTGCAGCTAATCTTAATTTCTTGTATGCAGGTCAAACAAATTGATGGTTGCCATATTTGACATACGAGCAAGCAATTCCCTTGGTAATTTCTTAACTCTCAGTCCGATCGCATGAACTTGTGAGTATATGTTTTCAAGTATACTGTCAGTTCCTTAAGTATGTGTTTGCTTTACTATCAGTTCCTTAAGTATGTGTTGGTTTCCGCATATTTGTTGGTACCTTAATCAACTAAAATGATATATTACAAATTTACAACAATAAAAAAAGAATATGGCTAATGATATCAACGTTGATGTTGAGCTCCTGCTTTTTTGTTTTTATATGCAATCTTGAATGATATGTCAATAATTAAATCATATAAACATTAAAAGAAGGTAATTATGAGTTTTCTGAATATTTTATTTCAATCATGGGTATGGTGATGAAGTAGCTGATTTTTAATATTTTTTTGTAGTCTCTTGAACTTAAAGAACCGTGCGATAGGATTTACTTGTATGAGAAAACCCACAGTACAAAGAATAATGAGTGGATATCCGACAAGACAAAAGAAAATTGGGTAAGTCGTGTAGACATTTATGATATTTGATTATGTTATTATTGAGGTTAATTTACTTCTTTTTCAATTCAGTTGAGCATTTTATTTACTTTATTTATGCTTAAATACTAGGAAACAATGAAACATAAGCGAGATGAATATGTTGAGCTCGGAATAGAGAGGACCGAACCTGAGATAGTCTTGGAGGTGTTGGGCCATGGGGCTGGATATACCAAAGGGTATGGTTACGGTTCAAAGCCTCCGAGTAGACGGAGTTCATTGTACAATTCTTCTGCTGAATATGAAGATGAGCTAAGAGAAACAACGGAAGAGTTGCAACACTCTAGAGCTCAAGTGGAAGAACTACAAGCTCAAGTAACTAGCTTGAAAAGAGGACACAGCTACACAAAAATGATAATCATTTGCGCCAAACTCTCTCGAAAGCAAAATGAGATTCTCATTTGCCAAACTCTCTCGAGCAAAATGCAACTATGAACAAAGTAATGGCTTTCATGAGGGACAAAGGGATTGACATATAATTAAGGTTAGGTTCTATTTTTCTCTTTAGCCTTTTTTTTACTTTATTATTTTCATTTTTCTTTTAGTAGTACTACTCATATGTGTAGCTTTAAACCTGGATGTGTTAGAAGAGGGCAGATATTATGATTTATTTGTGTTCAACATTTGTAACAAATAAGAGAATGTGATAACTACTAGTTTCTCACTCTCGAGATTAGGTCTTGTTGATGCTATTTTGAAGTGCAATTAGGTCTTGTAGATGTTGTAATTGCTGATTTTTTAGAGCATTACAAATCGCGATTTGATTCAAACATAATATGTGTGTGATACAAATTATTTTTTTAGCTAGGTTATATGTGTATTACATGTATATAGATAATGGTAGTACTGTACTTTGTATATTTCACTACCAAATTGTGCTATTTACCGTGTGTGAAGTAAATATTGCTGCATTTTAGTTCGTGGATGTAATGATTAAAACAAGTTAGTGTAATTTTGCTATACTCATTCTTAGATTTTGATTGTGCTAAGGAATTACTTTGAGATCCGAGATTTAGTATAAATTTGAAATTGTTTCATGCTTTGTGACTTGCTCTGGATTTGGAGAATTGAATTCGATCTTACTAAATTTGGGGGTTCTGAATTTTAGATCCGATTGTGGTTAAGGTTTATGAATTTTTGAATTATTGAACCTGGATATGTTACCGTGCTGCTTTGAGAATATTTTGTTTTCTTTTTTTTTTTGGACAAGAAGTTGCACATTTTTTGTGTTATTGATTTGGTAAAGTAGATACACCTTGAATTTTGTGGATTAGTCTTGGATAATTTAATATGTTGATGGTAGCAACTCTTTCTCGGGGTTTTTTTTTTTGGATCAAATAAGCGTTCTTATTCATATATGTCCTCCTGTTAGAGAAATATCAAATTCTTTTCTATTGCAGAAAGATTCTGATCTAAATAGCTAAACTGATAAAACTGTATGTATGATAACTTGTTGTGTAGAAATGCTTATATGAGATTGGGTTTTTGTGATTGTTAATATGACATTCTGTGTTAATTACTTGAGGTTTCGGAGATGGTTTTTATTGAATCTGAGTAATTAAATGCAATGGACTTGGAAATAAAGTGAATATGTCTCCAATTAACTTGATTTCTTTCCTTGCTAGTTCGAATGAATGGAGTTGCTATTCATCTAGATGTTCTTGTTTGTTGGTGAAACATCGTTTTGACTTATATTAGCAAGCAATTGTAATAGCAAATTCTCAAGATGCTTTCTCAATTTATTTAACTTGTTAAGTAGGCATGACTATATTTGAAGTTGATCACATGATGTATTTGTGAAAACACGTTTATTTTTTTTTACAAAGAGATATGAGAGTGATACTTTTTACGGAGTTATGCTTTCTTATAAATTCATCTTTTGATATGATATCCTTTTTATAGGTGATATCTAAGGAGGAGAAGATTTCAGATTCGTCGTTTGAAGTGCATGGAATTTATTTTTGAAGACATATAAGACATTGTTTTTTTTTAGTTTATTGTTTTCATGTAGTTTTCATAACAAATATTGTTGATTGATTTTTAATTGTTTGACGGAGTTTTTTTGTTAATGCAATATATTTTTTTATCTTTAATTAATTTAGTTTTTATTGTAATATTTATTATTTAGTATTGATTACTGATTTAATATATATAAAAATTCAAATAAATTGATAATAGGAATAATTATTTCACGATGAAATAAATGCGTCACAATATGTATCATTTTTATGACGAAATAATAGTCAAGGCATGTTAATTAATCATGACGATACATGTTGTCACTATATCAATTTCTTTAGTGACGATTATCATCATCGTCACTGAATAATATTTGTTAATGACAAAAAATATTTTATCACCATTTTTACGTCTTTAACGACGACGAGTATTTCGTCACTAAAGTCCAATTTTTTGAGACGAAAATCAGTTGTCACTTTACCTATATATATATAACCACGATCTTTTTTTTTTGTCATTTTTTGGCAATTCTTTCATGACAAAAAAATGTCAAATATGACGAACAATATATTGTCACTAAATCTAAACTTCTAGTGATGAATATTATTTTTGTCACTGAATAATACATTATAGTGACAACAATAGTTCGTCACAATTTCCACATCATTTTGCGACAATAAAAATTTTGTCACTAAATCAAACTATTTAGTGATAATTTTTATTGTCATTTTATATGTACGCATATAACGACGATCAACATTTCGTCACCGAATAACAACTCTTTCGTGACGAATATAGAAAATGTGACGAAATAATCAAGCTAATTGTGACAAAATTAATGTCACTAAAGTAACCTTTTTTTGTGACACTTTATTTTAAATCGTCACATAAAGTTGAACTTTAGTGACGAAAATGTCATATTAAGTGATTTAATTTTTGATGCCTAAGGTGACAATTTATGTGTCACAATAGATGGACACATTTAGGGACGATGAACTTTTTTGTCACCAAATGATGCCCTTTCGCGACGAATTAATATATCGTCACATTTTTCAAAATACCACGCACTATAAATGACGATCTCTGCTACAAAAAAAATCGTCACAAATTATCAATTGTGACGAAAAATGATGTTTTAGTGAATAATATTTTTCGTCAAAAATCTCAATTTCCTGTAGTGGTGAATGGATCTGCTAGGTTGTCCTCAGACGCTATCTTTACCACATCTGTATCTCCTCTCTTAACGATATCTCATATAAGATGGTATTTCCTTTCTATGTGTTTACTGGCCTTGTGGGCTCTTGGTTCCCTTGAATTTGCAAATCGCTCCTCAAGATTGTCACAATAAAATGATGATTCTCACGGGCAAATTCGAACCACATCTAAGTCCACTAGGAAGTGCTTGAGCCAAACCGCTTTTTTCATTTTGCCTCATTGCGGCCTACATATTCGCTTTCAAGGTAGAATCTTTGACGATTTACCTTGACGCTTCCATGTCACTCCTCCTTCCCCATGCAAAACACACTACCGGAGGTATATTTTCTGGAGTCTACGTCTGATTGGAAATCCGAGTCCGTGTAACCGATGGGGATTGACTACTACGACCGATAAACCAACATTCTATCCCGAGTTCTTTTCGATACTTGAGAATGTTTTTAATCGCCATCAATGCTCTTTCCCGGTTACTTTGATATCTTGCCACCATGCCTACTGAAAGCAAATATCCATCTCGTACACAAACATTGCATAAATAAGGGTTCCAACAAAATACCAAGCATAAGGAATGCCTTTCATGTCATCTATCTCCTCTTTGCGTCTTAGGGGACATTTTCTTGGATAGATGGATTCCATGCCCGAAAAGGTACGAATCCTTTCTTGAATCTTGCATCTTTGAAGCGTTTCAAGACAATGTCTATGTATGAAGCTTCGCGATAAGCCTATCATCATTTTCTTGCGATCTCGAAAGTGATCTTGATCTCAAGGATGTGTCCGGCTTCCCCTAAGTCCTTCATATCAAATTGTTTTGAAAGTCATGCCCTTACGTCTGATAACACCTTCACATCGTTCCCGATGATTAGAATGTCGTCTACGTATAGTACTAAGAATACCAATGCAGTTCCGACACGCTTTTTATACACACAACATTCAAACTCGTTTTGATCAAACCCATAAGACTTTATAACATGATCAAAACATTGGTTCCAAGCTCGGATGCTGTTTGAGTCCGAAATGGACTTCTTGAGCTTACAAACAAGATGTTATTGGCTTGTTTCAATGAAACCTTGGGGTTGTTGCATATAGATCTCTTCATCAAGACTTCCGTTAAGGAAAGCTGTCTTGACACCATTTGCCAGATTTCAAAGTATCGATAAGAGAGTACAGATGGACTTAAGCATGGCTACGGGCGAAAAAGTTTCCTCATAATCGATCCCTTCTTTCTGAGTATAACCTTTCGCCACTAGTCTTGCTTTAAAGGTTTCAACCTTCCCGTCCGGTCCTCTTTTCCTCTTATATACCCACTTGCATCCAATGGGTTTGACCCCATTAAGTGGTTCGACTAGCTAGCTCCCACACTCTATTATGAAACATAGAACCCATTTCGCTTTCATTGTTGTTTGCCAAGAATCTGCGATCCTTATCTTGGAGTTCCTCGTCATATGTCCATGGTCTCGATTCGTCTTGTCCGGAATCAAGTCTCGAGGACTCTCCTATTCCCATGAATCTCTCGGTCGTCTAACAACCCTCCCACTACGACAAGGCTCCGGTTGTGAAAGGGTATCGTTTGGTATATCATCTAGTACAGTTGGCACTGAGGTTTACCCTCTAAGCTCATTTAAGGTAATCTCACTTCTGGGTTTTCTTTGGTTCATATAGTCTTCTTCCAAAAATCTAAAGTGGGTGCTTATGACCACCTTTTGATCTTCAGGACCATAGAACATACACCCTTTTGTTCCCTCGGGGTATCCAACAAACAACCTTAATTCTGATCGAGGATCCAATTTACCGGCTTCCTTATCCAACATGTAGGCCGGACACCCCCAAATTTTCATGTGTCTCATACTAGGCTTGCGCCCGGTCCACAATTCTTTGGGAGTTTTGGGAACTGATTTGGATGGCACCAAGTTCAGAATGTAAGCCATTTGTTTCAAGGCATGACCCCGAATCGACTTGGGAAGATCCGCATAACTCATCATTGATCTAACCATTTCCAAAAGAGTTCTGTTTCTTCGCTCTGCAACCCCGTTTTGTTGAGGGGTTCTGGGTGCAGTGAGCTGGGATACTATCCCTTCATCAGATAAGTAGTTCAAAAACTCATCGCTGAGGTATTCGCCTCCACGATCAAATCGTAGAGACTTGATACGTTTTTCCATATGATTCTCTGCTTGAGCCTTAAATTCTTTGAATTTTTCAAAGGTCTCAGATTTATGCTTCATAAGGAAAATGTAACCGTACCTTGAGTAATCATCAATAAAAGTGACAAAATACTCATAACCTCCTCTTGCTTTGGTTGACATTGGACCACATACATCTGTGTGAACGATCTCTAACACTTCTTTGGCCTTATTCCCCTTGGCTCCAAATGCCCTCTTGGTCATTTTACCCTCCAAACATGATTTGCAGGTTGTAAACGGTTCAACTTTGAGAAGCTCTAGTGAACCGTCTTTCACCAACCTTTGGATCCTCTTTGGATTTATATGACCCAGTCTTAGATGCCAAAGAAGTATCTCGTTCACGCCGATGAACGTTTTCTTTTCTCGAAAATTGATTGATGTGTTATAGGATGCATTTCAGTGAAATGGTGTGCACAAGTTAATTGTATAGAGATTATTCGCCAACGTTCCATCCATGACGATAAATTTATCATAAAGAGAAATGGTAACAACTTTATTAAAAGTAACCGAATATTCATCATGATAAAGTTTAGAAACCGAAATCAAATTCTTTCTAAAACTCGAACGCGTCTGAAACATCTCTTAAAATTAAAACTCGCTTTCAAAAGACAGTGCACTTCTCCCATCGCTTCACCGCCACTCTCGTAACATCGCCCGATGTGATGAGGATCTCACTTCCACTTAGTTGTCGGGTCCGTTTGAACCCTCAGAACGTGAAACAAACATGATCGATGGATCCCATATCCACCACCCATATATGGGAGGCATACGCCCGCTAAACAAGTTTCAACAACTAGTGAGTGAGGATTACCTTTCTTTCCTTTTCCTTTTGGGATTGAACAGTGACCTCCAATGTCCTTTCTCCCCCAATTAAAACATATTCCTTTTGGTTCTCTCTTGACACCCAACCAAATAACCGCCTTTTTTTCTCACTTTTCTTAGTGATGAGTTTGCTTTGGTTCTCGACCACTTTCCTTTTCTTGAGACTTGCCTTCCAATCGCCTAAATCTCGAGAAAAGACTTTTGGTCACCAATGCTTCGTCTTTCTTTCCTAAATGCTTCTCCACTTTCTCCAAGGCTTATTGTAGATTATCCATAGTAAACATGTGATCACTCATCACAAAAACCGAGAGCAAAATCCATCGAAGCTCCTTGGCGAGTAAGCAACAAATTGATTTGGGCCTCATCACAATACTTAGTTCCGAGATAAGCCGGTTTTAGAAAATGGTGTTTGACTCGAGAACATGCTCCCTTCTGTGTGTCCCTCGGCCATTTTCAAATTTAGCCACGTCGTCATTTTTAAACCGATCGATCATGCGGTCTTTTGTTGAAAATATTTCTTCAAGACTTTGCATAATTTCGCAATGGACTCAACACCTTCATGAATGTGTTTCAAATCATCGACGCTGAAGTCAAGATTACACGCTTCATGGGTTCATTAGTACGCTCCCAAAAATTATACTCATGTCTTGCACAAGATCGATTGATTCATCAAGAGGGCTTACGTGGCTTGGGTACATCAAGAATCCAATAATGTTTTTGTCTGCGAGTAGAACAAAGTTCATATTTCGTTTCCAAACATTATAGTTTTCTCCAGTTAATTGGTGTTCTTTGAGTGTATATAACAAAGGATTAAAAGGTTGCGACATGATGAACTGAAATAAATAATAATATGCATAAGCACAAATATATCACAAGGTTTGATCACATGCATCATATTAAAATCTCAAAAAAATATAAACATGCATCAACCAACATCTCAAAGCAGGTTTAAATAAGCGCGTTGGGTGGGTCATTATTTAAACACGTTCCGCCGAATTCTGAAACAAAACGATTTACAAACCTTTAATATCGGATTAATAGTTGGCTCCCACTTGACCAATATAAAATTAGCGAGGACCCGGCGGCCTCGGCGCACCCGGCGAGCCGTGCCGCCCGATGCCTCGACACTCGGCACCGTCAGCGGCTCGGCGGCGGCAGCGCATCACGCGTCTGGCCTTCGCCCGCGACCAGCGGCCCGCGTCCTGCTTGTAGCGCCCGCGTGAAAGCCCGCCCGTCCGCTTAACGATCTGCGCCGCGGTACGCGTCGCCTCGCGCCCGCCCGTCGTCTTGTACTCTCCCGCGCCTTTCGGCGGCCAACCTCGCCCTGCCCGTCTTGGCGCCGCCCCGCCCGCGCGCCACCTTCGCCCCGATTACGGATTTTGTCCTTTAATTCTTCGTCTCTTCGTTTCCGATCCGGTTACAATTTATTTACAAAAAATAAATAAACCTAGATCTAGACTAGTCTATTACATTGATCAAATCAAACAAATCTAGTCTACTCGTGGATTTTCTCACGAGGCAAAACAAATCCGAACGAATCGAATTAAAACCACAATTTATATGCATGCATAAATAAACACATTAAAATCCATAACAATTGGATACCTGCAAAATAGATCTAACAGTTCTACTATCCAATTTCAAATTTAATGTCCACGAATTAAATTACAATTTAAAAAATTGAGTCAAAACCGTGGCTCGATACCAATTGTTGGGAAATGAGTTGCCTGATCTATTCGGGATGAATATTTAAATACAAATTTAATTCTTTAATTATTACTAGCATGAATTAATCCTATATTAATTCAAATAATAATTGCAACAACATATCATGCATATAATAAGCCACGTAAAACCTACGCATGCAGAATCTACGGGTTTACGTGAACGTACCTCTCGGGATGGTAGTGAATTCGGTTGGACGGACTAACCAAAAAGACTTCACAAGTATTCCCTTAGCCCTTGCTCGACAATCCGGTGGAAGGATACTCGCGAACAATTAACAAAAGGAAAAAATAAACTTTGTTGCACCACTTTCGTGGATTTGCTAATTTTTCCAGCACATGGAATTGTACTTGGGAATGAAACAATCATCCCCTATTTATAAGAGGGAGGTGGTCGAAATTTCTAGTGGAAAAACAATGTGGGAAAAGACTTTTCTTGATCACCAAGAAATCTTGAATATATCTCTTATATTCTTTTTCCCATAATTATAATATTCCACAAAATTTCACCTTCTCTATTTGCTATGGTAATTTTCGAAAATATGGTTCAAGATTCCAAGATTTGGATCTTTTTGAATTTATGAGATATTCTTGTATTTCAAGAAATACACATCTTCCATAATATCTTTTCAAGAAAATCAAGAAAATCTTTCTTGCCCATTATATTCAAAAATTTCGAAATTTCTTCATGAATAACCAAGTGGGAGATTTCTTGAATTTAATGAGATAATCTTGTATTCCAATAATACATATCTTCATTCCATAACAAAATTCAAAGAAAATCTTTCTCCCTCTTTTATCCATAAATTTCGAAAATATTAGAAAAAATAAGCAACAATATTTATTTTATTTTAATCACCTTTTTCAGTTATTGGACTATATGTTGGGCTACTCAGGGGGCCTTTAGGAGAATTAAGATTGGACCTTCTAATGGACCTTGAATATCTAATATTGAGCCACAATATAATTCAAACCCATAAATATTAATTAATCCCACTACATAATTAATATTGCACTATCCATCTTAACCCATATTACAGTCAATATGGCTCCCGGTCATTATTTCCCGTGTTTAAGATTATCTAGCCCATTAATTAATTCAAGCCACTGAAATAACTTTCCATTAATTAACATCTTTTGTCCTTGGTCGATGAACGGTTCAACATTATTATCCATACCGGAAACTAATTCCACTTGCAAGATTTGGTATGATAAAGCTTATGAACCTCCCAAGGGGCAAATCAAACAAAGCGTGCTTTAATACACGATTCTTCGTATTAAATCTTAGCAACCACATGTGAACAATAATATTGCCCAAGATAAAAAGTATTGAATCTCTCTCTGATTCACTACCCATGATAAGTCAAAGCAATAGTTACCAATCCCACGTGATCCTATTTAAGGGACGAAGGTTAAGAAACAACGAACCACTGAGGTCTAATTCTTCCTCGCTCGGTTAAAAGAATTTATCCTCATGTAGGTCCTATTCAGCGCATCAGTCATGCACTAGTGTAATCTCTTGGTCAAGACAAACCAATCTGAGCCTTACACCTCAACCTTTCGTGATGGGTTGTTCATTTTCATCTAGGTCGTGAATGTCGTACTTTTAGTTACAAGGGACTGTTAATTTAATCTTCTGTGATCTGGTATCACTAAATTAACTACAATGTAACACGTCATTTAATTATTGAAACGATTATCAAGAAAATATATGTAACATTCAATCATATTTAAAGCATCAGTGATAAATAATTTATTTCAGTAAATAAGTTTGAAAATTCAGTTTCGATTATACAAAGTAAAAAGCATACTTTTCAGTATAATCTCAACATAGATTATTACACTCCTAATGATTGCAAGCACTATTCATTCTCAATTTCAAAAGTTAGAGTATGTTTTGAAACTCTACTCACTTTAATGTAGTAATATTAATTGATTTTTGTAGTCAAATTAAAAGTCATGAGTTTTTCGAAATAAAGTAATTTTAAATCGATTAAAGTGAAATGTGTTTGGAAAAAAAAACACTTTTATTTATGGAGTATATCTGAGAACTCAATTTTTTTTTGGAAGAATCCAAAAGGTTGGTCAGAGCTACTTTGCCAAATTAGATTATAAGTGTTTTAAAAATGGTTATAAATAGTTCATTAGTGATTTTTTATTTATTTATAAATATACATTTAATATTTCGTTCCTCACAACTTTTGAAAATAAATAATTTAAAAAGTTGTTAAGAGTTTGCTAGTTAGCTCCAGAGGTCGGTATTATTATTACGTTACCACCTTGTGTGGTGAATGTGGCAGTTTGAGTAGTCTATCTTATTTCAAATTTGACTTTTTTGAAATAATAATAATATTATTATTACATTAATTACATGGGATATTAAAATATCTATATTAATTAAATACGAAAAGTCAATGCTTGGATTTCCTCCACTCTTTTTGTATTTGAGGTCTCCTTAATTACAACGTTCATCTTAACCAAATGGAGCAAATATTAATTCGAGATTAGGTAAAACCAAGAATAAATCAAAAGCCACTTGACGTAGCAAATAGAGATTTGAACACCGTAAATTATAGTGCACCCCCTGCCTAGTGCCTAGCATGTGATTTTTCTGTAACTAGATCTAGGAAATATTAATTAAAGTTGCTTATTTGTCAATGCATTAGAAATAATCAGAAGAGTTGTTTCATTCAAAATTAAGGGAGTGCTTCGCTCAAAATTTCTCAATGGACATGGGGTAAATGTGGTGATCAATGATAGAAAAAAAATTATCAATTCACCTTCATCATATTAAGACTCAAAATAATAGTTTTCCAACTTTAATTTGATTGACCCATCTTCTCTAATAATCATCAATTCACAATACATCAATCAATAATAATTAAATTTGTTCATTTATTTCAAATTAAATCAACACAATAATAATATATAATTACAATTTGACAATCTTTCCTCTAATATATATATATATATCCTTTAATTTCACCACGAACGGTATATATCGAAGTATTTGAATCAATGTCATATGATGCATTGCACCAAACCAATAGAAAGTGCTATAAGTTGTGATTTTATTGTATCTCAATACGCGTTACTAGTGTTAATTCATACAATTAACCATTATAAATTATAATCAGTCAACAATTGAGGGATATTGAAGATGATGAAACAATGAATTAGAAAAGAGATCAAATCATAATGTCAATTACACAATCTAAACCATAAACATTACATACCAGTAACAAATTAATTGAAAGGATCCAAGTTTTTTTTTTAAGTAAAAGAATGTCAATTAATGAAATAATGAACCAAACAAGAATCTCAACAAAAAACAAGATCCAATAAAACAATTCCCTGAACATCAACAAGAAATCAAATCAAATAAAATTAAATCATCAAAACATTAACATCAACATCTCATATAAATTTTGTTTAATTATTTGTCCCAAATCAGAACAATAACCCCATGCACACCACCCAAATTGCAGACGCCACACCCATTTTCCCAGCACCATTCCCAGGATTACTAGTCGACGGCGCCGTCGCATCGGCGCCACTTGGGCTGCGGCCGGATCCGCCGCCCTTGGGACTATCCGGGGGCGGAGATCCGACGGGAGCCTTAGCCTCGGTAAATTCTTTGGGTATCAAGACCTTGTCAACCTGGTAAACCGCGAGCGGTGAATCTTTTCTTACCGCGTTGTAAATGGGGACGTTAACTACACCCGTAGACACGTTGACTTGACTGCCCAGCCCGCCTTTGAAGTAGAGGCCGAACACCTTGTTGTCCTGCCCGGAGGCCTGGGTCCTGACCGGGTTGCTGACCGTCTGGAGGTCGCTTAGGGAGTAGTACTTTGGGCAAATGTGGTAGAGTACAAGCTGGATCTGCTGCTGGTCGCTGAGGTCGTTGAGGGTGCCCGCGGGCAGGTTGTCAAAGGCGCTGTCGGTCGGGGCGAAAACGGTCATTCCGTCGTGCGAGTTGTTCACTTGGGTGTTGATTTGGTTACCCGCCTGTGAGGTGTTGAGGAATTTGATGAACGTTTTGAATTGCCCCGTTTTTTCGAGGATTGCGGTAATGTTGATCGGCCCGGTCGGGGCGGGTGCCGGGGCGGATTGGGCCGTGGCGGTGGAGAATAGGAGTGCGGCGAGGGAGAGGAGGAGGAGAGGGGAGGAGCACGGTGGCGCCGCCATTTTGGTTGTGGTGGTGGGATATTGAGATGAGATGAGTTGTGGTGTGGTGTTTGGGATTGTGGGGGAGCGTTTTATAGGGATAAGGAGGATTGGACTTTGTTGGAATGAGCTGGCCGAAGATTCGAGTCAAGACAAATTCATATGGAAAAAAAAGTTTCGATTCCCCTGTTTTACTTTTCGACTTTTCGTATTTAATTGATATTTTACCCTTCTTAATCTTTAACACATGGATTCAGTGTATGTGGTTCGTTGAATATTTTTTTATTATTTCATGTGTCATTAGAATATCATAAAATATAAAATAAAACACCAATTATAAAACATTTAATCTCATTCCTTAAAAAAAACATGTAGTAATTGAAATAAAGAATGTACTTGCGTATATGATTTTTATTTTTAATCATGTCCACCAAATTTAATTACCTGAAATTATTTAAATAGCACGATGGCTGTTATTACTTATTACATTGACGCTACAACTCCCGAATTGGAAAAAATAGGGAATCGTTATTAATGACCATAGTATTAATTGAAGGCATGATAAAGAAGATTTTTCCGACTATTATGCAGATCAAGCACAAGATTGTATAATAATTATTTTTATGTACATGATATTTGTAAATGGAAAAAACTTGAGTGACCCAGTGGGTTGATTACCCACTTAATTTATTCAATTATATTTACTTTATATGAACAGGCGCGGGGCAGGAGTGCGACGGCGGTGGAACGCACCGATCGGTGGTTTGGAACTCGACGGCGAGAGGGAGTGGTTCGGAATTCCAAAGACCGTAAGCGGTGGAAGTGTGCGCAATTTCAGGCGTTGGTGCGGCCGGTGGCAAGGTAGCGACCGGTGCTGAGAAAGGTGGTGTCGGTGGATGGTTGATTGACGGCGTTGCGGCGGCTACAAAGGCGGCCAAAACTGGACACCGTGGCGGTAACATCGTAGGCGAGTCCAGAACGTCCCGTTGACAGTAGCTGTCGAAAATTCCATCGACGGCAGCAGTCAATTGAGACCAGAGGAAATCAAATTCCTCCTCCGTATCGTAATCTAGTGTCACCATTGATACTCCACAGAATCGTTATATGACTCTGATTACCAACTGATGCAGCACGAAATACGTGATACTGGACAATCTTCTCAATCTCCGTTGATTCCCACAGGAATACCGGCAAAGAGGAAATAAGAGAAAACTCTCTCAACAATATTTTTCATATAATCAAAAGTTGTTTTACATTATTCCTGAAACTCCTATTTATAATAGAAAACTAGGGTTTTAGGCGTGTAAGCCCTAAAAGCCCGACCCATAACAATTATTTAAAACATGAATAAAAACCCTAAAACTATTAAATAAATAATAATAACTCAAATGCAATTTTATCTCCATCTCCGTTTCAAATGTGATGGATACCAACTGATGCAGCGGGCGTATCGAATGAAACAAATAACACCTTCTAAGATACGTTGATTCAAAGATTGAATACCGTAAAATAGGCAAACAAGAAAAACTCTTTTCTTAATTCATCATTCAACCCCCTAAAATGTTTACAACTGAGCTCTTTAAATAAGAGCGGAAACTTAATTAAGGATAAATACTAATATATGGAAATAAATCAAAACAAATAAAAATAAAGATACTAATATTAATTTTCCTAAAAATCTTGATTCTGCAAATCCGTTCATAATTATCCGAGATTGCTATCACGATCTCGTCTCCATCATGATCTTCATTGGGTGCCCATTTGATATTTTAAAAAAGAGTAGGTTCATGTGCGATGTGCAATTAAAGTGTATTTTTTAAACGTGCTACTTATTTTTCTGAAATGTTCAACTTATTTGTAATTAAACGTTCAACATATTCAGTATGCACTTGAGTTAGGTGCATGCATGACCTTGTATTAAAAAAATCACACATTTCATCATTAATAAATTCACTACAAATTTGTATTTTCACACGTACGGAGTCCATGATGATGAGACTTGAGAGTATAAAATTGGACTTGATTCATTGTAATTTAATCAATTACACCAACTTTTTTATGCTATTAACTTAGTATATTATTATCTTTTTAATATAATTATTGAATAGATTACGCTGCATAATATGTTACATACAACATGTATTTACAAAATAGGATTTAAAAAAAATAATAGAAAAGTAAAACACTCGACGATTAACTGTTATGTCCTCCAAATTAATAGGAATTTTTTAAAATTCTTGAGTAATTGAATTAGTGATTAGTTAAGCTAGGCTTTCAATATACGTCACATCACACCATGGTGCATACTACATATGGGCCATTTAAGTTATAATAGAAAATGAATGAAAAAATAAATAGCAACGGCCACGCTTAATTTTATAATTTATACAATTGGCTGGCAATAGTGTTTTTTTTTTTTTTTTTTTGAAGGTTTGGCTGGCAAAAGTTGAAACAAAGCAAATAGACAATTCCAAGTTGCACTACCTACTATGAGAAAAAAAGTCTAATGTATACCTGTGTGTATATACATACTAGTTTAGTGTCAGCTTGTTACGCGATTTTCTAATTAAAAATTATAATATTTTCAATAAATAATATATTTAATAATTAAAAATATAAATATGTGCATAAATGTACTAAATATGAATTAATAATTTTTTAAGATGTATATTAGTAAATTTTCTTAAACCTTTGAATAAGATTATTGTGTCAAATATTATTTATCCATGTTAATATGAAGTTGAAACCTACAAATCAAAACAAAGTAAATTGACTAAGAAAATATTAATAAATTAATTAACATGTAATAATTAAAAAAAAGTGAATGAATTATAATATAAAATATTTTTGCCACATAAATTATGTTAAGATATACATAAGAGCAATTATAAAATAAAATTATTTATTAAGAAATTAATAATTGAATATAATTCACACTAAGATAAAATACATTTAGAATGAATATTTTATTTAAATTAAACAAAAATTACCAAAAAAAAGATAAATGAATAATATTATATAATTAAATAAAACATAAAATAATAAATATAAATTACACATTTTATAAAAATAACACATAAAAATGACATGTATATTCAAATTTCTCATTGAATGACACATATGTTAAATTAATATGGAGTTGACATATCATGGAAAAAAAACTCTCTATTAGTATATAGAGGGATATATCGGGGATTGTTTAGGATATACAAAAATAGAAGTACACATAAGATTTATTTTTAGTGACATGTATGATTTATTATTAATGACATGTACACTAAACTTCTCCTAGAATGACACATAGGTTAAATCAATGTAGAGTTGACACATTATCAAGAAAAACTCCCTATTAGTAATATAGGGGATGTATCTTTAGTTTTCCATTATTAAGATACAAATGATATAAGAAGTTGAGCAATTAGCACATTCATGTACAACCTGGCATAACATGGAATTTAGTTATAATTGCCAATTAATTGCCACCCCATGTTATCTTCTTACAAGTAGTAGACAGACAGAAAAATAATTGTTGATGATTTGTTTTGATCTCATGATGTTGTTATCCTCAACTAAGATGATGATTTTGTAATTAATATATATATATATATATATATATATATATATATATATATATATATATATATATATATATATATGTAAAAAGTGGTACTATAACATTCCATCCACCACTTTGACCTATGATCATATTTGTTAATTGTCACTTTACTATTTGCTTCAATACAATTCATCTTTTGGAGCAACGTCATATGAGCTAATTTGGTCTAATCGTGATTTATCATATGTTTTAAGTTAAAATTAACATCATTTTGATCTTGATATAATAAGAACTTAGTTTAGAACACAATTATAATTCAAATTATATATATATATCTATATGTACATCCTATAAGATAATTAAGGGAAAATGGTGTTTTTAGTCTTTAACTTTACCCTTTTTTGATTTTGGTCATGTTGACTTTTAAATTATTATTTTCGTACTGTAATTTACACAAATTCAATTTTTTGGTCCTATAATCTGCTATTCCAAGTTACATAGCAGGTCATATCCAATATAACACTCATTTTTCATTTCATTTTATTTTACTGAGATAAAAATATCCTATTATGAGGAATTTGATTGGGTGATACTTGTATATCACTATTAACATTGAAAAAAAAATAAAAATTAAAGAAAAATCTCTCATCATAAATTTAAAATATATGTTAATAAATTCACAAATTAAATCATAGACTGGAAACAACAAATCATAGGAAGTCGACTCAATTTCACCAAAACTTGAAAGATTTGACCAGAAAATTTAAGACCCAAATAAAAATGTATTAACCAATCTATGACGAGAATTTATTTAACATATTTATGAAAGAATTTATTAAACATATATTTTAACTTTATAACGAGAGATTTTTCTTTAATTTTTATAATTTTAATAAATTTTCAATGTTAATAGGGACATACAAACATCAACCAATCAAACTTCTTCAAATAAAATATTTTTATTTCAGTAAAATAAAATAAAATAGAAAATGAGTGTCACATTGAATATGACCTAATAAATAACTTGGAATAGCATATCACATGACCAAAAAATCAAATTTGCATAAGTTATGGGAAGCAAATCAAAATTTGAAAGGTAATAGTATCAAAACAAAAAAGAGATAAATTTAAAGAACTAAAAAACCATTTTCCCGATAATTAATATACAAACTTGATTAGATGAATATGATGGTGCTAAAGGTGGCGAAGATATTTTGAAGCTTATGAATAATAATACTGTAGATCAGACAATATGCAACTAGGGGTGGACGGTACGGCATACCGAAAATTTTTTTCGTCATACTGTTATCGTACCGAAATTTTCGATACCAAAAAATTTCATACCGTTGTCGTACCGAAAATTCGGTTATATACGAAAATTTTTATATGCCGATATTACATACCGATATCGTCATCAAATTTCAATATATACCGGTATATCGAAATATTTTCGTATACGAAAATATTTTTTGTATCTTAAATTTTTCCGGTATAATTTGGTATATTTTTATATTTTTCATATCGAAATCGTTCCCGATCGATCAAAATATTTACCGAAAATTTCGATAAAATTTATATTTTTCATACGATTAAAATGCGAAATTTTCAGATTTTGGTTTCCTCCACCCCTATATGCAACACATAGATTGACAAGTTCCTCTCAGCTGGCTAGTTTTTTTTTTATTTTTAAATATCGGGATAAAAATGTAAATAAGCAATGATGATAGTATAACAAGTTAACAACAGATTGTGTATATTAATTCTAAATTTTAAATTATAATTAAGTTTGAACATATTTGTTATTTTATTTTTTTTATTGGATAAATGGTGAGTCGAACTTATGACCTCACGACATAGGTAGTATTATTCTAAATACTATCATTTTGTAAAATTGGTCCATCATCTATATCTATGTAATATATAACGCCTACTCACAAACAAGTTATTCTAAAATGAGGCACATCTACATGAGACGATCTCACATTAAACGAGCATGATTTACTTCAACGATGAGTATTAATTTATGCTAAATTATACTATCTCATGTATGAAACTGACTCATGAATTTTTATATTCTAAAATTGCTCAACTCATTTCAACAAAATCACTTCACTAAAAAATACGGAACTTTTCCCGTCAAAATATATATATATATATATATATGGAACTTATGGAACTTTTTAAAAAAAAAAGAAGAAGCCCTGGCGCAGTGGCGCTCTTAAAAAAAGATAAAAGAAAAGGAACTGGCCCACTCATCTTCGTGAATAGAAATTAAGCTCAACCTAAAGAGCCCAGACTCCAATTTTAAAGCTAAATACACTGATCAAAATTTAGTTCTTGGATTTAAAGATGTTAGAGCGTTGCCAGCCTTTTGAGCACCTTTCTTGGCCCAATAAAAATCATTAAATTTAAAAAGAATTTTTATAGCCCAATTAAACTCCAAATTTAAAGCTAAATACATTGTCCCTTGAAAATGAGCTCAAAATTTAAATTCGGCCCACGAATTACACCTTCGGTAATTTAACACTGTGTTTTCATAATCGAACCGGTGATCGAACCGAACAGACCACCGGTCAGTGGTTCAACCGGTCGAACCGTTGAAATGATTTCTGCCTAATTTTTTTCAATATTTCTTATATGTAGTTAAAAAAATTAAATAAATACACACCTACAAAAATTTAAACATATACTTCCTCTGTCCCCCAAAAGTATGCTCAGAGAGCTGAAACGGGTTTTATGGAAAGATAGATTAAGTATGTCTATGGACACAAAATTTTTTTATCTTTGTAGTCCAACAATCACTTAATTACTCAAATTATTATTATACTTTACTCACATTTAATTATGTTATTTATAAATAGACTTAATCTATATTTTCGTAAAACGTGTTTTAACCTTTTGAGCATATTTTTTGGGAACGGAGGTAGTATCTTACTATAACTTTTCATATTTAAAAAACACAATAGAGTCATAATCATAATAAAAAAAACAACACAAAAATATGAGAGAGTAACTTAAAAGAGAAAAGTGAACCTTATATTTTTATGGCTTAATTGCAGAAAAAAATCACGATATTTTTTTAAAATTGCAATTTAATCTCAACCTTTGAATTTTGGTGAAATAAAATCCAATTTTGACAATCTTTTGCAAATCGAGCTCACAGACAGAACATCTCATGTCCGATAAATGACGTGGCATCCTAGTTGTAAAAGACTTAGCATCTCATTGTCTATTGGATACCATCTTCATGTGAATAACCGTTATCCACCCAATTTACCATCTTCTTCATATAACATTGTTGCTCGTAAACTGTATGGTCATGGTGTTAAGGCTACTTGATTCTACGTTCATGACTAATGAGAATCCAAATAGAAGATTTTGATAGTATCTTTTCAATAAGGTGATAAGCCCTCAATTTTTTGTCTATTGGATACCATCTTCATGGAATTTTTGTTCTGTTCTGGGATTTTTATATAATTTTCTGCATCTACAATTTATTCCGTATATCGTCACACGTTTATTTTGGAGTTATTTACGAAAGTGAACCAACGTTTTCTTCAAAAAAATTTAATAGAATTTTAGACGGGTAGATGATGAACCAACTAGGATGCCACGTCATTTACCGGCAGGAGGTGTTCTACTTGTAAGCTCAATTTGCAAAAGAATGTCAAAATTGGGTTTTATTTACCAAAATTCAAAGGTTGAGATTAAATTGCAATTTTTTAAAATGTTGTGATTTTTTCCGCAATTAAACCTATTTTTATCCTACATCGAGTAAATATTAAAGGAAAATGTAAGAGAAAGTAAAATTTCATAATTTTGTCCCACATAAAAAATGTTAGAAGAAAATGTAAGAGAAAACAATATAAAAGGGGAAAAAGTGTACCTCATCTTATATATTTGTCCCACATCGAAAGTGTTGGAGGAAAATATGAGAGGAAGTATAATAAAAGGGGGTGAAGGTGGAACTTGATTCATATATTTATCTCACCTCATATATTTATCCCACATCGAAAGTGTTTGATAAAAATGTGAGATGAAGTATTATAAAAAGGGTGAATGTGGACCTTGGTTCATATTATCCAACCTCATACATTTATCCCACATCGAAAGTGTTGAAAAAAAATATGAGAGGAAGTATTATAAAAGGAATGAATGTTGACATTGATTCATATTATTTCACCTCATACATTTATCCCACATCAAAAGTATTGGAAGAAAATGTGAGAGAAAATATTATAAAAGGGTTAGCCCACCTCATACATTTATTCCACATCAAAAGTGTTTGAGGAAAATGTGAGAAAAAATATTTAAAAAATATTAAAAAAAAAAAAAAACTGGTTTTTTCCGATGGGCCGGTTGAACCGATTTTTGACCGGTTCAAATCAATTCAACCTTAAAAGCGGTTTTATGCATGTTTTTTAACCGGTTTACCGGCCGGTTCCCGGTTCAACCGGTTGAACCGATTGAACCGCCAATTCAATCCGATTACAACAACACTGATTTAACCCATGTATTGATTTTATAAGTTATTTTATCTTCAGGTAAATTTTCTTTTCTTTTTTTAACATTACAAAGATACATTTAAGCAAATTTTATTATTTTTAAAGTTAACAGTATATAACAAAAAGTTAATATATTAAAAAGCAACAATATGAAATCAATATTGATTTTTTATGGAATCCAATTTAACACCAAATTATTTGTATACATTAATGTGGTTGAACTAGATTACTACAGAAGTTTCATGTCACACTAATAACAAATTAAATTTCCCCCAAAAAAATATGAAAATCATTACAAGGGGTAAAGTCAAAATCTTGTAACTCTTGCCTTGGGACTTCCACCCATATATACTGAATTTTTTTACTTTCATTCAATATATGGTTCTTAATGAAAGTAATTTATAGTTAAAACTTAGAGGTCAAACCGTTGATTTTTTTTCAACCCTAATCGAGTGAGTTTCAAATTAGCTATTAAAGATAAATTTTAAAATTTCTTCTAATTAAGATATCAAAATAAGAGTAAAATTTGTATGAACTTAGTTCTCGTAAACTTCATCAAATTTTAACTCACTTACAAAATAGAGTAGGCGCAACATGGAAAAATAATGAAATAAATAGTGATAATACAAACAAAGCTCTATAAACAGGAAGCTTAACCTAACAAAATGAAATCAAGGATCATATATTTTCAAAAAATAGAATATACACACATTGCAGATCCCTTGTAATAAGTCTAATAACTTGCAACACAGGAGCAAGGCGGAAAAATAAACAAAAAGAACACAATTAGGTTGGACTTTTACACCATCTTCTTTCTAGTTGAAAAGAAGCAAAACCAAACTAAACTAAAAAATATTATCACTTTTCAATTAGACCATAATTACTTTTCACTAAAAATATTATTCTTACAAAATTGATACTTATACAGATAAAATGTGATGAATAAAAAAGTGATGATGAATTGTTTTAATAAAATCTAGAAAGAATGTTGTGAAAAAAAAAACTAGAAAGAAATGCAGCAATAGATTTCATCTTTTGGACTAAAGGAAGGAACTATGGGCGTAACATAAAGGAGGCCCAAAAGATGTGCTTTAAAATAGGAGGCCGAAACCAAACAAATAGGAGGTGTCAAACAAGTTTTTGCCATCATAAATTGTGTAATAGCTAGATTTTTATTTAAATTAGAATTTCAATATAAAATAAAAAATTCAATGCTAAGCCAAAATTCTAGATCTCGAGGACGCTGAAATTAAGAACTCACTCAAATTTATCTAAAATTTTAACTTAGTGCTACTCATATTAAATGATGCACTAAAACTTAAAATTTATTTTTACCAAGCCAAAATTTATCACCTAAAAGTTTTGAAAATGAAAGGAGATTATCAATCATCTAATAAACAAGAAAGAATGCATATAAAAATTATATAACAAAACGTTAAGAGACATGTCACACTAGTAAACAAGAGTATGAGTATCCCCATGGCCAATCTTGCATCTCAAGTCAAAGACTAATGATGAAATAGAATGTGCTTATGAGGCCAAATTATGTAAAGTTCTACGCGAACTCATTAATTTAAGGGATCCTATTGATTTAAAAGGCGTGCATCACTAATCTAATTTAGGGGACAATTACACACTTTCAAAAAATTCAAGTGAAGAACAGTAAATGAAAAATAGAGAGAGCACAATATATGCAAAATAGGAGCCACAACACTGTTTTACGATCGCCAATAATATATTAGCTTATTCACAAACAAAAATCTACCATCTAACAACAAAACACGTGTTCCAGCTAAAAAATCGTCAATACAAAGCTCAAGAATTGCAATATAAAATGATATAACTATCATGAACACAAACAATTGTGTCAACTAAGCAACATCCTATTCAAATAGCCAACATTACATGAATGCAACAGAGAATCAAGTTCTCCTCTTAAGACACATGAGAAACATAATAAAACAAGCAAGATTGGCCATAACAGAATATTCAAAGCATCACCAAAATAATATCAAGCAACGATAACACACCAAAGACCAACCTCAATGACAAAATAGACCAACCTTGGATATAACACGCAAAAGAAAAAGGAAAAAAGGTTAAGCACAAGCAACTCAACACCCAAAACATCTGCATTAGCTAAGCAACGTCCTATTCAAACAGCCAACTAAAAAAATGCCATTTATAGAGTATTATAACCAACCAACCAGTCGCACTGCCATTTATAGAGTATTATAGCATCACCAGGATAATTGCACACACAAAAAGAACATCTGCAAAATGTCCATTAACAAAGATATTTGCGAGCAATATCAAAACACAAGGAAATGTCCAAAAAACCAGCCACACTGGCACATAATACTCAAGTATCAGCAAGATATTTGCAAGTAAGAACCAAAGATTAGAGCTAATGTAGTTTTTTCACATTCCCAAGCACACAGAAAGAAAGATAACAGCCCATTTCTGCTCAGAACACCAAAAAAAATGTCCAAAACCAGCCTAACAGGGCACTAACAGAGAATCCAAGCATAACCAAGATATTTGCAATCAAGAAGAATGGAACACCAAAGAGAGGTCCAAAAACCAGCCTCGCCAGTTATTAGAAGAGTACCCAAGCTTAACACAGATAATTTCAAGCAAGAATATAACACCAAAGAATTGTCCAACAGAAGCCACAATTGTATAAACACTGTATTTAAGCATCACGGTGATATTTTCAAGCAAGAAAAAAACAAGAGAAATGCCAAATACTAAAGAAAAATCATCCAAGCATATAGTAAAGATCAAGTTAAGTTCCATGATTAACTCAGAAAAATGGACATGACATACCTCTTGAGCGAAGGCCCCTCCTATCTTAATTTGGGCTTGAGCCCACAGATCCAAAAGTGTAAATGAGAACAATTCCCATGCACACATAATCTGATACAGAAAAAGCACAAACGGATGCATGCGTTTCACGAAAACAATGTCCCAGTACTAATTTGTCGACCATGAGAAAGGTAATCAATATACACAGCTCAAGAATAGCAGATATAATTTAACATGAACCCAAACAATTGCATCAGCTAAGCAACATCCTAGCTAAATAGCTAGCATTATCTGAATGCAACAGAGAAACTAAATTACCAAATTCTGCTCTAAACAGGCCTAAATAGCTAGCATTATCTGAGTATTCAAGCATCACCAAAATAATTGCATGCAACAATAACACAAAAGGGAAGTCCAAAACCAGCCTCTTTGACAAAAAGACCAATCTATGGTAAAACACACGAACAAAAAGATTAAGCACTAGTAAAGTACACATATTTTGTTCTGTTGTCCATGAGAAATGTAACAAATAAAAAACATTAAATTTATAAAATTGTAAAATAATACAATCTGATTGTCATGATCCCAAAACAGTTGCATACTTGCATCAGCTAAGCAACATCCTATTCAAATAGACAACTAAATAAACTATTCCGGCCCAAAATAATGGAGAAATGTTTCTAACCAAAAAACTCCACTATCAATTTAAAGAGTATTATTGCATCACAAAAATAATTGCACGGGAAAATTAAACATCCGCAAAATGTCCAAAACCAGTCTCACAGGCCATTAACAGAATATTCAAGAACCACCAAGATAATTGCAAGCAAGATTAAAACACGACAGAAATCCAAAACCAGCCTCAGTGGCCACAAACATAGTATTCAAGCATAATCAACATATGTTCAAGTAAGAACAAAACTCTCGAAATAAGTCCAAAACAATGGTCAATCTTGCATCTCAAGTCAAAGACTAATGATGAAATAGAATTATGAAGTCTCGCCATGTTAAGTATCAAGATGTGTTTATGAGAACTAATTAAAGGTCTACGCGAACTCATTAATTTATATTGATTCAAAAGGCGTGCATCACTATCTAATTTAGGGGACAATTACACACTTTCCAAAAATTCAAGTAAAGAATAGTAAAATGAAAATAGAGATAGCACAATATATGCAAAATAGGAGCCACAACACTGTTTTACAGTCACCAATAATATATTAGCTTATTCACAACAAAAGTCTACCATCTAACAACAAAACACATGTGTTCCAGCTAAAAAGTCATCAATACAAAGCTCAAGAATTGCAATATAAAATGATATAACTATCATAAACCCAAACAATTGCGTCAACTAAGCAACATCCTATTCAAATAGCCAACACTATGTGAATGCAACAGAGAATAGTTCTCCTCTAAGACACATGAGAAACGTAATAAAACAAGCAAGATTGGCCATAACAGAATATTCAAGCATCACCAAAATAATATCAAGCAACGATAACGCACCAAAGACCAACCTCAATGAGAAAATAGACCAACCTTGGATATAACACGCAAAAAAAAAGAAGGGAAAAGGTTAAGCACAAGCAACTCAACACCCAAAACATTTGCATTAGCTAAGCAACGTCCTATTCAAACAGATTACTAAATGAACTATTCCAGCTAAAAACAACGAAGGAATGTTTATAACCAACACTGCCATTTATAGAGCATTATAGCATCACCAAGCTAATTGAACACAAAAATAAAACATCTGCAAAATGTCCATTAACAAAGTATTCAAACATCACCAAGATATTTGCAAGAAAGAATGTATCACCGGAGAAACGTCCAAAACCAGCCTCATTGGCCCTCAAAAGAGTACTAAAGCATAGCAAAGATATCCAAAAACCAGCCACACTGGCACAGAATACTCAATTATCACCAAGATTTTCGCAAGCAAGAACCAAAGATTAGAGCAAATGTAGGTTTTTCACATTCCCAAGCACACGGAAAGAAAGATAACAACCCATTTCTGCTCAGAACACCACAAAAAATGTCCAAAACCAGCTTAACAGGGCACTAACAGAGAATCCAAGCATAACTAATATATTTGCAACCAAGAAGAATAGAACACCAAAGAGAGGTCCAAAAACCAGCCTCACCGGTTATTAGAATAGTAGTAGAGTACCCAAGCTTAACATAGATAATTTCAAGCAAGAATATAACACCAAAGAAAATCCTTGTAATTGACATAACATTATTCCATGTTGTCGATATCAACTACAATATTTTACAAAATCCTTTTAATTGACATAACATTATTCCATCATCTTATAACAATCTATCAAGATCTTCCTAAAAACATAAATTACTCAGATTAGTTCCCAAAAGTCTGTCCTTATAGCTTTCAAAATGCTAGATTACAACCCGATCAAATGCGAACTTAGACTTATAGAGGATTAAAATCTGTCTAAAGGGAGCAACAACACTGTTGGTTGATTAACCAAAATACATTATATAAGTAATCACAAACATTGAGACGAATGGAACAGGTAGATCTAGAGGTTTAAATCCAACACATCAATCTTACACACTTAAGGATGACTCACAGTTATCTACTTAACATAAGAAAATTTCCAAGAGTTGATCTTAAGACATTAAAGGGTATACACTTTCGATTTACAACATTTTGACACACATAAAATAATTAAGCAATCGTCCTTGGATAGACACTATGTTCTGTGAAGAATATATACCCAAGAATCTCATCAAATTAGTTAGTCTTGCTTTTGAGCCCAAATATAATTCTTATTGGTATAATTTCAATAATACTACATCCTTGTCCCTAAATTTCCAATATCCTCAGAGAATTTATTAAACCTTAACTTTCTCAATGTGGAATTTTTTGAGAGAATTACTCTTAGGTCCAATCCTAACACCCACATTACTCTTAGGTCCAACCTCCTTTTTAATTACTTATAGGTCTAAATTTAACACCCACATTACCCATAATACCCCTTCCCACAACCCACACAAATCCATTCATTTCAAAAATCAGATTTATTTCTCCTTTTCTTCTCTCTCTCTCTCTCCACTATTATTTCTCCTTTTCTTCTTTCTTCTCTCTCTCTCTCTCTCCACGGTTTCTGACCTCCGCCTCCTCCCCCATCTCCAACCTCTGCGGCCATCCCACCTCCCTGAACCAGAACAGCAGCGGCGCCTCACCTCCACAATCGCGGCGCCACGACGACCATCCTCCTCACGCCACCGCGGCGGCCACCCGAAACCAGAACGTGGCGCCGCCCATCTCTCAGAAATCGGCGGCACACAGAAGCACATCACTCGCGGCGGCAGCGGCGCTCAGAACCTCACCCAACCCGTGGCCGCGCCCCACCTTCCCTCGACGCGCTGATATCGCCGGTTTTGGGTTTTTTATTTCGGTTTTGTGATTTTGCTTCGATTTTTGGGATTTTGCTTCGGTTTTGGGTTTTTGCTTTCGATTTTTGGGATTTTTGGTATCACTCTTTTTTTGGTAAGGGTTTGGTGGATATTCTTGTAGGAGGCAAGATTGTGTGTTTGATTTTTGTTTTTGCTGAGTATGTTGATTTCGTTGTTGGTATTATTCTTGTTTGTGGTGTTCTCTTTTGCAACTATGTTTTGCTGTTTGTCGGTGAAATCGTAACAAAGTTATGAAATCGAAACCAGATTTCTGCAAATTTGATGAAGATGAAGATTAAATCGGGGAGAGAGGGTTTCTAGATTTTATGAAGATGAAGGATGAATTGTTGGTTTGTGATTTTTTGCTTGAATCTGGGTTGGAGATGGATTGTTGGTTTGCTCTTGAGATTTTGAAGATCCATTTATGAAGATTTGAGATTTGTTAATTTCTGAAGGTGAGGATTTGAAATCGAAGATGAACCTGTTCATGTGTTTTGGATGAACCTATTCATGTTCTGATGAATATGTTCATGTCGTAATAAAAACGAGGATCTGTAAATTTTGAGATTGTTAATTGTAAATTTTCGATGATTGTACATGTTTCTTAAAAATTTCCTGTTATAATTATTCATACATTTATTGACAGGATTTTTAATTAATGTTTTAAATTAATTTTGCCTTTTAAATTGAATTAAAATTGAATTAAACTGCAGAATTTGCCATATAAATTTAGTAAGATTGATGAAAAAGAAAAATAGAGAAAAATGAAAAAGGAGAAAATCTGGAAAAAAAAGGACAGAGTAATTGGGAAAGTTGAGTAAGGGTAGTATTGTCTTTAAATTATAGATCTTGGACCTCTTAGTAATTTAAAATGGAGGGTGGACCTAGTAGTAATTTTTAGGTCCATTTTGGACCTAAGAGTAAGTTACTCGAATTTTTTTTCTTTCTGATGTCTCGTTGGGTGCCATAACATAATAAAATTGGAGAGGATAATAATACCTAACGCCTTAGAGTAACTATATCCCAAAACGAGAAAATTCACAACAACCCCCCACCCACGCGCACTACTACTAACACACCTTTGTGACCACACACGTACACGAGCACATGCTGTCGCGATTCAGCGGCTCAGTGACGGCAATCAAGCAATAGTGCAGCAATTTGTAGTAACATCGTCTAGTGGAAGTGAATGGCAAGAACATATCAATTCTTACTTAAAAGGTGAGCTTAGGTTTATGAATTTGTACCAAGAGATAATGCATCCTAAGCAACGCATGAGATCATCAACTTAGTGAGATAATAAACCACCAAACATATTTGGGGTTACACTATGAACTTTATGCGCCCACTGATAAAAATTGGTTCACTTATCATACCAAAGCTTTCCATATACAACTAAAGAAGATGATCTTATAGAAAGGTTTAAAACTTATCCATCTAATAACAAGTGATTCTATTTGTACAATATTAAAAACAAGAGTAGCTATCATGGTTTGTTATTCAATCGGTCAGATTAAGGACTATTTGGGACGATGTTGATTTCGCTTTGGGTGACGGATGGTAGCAGATGTGGTTGGAGAACTACACGAATAGTACGTTATTGCGGTCTTGTTGAATACGAAATGTTGAAAGTGCAGCTGCAGCAGGATGAGTTCATTCGGCCTATTCTTTATAAGGAATAATATAATGAACTTTCTTTATTTTCTCAAGTTTTTGAGTATCTTTGAGGACAATAGATACTTTTCGAGCATCATTGAGGACAATTAATATTCTTTATCCTGCTTACGGTTTTTAAGTATGTTTTAACTAGTTTGGTTTTTTGTTCCATTAGTTTTGTTACTCAATGGGACGGATTTTTTTCTATATTGGACGACATTGATTTCGCCTTGAGTCGCGGATGGTTGTTGATGTGAATGGAGAATGACTCGAATAGTATTTGTTGTGATCTTGCTAAATACGAACTGTTGTGTAGCTTGGCATATCAAAAGCTATTGGGAATCGACGAAAGTGTAGCGTGCAGCAAATGAAGTTCATTCACCTTATGCTTTCTTTGGATTAGTGTACTGAACTTTTTTTATTTTCTCACGTGTTGGAGCATCATTGAGGGAAATAGATGCTTGTCATCCTTATGGTTTTTTGGGTTCACACTTTCCTTCCTAAGTAATTTTATATGTATTTTTTTCGGTTATCTTAAGTTTTTGGAGCATCATTGAGGTCAATTGATACCCTTTATCCTATTAATGGTTTTTAACTTTTAATTATGTATAACCAAGACTGATATTTTGTATCATTAGTTTTATTATTCAATGGGGCAGATTATGACCTATATTGGACGACGTTACTTTCGCCTTGGGTCGTGGATGGTTGCAGATGTAGTTGGAGAGCGACTCGAATAATATGTTGTTGAGGTTATATATAATACAAACTATTGTGTGGCTTGGTGTATCAGGAGCTGTTGGGAAATGACGAAAGTGCAGCTATAAGAAATGGAGTTCATTCGGCCCCTATGCTTTCAAAAGATTAATGTATTGAACATTTTTTATTTTCTTAAGTTTTGGAACATGTTTGAAGACAGTAGATACTCGTTATATCCTACTTATGGGTTTTGGATTTTTATGGTTGTCTTAAGTTTTAGAGCACCATTGAGGACAATGTATACTCATTGTCCTAGGTATGTAAGTTATACCGTACTTATGGTTTTTTGGATTTTTATGGTTGTCTTAAGTTTTAGAGCACCATTGAGGACAATGTATAGTCATTGTCCTACTTATTGTTCTAGGTATGTTATTAACAAGGTCGGTATTTTGTTCCATTAATTTTGTTATTCAATGGGGGCAGATTATGGCCTATTCTAAACATCGTCGATTTCTTCTTGCATCACGGATGGTTGCAGATGTGGTTGGAGAATGACTCAAATAATACGTTATTGCGATCTTGTTGAATACGAACTGTTGTGTTGATTGACGTATCAGGTGCTATTGAAACCACGAAAGAGCAGCTGCAGGAGATGGAGTTCATTGAGGACAATTAAATACTCTTAATCCTACTTATAAATTTTTGGTTCATATACATGTAAATTTTTCGATTGTCTTAAGGTTTGAAACATCATTGAGGGCAATGGATACTCTTTATCTTAAGTATGGTTTTAAGTATGTTTTGATGAGTCCAGTATTTTGTTCAATTAATTTTGTTACTCAATGTGGCGTATTATGGCCTATTCTGGATGAAGTAGATTTTTCGTTGGTCCATGGATGGTTGAAGATGTGAATGGAGAACGACTTGAATAGCACATTGTTGCAGTCTTGCTGAATACGAACTGTTGTGTGGCTTGGCGTATCAGGTGTTGTTGGGAAACAATTGAAGTGCAGCTACATCAGTTGGGGTTCCATTGGCCTATGCTTTCTAAGGATTAGTACACTTAAGTTTTGGAGCATCATTGATACTCTTTATCGTACTTATGGTTACAAGTATGTTTCGCCTTGGGTCGCGGATGGTTGCAGATTTGAATGGAGAACGACTCGAATAGTACGTTGTTGCAATCTTGCTGAATACAAAATGTTGTGTGGCTTAGCGTATCAGAGCTGTTGGGAAACGATAAAAGTGCAGCTGCAGCAAGTGGAGTTCGTTCGGCTATGCTTTCTAAGGATTAGTGTACTGAATTTTTTTTTTCTCAAATTTTGGAGAGCCATTGAGGAAAATAGATACTTGTTTTCCTACTTATGGTTTTTCGTTCATACATTCCATCCTAAGTAATGTTGTACGTAATTTTTTCTGTTATCTTTAGTTTTGGAGCATCAATGAGAACAATGGATACTCCTTATCCTACTTGAGGTTTTAAGTATGTTTCTAAGTAATGAGATGATATACGCAATTTTTTCAATTATCTTTATAAGTTTGGGAGTATCATTGAGGCTAATGGATACTCTTTATACTACTTGTGATTTTAAGTATATTTTAACGAATATGGTATTATCTTCCATTAATTTTGTTGCTCAGCAGCGCAGAATAAGGCCTAGTTGGGACGACATTGATTTCGCCTTGGGTAGCGGATGGTTGCATATGTGGTTGGAGTGCAGCTCAAATAGTACGTTGTTGCGACCTTGTTGAATACGATGTTGTGTGGCTTGACGTATCAGGATATGTTGGGAAATGACAAAAGTGCAGTTACAGCAGAATGAGTTCATTCAGCCTATTCTTTCTAAGGATTAGCGTAATAAAATTTCTTTATTTTCTCATGTTTTGGAGTATCTTTGAGGTCAATAGATACTCGTTATCCTTCTTTCCTTTTAAGGAATGGTACTATATATGTAATTTTTTCCGATTATCTTAAGTTTTGGAGCATCATTGAAGACAATTGATACTCTTTATCCTACTTATGGTTTTAAGAATGTTTTAACAAGTCCAGTTTTTTATCCATTAGTTTTGTTACTCAATGGGGCAGATTATGGCCTATTTTGGACAACATTGATTTTGCCTTGGGTCGCGGATGGTTGCTGATTTGAATGGAGAACGACTCGAATATTACGTTATTGCCGTCTTGCTGAATACAAACTGTTGTGTGGCGTAGCATATGGGAGCTGTTGGGAGACGACGAAAGTGCAGCTGAAGCAAGTGGAACTCATTCGGCCTATACCTTCTAAGGAAAAGTATACTGAACTTTTTTTTATTTTCTCAAGTTTCGGAGAGCTATTGAGGAAAATAGATACTACATGTGCTACTTATGGTTTTTCGGTTCACACTTTCCTTTCTAAGTAATTTTATACGTATTTTTTCGGTTATCTTAAGTTTTTGGAGCATCATTGAGGTCAATGAATACTCTTTATCCTACTAATGGTTTTTAACTTCTAAGTATGTATAAACAAGTCCGATATTTTGTATCATTAGTTTTATTATTCAATGGGGCAGATTACGACCTATATTGGACAACGTTACTTTCGCCTTGGGTCATGGATGGTTGCAGTTGTGGTTGGAGAGCGATTCGAATAATATGTTGTTGAGGTCTTGCATAATACAAACTATTGTGTGGCTTGGCGTATCAGGAGCTGTTGGGAAACGCAAAAGTGCAGCTACAAGAATTGGAGTTCATTCGGCCTATGCTTTCAAAAGATTAGTGTATTGAACATTTTTTATTAAATTTTGGAACATGTTTGAAGACAGTAGATACTCGTAATATCATACTTATGGGTTTCTGGACTTTTATGGTTGTCTTAAGCTTTAGTGCACCATTGAGGACAATGAATACTCATTATCCTAGGTATGTTAGTTATATCCTACTTATGGTTTTTTGGATTTTTATGGTTGTCTTAAGTTTTAGAGCACCATTGAGGACGATGTATACTCATTGTCCTACTTATTGTTCTAGGTATGTTATTGACAAGGTCGGTATTTTGTTCCATTAATTTTGTTATTCAACGGGGACAGATTATGACCTATTCTAAACATCGCTGATTTCTTCTTGCGTCGCGAATGATTGCAGATGTGGTTGGAGAATGACTCGAATAATACATTGTTGCGATCTTGCTGAATACGAACTGTTGTGTTGATTGGCGTATCAGGAGCTATTGAAACCACAAAAGAGCAGCTGCAGGAGATGGATATCATTTGGCCTATGCTTTCTAAAGATTAGTGTACTGAACGTTTTTTATTTTCTTAAGTTTTGGAGCATCATTGTGGACAATTAAATACTCTTAATCCTACTTATAATTATTTGGTTCATATAGATGTAAATTTTTTGTTTGTCTTTAGGTTTGAAACACCATTGAGGGCAATGGATACTCTTTATCTTAAGTATGTTTTGATGAGTCCAGTATTTTGTTCAATTAGTTTTGTTAATCAATGTGGCGGATTATATCCTATTCTGGATGACGTAGATTTTGCTTTTGGCCATGGATGGTTGAAGATGTGTTATGATCCCACATCGGTTCCACAAGAAAATGTGGAAGGGTATATAAGTGGGAGTCAATCCTTAACCTTTGACCATGGTTTTGGGTTAAGTTAGGGCTCCCTAGCTTATATTCCAAACAATTGGCGCCGTCTGTGGGAAAACTCGGGTGGGCTGCGGAATGGGGCTACCCAATGGTGGGCCCAGGGGTTGCCACCTCGGATGTGGGCCCACCCGGGAAGTGGGCCTTGGCATATGGGTTGCCACCAGGAGTGTGCCGTCCGTGGACGTCCGGCTTTAAGGGGGGTCGATTGTTACGATCCCACATCGGTTCCACATGAAAATGTGAAGGGTATATAAGTGGGAGTCAATCCTTAGCCTTTGACCATGGTTTTGGGTTAAGCTAGGGCTCCCTAGCTTATATTCCTACCAAGATGTGAATGGAGAACGAATAGAATAGCACATTGTTGCAGTCTTGCTGAATACGAACTGTTGTGTGGCTTGGTGTATCATGTGTTGTTGGGAAACAATTGAAGTGCAGCTACAGCAGGTGGGGTCCCATTGGCCTATGCTTTCTAAGGATTAGTACACTAAAATTTTATTATTTTCGTAAGTTTTTCACTTATCTTAAGGTTTGGAGCATCATTGATACTCTTTATCGTACTTATGGTTATACGTATATTTTAATAAGTATGTTTCGCCTTGGGTCGCGAATGGTTGCTGATTTGAATGGAGAACGACTCGAATTGTACGTTGTTGCAATCTTGCTGAATACAAACTGTTGTGTGGCTTAGCGTATCAGAGCTGTTGGGAGATGACGAAAGTGCAGCAGCAGCAAGTGGAGCTCATTCGGCTTATGCTTTCCGAGGATTAGTGTACTGAAATATTTTTTATTTTCCCAAATTTTGGAGAGCCATTGAGGAAAATAGATACTTGTTGTCCTAATTATGGTTTTTCGCTGTCCTAAGTAATGTTATACGTAATTTTTTTTGTTGTCTTTAGTTTTGGTGCATCATTGAGGGCAATGGATACTCCTATTCCTACTTGTGGTTTTAACTATGTTTCTAAGTAATAATATGATATATGCAATTTTTTAGATTATCTTAAGTTTGGGAGTATCATTGAGGACAATGGATACTCTTTATACTCCTTGTGATTTTAAGTATATTTTAACGAATCTGGTATTATCTTCAATTGATTTTGTTGCTCACCGGCGCAGATTAAGGCCTAGTTGGCACGACATTGATTTCGCCTTGGGTCGCGGATTGTTGCAGATGTGGTTGGAGCAGCTCGAATAGTACGTTGTTGCGACCTTGTTGAATACGATGTTCTGTGGCTTGACGTATCAGGATATGTTGGGAAATGATGAAAGTGCAGTTAAAGCAGAATGAGTTCATTCAGCCTATTCTTTCTAAGGATTAGCGTGATGAACGTTCTTTATTTTCTCAAGTTTAGGAGCATCTTTGAAGTCAATAGATACTCGTTATCCTTCTTTCCTTTTAAGGAATGGTACTATATATGTAAAATAAAAAATCGATTATCTTAAGTTTTGGAGCATCATTGAAGACAATTGATACTCTTTATTCTACTTATGGTTTTAAGAATGTTTTAACAAGTCCAGTTTTTTATCCATTAGTTTTGTTACTCAATGGGGCAGATTATGGTCTATTTTGGACAACATTTATTTCGCCTTGGGTCGCGGATGGTTGCTGATTTGAATGGAGAACGACTTGAATATTACGTTATTGCCGTGTTGCTGAATACAAACTGTTGTGTGGCATAGCATATCGGAGATGTTGGGAGACGACGAAAGTGCAGCTGCAGCAAGTGGAACTCATTCGGCCTATACCTTCTAAGGATAAGAATACTGAACCTTTTTTTATTTTCTCAAGTTTCGGAGAGCTATTGAGGAAAATAGATACTACATGTGCTACTTATGGTGTTTCGGTTCACACTTTCCTTTCTAAGTAATTTTATACGTATTTTTTTCGGTTATCTTAAGTTTTTGGAGCATCATTGAGGTCAATGGATACTCTTTATCCCACTAATGGTTTTTAACTTTTAAGTATGTATGTTTTGTATCATTAGTTTTATTATTCAATGGGCCAGATTATGACCTATATTGGACGAAACATTACTTTTGCCTTGGGTCGTGGATGGTTGCAGATGCGGTTGGAGAGCGACTCGAATAATATGTTGTTGAGGTCTTGCATAATACAAACTATTGTGTGGCTCGGCGTATCAGGAGCTGTTGGGAAACGACGAAAGTGCATCTACAAGAAATGGAGTTCATTCGGCCTATGCTTTCAAAAGATTAGTGTATTGAATATTTTTTATTAAGTTTTGGAACATGTTTGAAGACAGTAGATACTCGTTATATCCTACCTATGGAGTTTTGGATTTTTATGGTTGTCTTAAGCTTTAGAGCACCATTGAGGACAATATATACTCATTGTCCTAGGTATGTTAGTTATATCCTACTTATGGTTTTTTGGATTTTTATGGTTGTCTTAAGTTTTAGAGCACCATTGAGGACGATGTATACTCATTGTCCTACTTTATTGTTCGAGGTATGTTATTAAAAAGGTCGGTATTTTGTTCCATTAATTTTGTTTTACAATGGGGGCAGATTATGACCTACTCTAAACATCTCTGATTTCTTCTTGCATCGCGGATGATTGCAGATGTGGTTGGAGAATGACTCGAATAATACGTTGTTGCGATCTTGCTGAATACAAACTGTTGTGTTGATTGGCGTATCACGAGCTATTGAAACCACAAAAGAGCAGCTGCGGGAGATGGAGTTCATTCGGCCTATATGCTTTCTAAGGATTAGTGTACTGAACATTTTTTATTTTCTTAAGTCTTGGAGCATCGTTGTGGACAATTAAATACTTTTAATCCTACTTATAATTTTTTTTGTTCATATACATGTAAATTTTTCGTTTGTCATAAGGTTTGAAACATCATTGAGGGCAATGGATACGCTTTATCTTAATTATGGTTTTAAGTATGTTTTGATGAGTCCAGTATTTTGTTCAATTAGTTTTGTTAATCAATGTGGCGTATTATGGCCTATTCTGGATGATGTAAATGTAGAACGACTTTAATAGCACATTGTTGCAGTCTTGCTGAATACGAACTGTTGTGTGGCTTGGCGTATCATGTGTTGTTGGGAAACAATTGAAGTGCAGCTACAGCAGGTCGGGTTCCATTGGCCTATGCTTTCTAAGGATTGTACACTGAAATTTTATTATTTTCGTAAGTTTTTCACTTATATTAAGTTTTGGAGCATCATTGATACTCTTTATCGTACTTATGGTTATAAGTATTTTTTAATAAGTATATTTCGCCTTGGGTCGCGGATGGTTGCTGATTTGAATGGAGAACGACTTGAATATTACGTTATTGCCGTGTTGCTGAATACAAACTGTTGTGTGGCATAGCATATCGGAGATGTTGGGAGACGACGAAAGTGCAGCTGCAGCAAGTGGAACTCATTCGGCCTATACCTTCTAAGGATAAGTATACTGAACCTTTTTTTATTTTCTCAAGTTTCGGAGAGCTATTGAGGAAAATAGATACTACATGTGCTACTTATGGTGTTTCGGTTCACACTTTCCTTTCTAAGTAATTTTATACGTATTTTTTTCGGTTATCTTAAGTTTTTGGAGCATCATTGAGGTCAATGGATACTCTTTATCCCACTAATGGTTTTTAACTTTTAAGTATGTATGTTTTGTATCATTAGTTTTATTATTCAATGGGCCAGATTATGACCTATATTGGACGAAACATTACTTTTGCCTTGGGTCGTGGATGGTTGCAGATGCGGTTGGAGAGCGACTCGAATAATATGTTGTTGAGGTCTTGCATAATACAAACTATTGTGTGGCTCGGCGTATCAGGAGCTGTTGGGAAACGACGAAAGTGCATCTACAAGAAATGGAGTTCATTCGGCCTATGCTTTCAAAAGATTAGTGTATTGAATATTTTTTATTAAGTTTTGGAACATGTTTGAAGACAGTAGATACTCGTTATATCCTACCTATGGAGTTTTGGATTTTTATGGTTGTCTTAAGCTTTAGAGCACCATTGAGGACAATATATACTCATTATCCTAGGTATGTTAGTTATATCCTACTTATGGTTTTTTGGATTTTTATGGTTGTCTTAAGTTTTAGAGCACCATTGAGGACGATGTATACTCATTGTCCTACTTTATTGTTCGAGGTATGTTATTAAAAAGGTCGGTATTTTGTTCCATTAATTTTGTTTTTCAATGGGGGCAGATTATGACCTACTCTAAACATCTCTGATTTCTTCTTGCGTCGCGGATGATTGCAGATGTGGTTGGAGAATGACTCGAATAATACGTTGTTGCGATCTTGCTGAATACAAACTGTTGTGTTGATTGGCGTATCACGAGCTATTGAAACCACAAAAGAGCAGCTGCGGGAGATGGAGTTCATTCGGCCTATATGCTTTCTAAGGATTAGTGTACTGAACATTTTTTATTTTCTTAAGTCTTGGAGCATCGTTGTGGACAATTAAATACTTTTAATCCTACTTATAATTTTTTTTGTTCATATACATGTAAATTTTTCGTTTGTCATAAGGTTTGAAACATCATTGAGGGCAATGGATACGCTTTATCTTAATTATGGTTTTAAGTATGTTTTGATGAGTCCAGTATTTTGTTCAATTAGTTTTGTTAATCAATGTGGCGTATTATGGCCTATTCTGGATGATGTAAATGTAGAACGACTTTAATAGCACATTGTTGCAGTCTTGCTGAATACGAACTGTTGTGTGGCTTGGCGTATCATGTGTTGTTGGGAAACAATTGAAGTGCAGCTACAGCAGGTCGGGTTCCATTGGCCTATGCTTTCTAAGGATTGTACACTGAAATTTTATTATTTTCGTAAGTTTTTCACTTATATTAAGTTTTGGAGCATCATTGATACTCTTTATCGTACTTATGGTTATAAGTATTTTTTAATAAGTATATTTCGCCTTGGGTCGCGGATGGTTGCTGATTTGAATGGAGAACGACTCGAATATTACGTTGTTGCAATCTTGTTGAATACAAACTGTTGGGTGGCTTAGCATATCAGAGTTGTTGGGAGACGACGAAAGTGCAGCTGCAGCAAGTGGAGCTCATTCGGCTTATGCTTTCTAAGGATTAGTGTACTGAAATATTTTTTATTTTCTCAAATTTTGGAGAGCCATTGAGGAAAATAGATACTTGTCCTACTTATGGTGTTTCGCTGTCCTAAGTAATGTTATACATAATTTTTTCTGTTGTTTTAAGTTTTGGAGCATCATTGAGGGCAATGGATACTCCTATTCCTACTTGTGGTTTTAACTATGTTTCTAAGTAATAATATGATATACGAATTTTTTAGATTATCTTAAGTTTGGGAGTATAATTGAGGACAATGGATACTCTTTATACTACTTGTGATTTTAAGTATATTTTAACGAATCTGGTATCATCTTCCATTGATTTTGTTGCTCACCGGCACAGATTAAGGCATAGTTGGCACGACATTGATTTTGCCTTGGGTCGTGGATTGTTGCAGATGTGGTTGGAGTACAGCTCGAATAGTACGTTGTTGCGACCTTGTTGAATACGATGTTGAGTGGCTTGACGTATCAGGATATGTTGGGAAATGAAGAAAGTGCAGTTAAAGCAGAATGAGTTCATTCAGCCTATTCTTTCTAAGGATTAGCGTAATGAACGTTCTTTATTTTCTCAAGTTTTGGAGCATCTTTGAGGTCAATAGATACTCGTTAATCTTCTTTCCTTTTAAGGAATGGTACTATATATGTAAAAAAAAAAATTGATTATCTTAAGTTTTGGAGCATCATTGAAGACAATTGATACTCTTTATCCTACTTATGGTTTTAAGAATGTTTTAACAAGTCCGGTTTTTTATCCATTAGTTTTGTTACTCAATGGGGCAGATTATGGCCTATTTTGGACAACATTGATTTCGCCTTGGGTCGCGGATGGTTGTTGATTTGAATGGAGAACGACTCGAATAGTACGTTGTTGCCGTCTTGCTGAACACAAACTGTTGTGTAGCGTAGCATATCGGAGCTGTTGGGAGAAGACGAAAGTGCAGCTGCAGCAAGTGGAACTCATTCGGCCTATGCTTTCTAAGGATAAATGCACTGAACTTTTTTTAATTTTCACAAGTTTCGGAGAGCCATTGATGAAAATAGATACTACTTGTCCAACTTATGGTTTTTCGGTTCACACTTTCCTTCCTAAGTAATGTTATACTCCTTATCCTACTTGTAGTTTTAAGCATGTTTCTAAGGAATGATGCAATATATGCAATTTTTTTCAATTATCTTAAGTGTGGGAGTATCATTGAAGACAATGGATACTTGTTATACTACTTGTAATTTGAAGTATATTTTAACGAATCTGGCATTATCTTCCATTAATTTTGTTACTCAATGGGGCGGATTAAGGCCTAGTTTGGACGACTCTGATTTCACCTTGGGTTGCAGATGTTGTTGGAGTGCAGCTCGTATAGTACGTTGTTGCAATCTTGTTGAATACAAAATGTTGTGTGGCTTGACATATCAGGATCTGATGGGAAATGACGAAACTGCAGTTACAGCAGAATGAGTTCATTCAGCCTATTCTTTCAAAGGATTAGGGCAATGAACTTTCTTTATTTTCTCAAGTTTTGGAGCATTTTTTAGGGCAATAGATACTCATTATCCTACTTTCCTTTTAAGGAATGGTACTGTATATGTAATTTTTCGATGGAGCATCACTGAAGACAATTGATAATCTTTATCCTATTTTATGATTATGATTTTAAGAATGTTTTAACAAGTCTGCTTTTTTATCCATTAGTTTTGTGCCTACTTTGGAAAACATTGATTTCGCCTCGGATCGCGGATGGTTGCTGACTTGAATGGAGAACGACTCGAATAGTACGTTATTACAGTCTTGCTGAATACACACGTATCAAAGCTGTTGGGAGATGACGAAAGTGCAGCTGCAGCAAGTGGAGCTCATTTGGCCTATGCTTTCTAAGGATTATTGAGGAAAATAGATACTTGTTGTCCTACATACGGTTTTTCAGTTCACAATTTCCTTCCTAAGTAATGTTATATGTAATTTTTTTTGTTATCTTAAGTTTTGGAGCATCATTGAGGACAATGGATACTCCTTATCCTACTTGTGATTTTAAGTATGTTTTTAACGAGTTTAGTTGTTTGTTCCATTAGTTCTGTTATTCCTTGGACGAGTTGTTGCCTAGCTTTGGGCGTTCTCTTTTCTTTTCCTTCTATAACATTCTAGTTATTGGGCTACAAGCTAACAAGCAATCAAGTTGATAACAAAATAACTACGTACAAAGAGCATTTAATATCTTATAGAACATCTTATTGGCTATCCTGCTTGTTTAAAGCATAACACACGAGATATAAAGACACTGGAAAAAGGGGGAGATAAGATGAATACCTGGTGTATAGTGTTAAAAAGGTAATGAACGTCACGGTGTAACTCGATGCTGAGGAACTGATCCACGTGTTGTATGTATTTTGGCACTACTTGTTGGCTTATTAATTGGGGAAGAAAACTATGCAAAATCGTTCTTCATATCACACCAACATCAAACAATGCAATGAAGACTGTTAAAAATCTAGAACATGGTCTCACTTATTAAAGGCAAAACTTAGAGGGACAGTAAAATTAAAGGCAGTGAGGAGTTCACCTTTACTGTTGTTATGCTAAACTTTTCAATATCCTCCTTGTTGCTGTTCTGCAATGACAACAGAAGGACGCAGCTGTTTAGAAACCATAAAAAAGATGACAAGAATCTGTACAGGAGGAGGTGAGATGTGAGGAATAGATATAAACACTGAATTCTACTTAGACTATGGACTAAGGGTATTTATTTAACATCCACTTTTTGGACTAAGAAAAAACCTAGAACTAACCTAATCAATGTCTACAAGATGCTCAATCATTGTTAAACTCTAGAAATTTCAACACATTATAATTTCTGAATCTACTAATTGACCAGAAAATTAAATTAGATGCGAAACGAATACCTTTATCCCCACTATGAATGTGTGGGCAGACCGCTGGTTGTGCTCATCCTTTCCCGCAACAGACGTATGAATTCGCGCTTGAAATTCAGGGAAAGCAGAAGAACGAATGATGACGGAGAGAAAACTAGGGAGAAGGCCATACGCGGGACGCCGGAGGTCGAACCAGGGGCGGCGGCCTGCACGTGGCGTCGAATTGTGGTTCAGCGCGCGAATGGCTGTGGCGGTGAAGCGGTAGGAATGTCGCGGGCAGAACGAGGGGTTATTTAGTGATAGTTGGATAGTTCTTGATTTATTTATTTTTTGATCAAGATAGTTCTTGATTTATGTAAACAAATAAACGGTTGATTTATGGGTTCTAGATTTTTATTTCCATATAAAAACAATGGATGGCTCAAGCTGGCATGCTTGCTGTAATTGCTCGTATATTATACTAGCCGTTATGAAATGTTAAGACCGTTTTTTATTGCAAAATCAAGATTTTGAGAATATATTTGGAATTTCATAATTGTTTTTTTTCCTTTATGAATTTCGGTTCTATTAAATTGAAATCCAATATGTTAAGACTAATTCTATGGAATTATTTTACAAATATTGGGTAATATTTAATTTTCTAGTTTGTATAGTAGAATAATTATGATTAGCAATGAGATCATCAAATTTTATTTATTTGTAATTTAATCTAAAAACTCTTATGTATAAAAGGCGACGTCATTCCTCTATAAACCCTCTATTTTAAACTTTAAGAATTATATGGAGAATTATTTATATATTTTAATATTTAAATTTTGATCATTTACTTTTTTAAGAATAATCAAATAGTTTATGTGTTTAACTTAGAAAGAAGGGGCAAATATACCCATTTTTAATAAAAAAAAAAAATTATACTCATTTCAATAAGAAAAAAATAAATATTCCCACTATACATTTTCATCCCACCCTTAAATATAAAAATAGGTCGTCACTACCCTACATATCTACCCTTCCCAAACCTTGCACTACACTATATAATGTATACACATATAGAATATATATATAAATAGATTTATTATATGTTAATTAAATATTACATTTAAAGAATAAATAAAAGGTAGTTGGTCCCTTAAATTACTTGTTAAAATAATTTATTACTCGATTAGTTTAATATTAATATAACAGTAAAAACTATCTGGTCTTCATGTCCGTCATTTTTATTTTTTTTGACAAGAAAGTAAAATATATAGATCAAATACCAGAAAGATCGGTATCCACAGAGTTTACAACGGTCTCAGGAATAGACGATGTGAGCAAAAGGAAAAACACACGAAAAAGCCAACTGAGCAAGAGGATGGGCCACTGAATTACCCGACTGTCTCACCCAACTAAAAGTAAACGAATCAAACAGAGAGCAAAGCTCAGCACGTCAAGAATAACGCCGCCAAAGTAGGACAAGTCCGTCCGAGGCTGCTGCAAAGAAAAGAATACAACTTGTGAATCAACTTCCACCACAATGTCACGCACCCCTTCTCTAATTGTAATTGATATGACTTCACGCACCGTCAGAGCCTCTGCAATGTCAATTGAGGCAACCACTTCCACCTGCTGTGCAAACACCCATGCTAACAAACCATCAGACCCTCGTAAAGCACCACCCAGGCCCGCTGCACCATCCCATCGGACTGATGCGTCCACATTCATTTTCCATCGTCCCATATCCCGTGGTTTCACGTCGCTGCATCTACCAGACGGGCTTGGGGCACTTGATTCACCGCCGCGGCGCTGTAATCATCAACATGTCTTGCAACCATCTCGACAACCTTCAGTTGTTGCATGGTGTTCCCCTGAAAAACTAGCTCGTTACGAGCGTACCAAATAGCCCAGAGTAGCACCACAAATGCTTCTTGTTGCTCCTTATCGAGATGATCCACCATTGCCATTACCCACTCACCCATAGGGCAATTATCAGCCGACAAAATCACCTGAAACGGAAGTGTTGTGCACATAAATAATCTTTCCTGCCACGTGCTCGCACGACAAACACGTGGACCAGTAAAACAAAGGTGCCCGCTAGCCCATCAGACAAGTGCTCACCAGTTGGATACACATCCCTCATTCATCATGCTTTCGCCAAGAGCACGCCGGTTTAAGGGCGACCCAGGTGCCGGGCGCCCGAAGCCAACATCTTTGCCAAAATTATGCTTTCCCCAAGAACCCAATGACCACTCACCAAGATAGACAAACAAGGGTAGTGGTCGAACGGAAAACCAGACGAGAACAGAGAAGGAAAGACGAAGCCCAGATGAACAGAGAAGGAAAGACGGAAAACCGATTTAACAGAGAAGGAAAAGATGAAGCCCGGATGAATGTAGAGAAGGAAAGAAGGCGGAAACTGCATTTAACAGAGAAGGAAAGACAAAGCCTGCATTTAACGGAGGAGGAGGACACGCCGCCTCCCGGCGCGAGAAAACAAAGAAGAACCAAAGCATTTGGTTTACAACAACGTTTTTCGTGGCAAGCAAAGCAACCTATCGGGGGAGCAAGCACGCATACATGGTTAACAGAGGTCCCAAGAGTGAGAGTAGAGAGAAAGTGCTTTCGCCCAGCGGAAGCACAGAATCAAGGCCGTGGTGTTTAGTTTGCGGCCACGCCCAATGAACGACCACAAAGGCAGAGCCTCACGAGTCACGAATAACCACCAAAGAAAGCACAAGAATCGGGTCACCCACGACGCCACCATCACCACCTGGATGACAAGTCGAATACTTTTCGAGCAAGTAAAGACAAATGTCAACCAAAGAAGCACAAACAGAAAATGTGGCAACACCACATAGATTGGTGCATGTTAAGAAATCGCCAGCTCGTGCTAGCCAGGACACCACCAGCTCAAGCCTTGACACCACCAACTCATCCAAAGCCTATAAATAGGCCCAAAAATAACAAAAGAAAGGTTCATAAATTTTCCTAAAATAGCTCTTGTATCAATTCTCCCTCTCACATAACCATTGTGCTCGTCACTAACATATTGTGATCGACACACTCCCCAAATCATAAATACTATAATCCTGGCTTGGTACGCCCCCAGACGTAGTCAACTTTGACGAACTGGGTCATCAAATCCTCTTGTTGTCATCCTACATACAGCTGTGCTCGTCACACACACATCATTATTTTGTTTGTTAAGTCGTAACATACATCGCCACATCATATTTTCCACGAAACATGACTTGCAACAATTGGCACTAGAAGGAGGGGTCGAACCTTCGTTTGAAAAATCATCAAGAACAGGGACGAACCTCCGAATCCAAAAGCAAAAACAAACCCAGAAAAATTTCAAACCCACCCAAAAATTCAGAATTCCAAACCTATAGCTTCGTCAAAACAAGAACACATAAACCCATGTATACATACACATATACATACGGAAGAAGAAAAGAGAGAAGAAGAAGATGACACGGCGCAAGGCCTCAGCTCCACCGTCGCGTCATGCGGCACCGTAAATTAGTTCGCGTCCGGAGCTCACCATTGCCGCCACCGTCTTACTCCACCGCCGACGCCATCAAGCTCTGAATTTCTACCATCACTTTTGGAGGCTCGGCGGAATCGGCCAGCGCCACCATAGCTCAGAATTGAGAGAGAATTCCCCGCCACGCCGTGATCCTATGCTAATCGGGCGAATCCATTTAACCACATCGACGCCGTCGTCAAACCGTCGGCCGGGAGATCCCGAACAATATGGCGCCCGTGTGGTAGGATCGTGGCATGGCAATCCGTCTTTTTCAGCCGACGATTATGCCCGCCTATTCGGTATTTGCACTACCGGCCGGCGATGATTATGCCCCGCCACCGACTTAGGCACTACCGCCTTTTTGGCAACGATTATGCCCACCTCCTCGGCGTGGAAATACCGCCTTTTTGGCGACGATTATGCCCGCCTCCTCGGCGTGGCAATACCACCTTTTCGGTGATGATTATGCCCGCCTCCTCGGTGCTGGCAATACCGTCTTTTCGGTGATGATTATGCCCGCTCGCCGCCGTGGCCGACAATCACGCGCTTTTTACGACAATTATGCCCGCCTCGTACGACAATCTTTTTTTCGGCATTGATCGCCCGCCTAGAAATCGGCCTTCTACATCGCGATGCATATTCCGCCCGAGCGAAAGCTCCTGACATCTCGGCGACGAGATCATTCACCCTCCCGGCGTTCATCCGCCTTTACGGCGTTGATCTGCCCGCCTTTTAGGCTCTGGCCTTCCGCATCGGCGACGCGTATTCCGCCGAGCGAAGCTCCTCGCCATCCCGGCGACGAGATCATTCGCCCTCACGGCGTTCATCTGCCTTTACGACATTGATCTGCCCGCCTTTTAGGCGCTGGCCTTCCGCATCGGCGACGCGTATTCCGCCGAGCGAAGTGCTCCTCGCCATCTCGGCGATGAGATCATTCGCCCTCCCGGCGTTCATCCGCCTTTACGGCGTTGATCTGCCCGCCTTTTAGGCGTCTTCTGCATCGGCGATGCGTATTCCGCCGAAAAAGCGCCTCGCCATCCCGATGACGAGATCATTCGCCCTCCTGGCGTTCACCCGCCTTTACGGCATTGATCTGCCCGTCTTTTAGGCACTGGCCTTCCGCATCGGCGACGCGTATTCCGCCGAGTGAAGTGCTCCTCGCCATCCCGGCGACGAGATCATTCGCCCTCCCGGCGTTCATCCGCCTTTACGGCGTTGATCTGTCTGTCTTTTAGGAGCTGGTTCTTCATCGGCGATGCGTATTCCGCCGAGCGAAGTGCTCCTCGCCATCCCGGCGATGAGATCATTCGCCCTCACGGCGTTTATCTGCCTTTCTGAGTTGATCGCCCGCTTTTTAGCGGCCGGCCTTCGCGACGACGACGCCAGCGTATTCCGGGCCGAAGCGAGCGCCTCGCCATCCCGGCGACGAGATCATTCATCCTCCCGACGTTCATCCGCCTTTACGGCGTTGATCTGCCCATCTTTTAGGCGCTGACCTTTTGCATCGGCGACGCGTATTCCACCGAGCGAAGCGCTCCTCACCATCTCGGCGACGAGATCATTCGCCATCTTTAGCTTTTGGTACAAAAACAGTTATTTCGGCAGAAGTCAAAATCCCAAGCCACCGAACTATGTGTTTTGGTGAACATTCCAATGACTAGGTGCTCGCCCTTAGCACAAACCTGTTGGAGGAAAAAAGATACGAGGCCGACCTCAAGAATGCCATGTATAAGCAAAGGTCAGAAAAATTCTATAACTCCAAAGTTCGAATCCGCAGGTTCAAAATCGGTGAGCTCGTCCTCAGGCGAGCAACGGGGGTCCCGAGTGGTGTGTTCGTCCGAGCATGGGAAGGCCCATACCGAGTATCGGAGCGCTTGCTAAATGGAGCATACGATTTGGAGACGATGGATGGAACTCCGCTTTCCTATTCATGGAATGCGTCAAATTTGAAAAAATATTATCAGTAGTGGTGGCGCAACAGAAAAACCAAGGTCGAGCACAAGCCTGTGTTCACCTGGTCACGAGCACATGGTCAGAAAACCTCTGCTCGACCGGCAAAAGGCAAAGACATCAAGGCATCAATAAGGTTATTACACGAGTGTAAAATTGTAAGCAAGTCTTGTCTACAAAAAAGAAGTTTTAACTAGTATGGATAAGAGCCTCAAAGATTAAAAACATCATGCGTGGTGTTTATTCATTTATCTAGTTTGTTTGGCCATGCCCAATCGGGTCGCATCGCAATAAGACGACCAGAATCCAACAAGAATCAAACATAGCAGAGTTTGTGTTTGCTTGGCGAAAGAACGTATGCTTATCATGCTCGCAACAAAGCACTCATTAAGTACATAGGTCGCACCATAAATAAGACGACCAGAGCAGAAGTGGTCGCCAGTTACGTAAGCCGATCGCGAATGAGAACGGGTTGCACCTAAATAAGCCAACCATCATGATTGCACCAACGTAAGACAATCATAAAACGAAGTCAAGTCAAACACAGACACATCAGATGGTTCAGTTCTTATACGGAAAAACAGGCTCTAACGACCAAACATACAAGAAGACCCGCTAGGAGTCAAACATAAAAAAGGCCATTCCAGCCAAGCAAAAAAGGCTATCCTAGTCAAACACAGAGTTTACAAAGAAAAAGTCTAAGGAAATGGCTCATTATCCGGAGTCGGCGGAAGCGAAAAGCTGAGCGGTCCCATCCTATCCCGACTGCCCTGTTCGCCGCCATCCAGAACTCTCTGCTCGCCGACGCCTTGAGCGCTCTGCTCGCCTCCAGCTATCGTATCACCCCCATGCTCGCCCACGTCCGTGTCTTCGTCATCAGATGAGAGGTCGACCATCTCGACTCCCTCTAGCAAGAACAAGAAATCAAGACTGATTTTCTGAAGATCGGTAGATAGGAGATGGTGACCAACGACTCACACTAGTTCGGACGAACATAGACCTCCCCAATTTGGACGAGCACGTGCCACAGACCTCCCCAGTTTGGGCAAACACGATCACCATCAAGAAAGCTCTCAACACTACTTGCTTTATGGTTACTTTTCTAGCCGACACAAGGGGTTTGTTCCTCTGAAATCGGCCAAGCTGGGGTGGCTAGCATGCTTGCCCCCATTGTCCGCCTTTAAGGCGACGACCAGCCCGCCTTCTCGGCGTCGGCTTTCCGCTACCTCGGCAATGTCCAGTCCGCCGTTTTAGCGAAGTATTTTCCGCCTTCTCGGCGATGAGATCGTCGGCCTTTACGGCGACGACCAGCCCGCCTTCTCGGCGTCGACTTTCTGCTACCTCGGCGATGTCCAGTCCACCATTTTAGCGAAGTATTCTCCGCCTTCTCGGCGATGAGATTGCCCGCCTTTATGGTGACGACCAGCCCGCCTTCTCGGCGTCGGCTTTCCGCTACCTTGGCGATGTCCAGTCCGCCGTTTTAGCAAAGTATTCTCCGCATTCTCGGCGATGAGATCGTCGGCCTTTACGGTGATGACCAGCCCGCCTTCTTGGCGTCGGCTTTTCGCTACCTCGGCGATGTCTAGTCCACCGTTTTAGCAAAGTATTCTCCGCCTTCTCGGCAATGAGATTGCCCACCTTTATGGCGACGACCAGCCCGCCTTCTCGGCGTTGGCTTTCCGCTACCTCGGCAATGTCCAGTTCGCCATTTTAGTGAAGTATTCTAGATCGTCGGCCTTTACGGCGACGACCAGCCCACCTTCTTGGCGTCGACTTTCCGCTACCTCGGCGATGTCCAGTCCGCCATTTTAGCAAAGTATTCTCCGCTTTCTCGGCGATGAGATTGCCCGCCTTCATTGGCATTGGCACGTGCTCGCCAGAAGTGGTCATCGACGAGCATAGAAAAGACTCGTACAAGAGGGTTCGCTATCTCGGAGTACGAGCACATAAAAAATTAACGACGAGCATAGGAAAGATCTTCAACCCGAAGACTCACAAACGATTCAAAGAATCTACGGACAATCCTTTTTGCCCACCCCTCCAGCACCGAAATATGACGACCAGAACAAGGAGGTACAAGCAACAACAAGCTTTGTGTTCTCGATTTGGCATCAATTGAGTGATGGTAATGTCTCACTCAACGAGCAAATGGGAGATCGCCGGATGAAGAAGGAATTGGAGGCCCGCCTCCATGGTGTCAAGATTTACTGCAACACAACCTTCGGGAGGCTGATTCACATGCTCATCAGGTCCGGGCACCCAGAAAAATACATCTTTCAGAGTATCATAAGCCCGGTACAACTGACCTAGCCAATCTGCATCGATTATGCTTGCAATTCTGCTCGCCGATAATTTATTCTCAACGGCAATCCGGTGAGGCTGATCGGGCCAATCAAAATTGTATTGAGCACTATATTCGGCGTAACTCAAGATATGGGGCCGTCCAAGCGCGATGTTCTACTCGCTATCGGCCTCCACATTTTGCTCACCCACGCCCTCGACTCTATACTCGGCCCCAACATTATGCTCGCCAGTTTTTTTGGTTTTAGATTCACCAACATTATAATCACCCACAACCCGGGCACCATCCATCGGCAACAACCTATTCTCATCGGAATCATCCAGAAAAATAGAACGTGCTCCCGACCTAGCTCGTTTATCACCTCATTGGAATCAGAGGAGAGAATGGCAAATGGCTTCCGAACCCTCCGGTGAGGTCGTGGTCCAAAAGCATCCACCTTCGATGAACAAGCCATGCTGCGAGTAAATGGGCGGCGAGGTGAAGATAAGGCCTTCAACAGTCGGGCCCCCATGACGAACGCAAAGTGGCCCATCTGGGGGGTATTGTTGTGCACATAAATAATCTTTCCTGCCACGTGCTCGCACGACGAACACGTGGACCAGTAAAACAAAGGTGCCCGCTAGCCCATCAGACAAGTGCTCACCAGTTGGATACACATCCCGCTCATTCATCTGTGCTCGCCAGGAGCACGCCAGTTTAGGCGACCAGAGGGTGCTGGGCGCTAGAAGCCATTATACTACAAAAATTATGCTCTCCCAGCAACCCAATGACCACTCACCAAGATAGACAAACAAGGGTAGTGGTCGAACGGAAAACCGCATTTAACGAGAGAAAGGAAAAAGACGAAGCCGGATGAGCGAGAGAAGGAAAAGACGAAAAACCGCACAAATAGAGAAGGAAAGATGAAGCCCGCAACGAGCGAGGGAAGGAGGATACGCCGCCCTCCGGCTACGAAAGGCAGCAAGAAGAACCAAAGCATTTGGTTTACAACAACATTTTACAGGCAAGCAAAGCAACCTATCGGGGAGCGAGCACACATACATGGTTAACAGAGGTCCGGAAGAGTGGAGAGCTGAAGAGTGTGCTTTCGCCCACAGAAAAGCATTCTGAATCAAGGCCGTGGTGTTTGGTTTTGCGGCCACGTCAATGAACGCGACCACAAGGGCGAGCCTCATGAAATAAGGAATAACCACCAGCGAGCACAAGAATCGGGTCACCCACGACGCCACCATCACCACACGGATGACAAGTCGAATACTTCTCGAGCAAGTAAAGACAAATGTCAACCAAAGAAGACAAATGTAAAACGTGGCAACACCACATAGATTCGCAGCATGTTAAGAAATCGCCAAACGTGCTAGCTTAACACCACCAGCTCAAGCCTAGACACCACCAGCTCATCCAAAGCTTATAAATAGGCCCAAAAATAACAAAAGAAAGGTTCAGAAATTTTCTTAAAATAGCTCTTGTATCAATTCCCCCTCTCACATAACCATTGTGCTCGTCACTAACATATTGTGATCGACACACTCCCCAAATCATAAATACTATAATCCTGGCTTGGTACGCCACCAGATGTAGTCAACTTTGACGAACTGGGTCATCAAATCCTCTTGTTGTCATCCTACATACAGTTGTGCTCGTCACACACACGCACACACAATGTTTGACACATTATTATTTTGTTTGTTAAGTCGTAACATACATCGCCACATCATATTTTCCACGAAACACGACTTGCAACAGGAAGCCTCTACCAACATTCTTTGAGCCATTCACAATCTCTCAGCGCGTGTTCCGTAGATTCAATTTCATCCCCGCATCTTCTTGTTGGGGTTATACTGGAAAATAAGCTTTTACTTTGTATAACCAAACTGAATTTTCTGTCTTATTTACTAAAATAAATTATTTATCACTGATGCTTTAAATATCATTGAATGTTACATATATTTATTGCATAATTGTTCAATAAACAGTACGTGTTACATTGTAGTAAAATTTAGTGATATCAGATCACAGAAGATTAAATTAACAGTCCTTTGTAACTAAAAGTACGCGGTTCACGACCTAGATGGAAATGAACAATTCATCGTGAAAGGTTGAAGTGTAAGGCTCGGATTCGCTTGTCTTGACCAAGAGATTACACTAGTGCATGATGATGCCCTTTAACAGGGACCTCTGGAGGATAAATTCTTGAAAGAACCGAACCGAAAAGAATTAGACCTCGATGGTTCGTTATTTCTTAATCTTCGCCCCTTAAATAGGATCGTGTGTGGTTAGTAATTATTGCTTTGACTTGTGATTTTGTAGAGAATCAATGAGATTCAATACTTTATATCTTGGGCAATATTATCGGTCACACGCGATTGCTAAGATTTAATACTTAAGAATCGTGTGTCTTGAAAGTACGCTCGTTTGATTTGCCCCCTTTGGAGGTTCATAAGATTTATCATACCAAATCTTGCAAGTGGAATTTGTTTCCGGTATGGATAATAATGTTGAACTGCTCCTTGACCAAGGACAAAAGATATTAATTAATGGAAAACTATTTCAGTGGCTTGAATTAATTAATGAGCTAGATAATCTTAAACACGGAAAATAATAATCGGGAGCCATATTAATAGTAATATGGGTTAAGATGGATAGTGCAATATTAATTATGTAGTGGAATTAATTAATATTTATGAGCTTGAATAATATTGTGGCTCAATATTGAAAATTCAAAGTCCATTGGAAGATCCAATCTTAATTCTCCTAAAGGTCCCTCAAGTAGCCCAAACATAAAGTCCAATAACTGAAAAAAGTGTTTAAAATAAAATAAATTATTGTTGCCTAATTTTTCATTATTTTCGAAAATCACAAATAAAAGAGGGAGAAATATTTTCTTTTAATTTTGTTATGGAATGGAGATAAATATTCTTGGAATACAAGATTATCTCATTAAATTCAAGAAATCTCCCACTTGGCTATTTGTTGTGATATTTTCGAAAAATACCATAACATAAGGAGATGAAGATTTTATTTGGGAGATATTTTGGGAAATAGAATATATTGGATATATTCAAGATTGTATCTTGAGGAAGAAGCAAGGAAATTTCCCAATCACCCAATAACCCAAATTTTTCGTCCCCCCCTTAGTATTATAAATAGGGGATGAATTTTTCATCCCAAATGCAATTCCATGTGTTGAAAAAAATAGAAATCCACAAAGGTGGTGCAACATAATTTTATTTTTCCTTTTTTGTTAAATTGTTCGCGAGTTCCTTCAACCGGATTGTTGAACAAGGATAAGAGAATACTTGAGAAGACCTTTTGGTGTGTTCGTGTGAACGGGATCCATCTTCTCAACGGTTGTCACTCCGAGAGGTTAATTTACGTAAATCCATAGTAATTCCGCATGCGTAGGATTTACGTGAACTATTTGTATGCATGATTGGTTGTTGAATTATTATTTGAATTAATATAAGATTAATTCATGTTAGTAATAATTGTTATAATTAAATTTGTATTTAAATATTCAACCCGAATAGATCCGGACAATTAATTCCCCAACACTTCCACATTTCGGAGCAACATTAACGAACCTGGTAATAAGGTTTAGCTTGACCGGGACAATATTGTGCAAAATTTTCCACAAAAAGATGCAGACTTTCGACGTGACCTCCAGTTTCCATACCCACCTCCATCTTCTTTCCCCATGCAATACGTACGAACCCTCAAATCTCTTCATCCATTCGATATATCCAGACTTAGCAGAGTACATACCCGCTTTTTCGAACTTCCACGAGAGCATATCGGGTCGGCCCGAAGAGAAAGAGAGCGCAAGTATCCGATTCGCCTCCTCATATGAGAAACATTGCCGGACCCCCTCAACATTCCAGCCGTCGTAGTCATCCGTCATCAAGTCACGCGCTGTCATCTCCAATGAGTTCTCCCCCCTATCCGAGGTGACATAGGGGGAGTTCCCCGACAACAACCACGGATCCTTCCAAATGCCTACATTCTGACCATTCCCCATTAAACTTATAACACTACATATATTTAAATTTTAAAAGCACATTCTTTATTTTATTTAAATAATAGAAGGGTGATCACATTAATTGATAAACTAAATTAGATTTAACATGAGAAGTAGAAGAGGGTTATAGTATATGCATTCAATTGCTAGATACACTGATGCGGCCAGACCAATACCTTTCACTTATGCAACTAATTCCTTTCAATTTCTCAACTAATACTTTTACACTGAAAGTGTTGGATCCGTTAAATAGAAAAAAATAAATTATTTTGAAAGAAAATATACTTTTAAAAAAATGGTTAATTTAGACATTTTAATGGTGTATTCAAATAATAAAAATATATGTGAGGTGTATTTCCTAAAATTGAGGGTGCGAATAACCTGGGCCAAGAGCTTAACCCATCAATAGAAAACGGCCCATGGGAAAAGAATATCAATGGTGGCGGTTTGGATTAGACCCGATAAATAAACTTGGGTTGGTTGGGCCCATTTGTAGGATGGTGAAGGTCCTCCTATCAATCCTTTGGATTGGCTGGTTAGGAAAAGTAAAATGGACTTGTGACAATTTTACCCATTGATATTTTTGAAACTCTAAATGAATAGTTAGAAGCATTTTTTTTTTTAAATTGGTGTGACCCAACTTTAAAAAAAAAAAAAAAAGTGCTTCTAAGCTAAAATAATTGTTTCAAAACAGGCACTAGATTTACATCTAAAGCTAAAATAATCATTTTTTTATGTATAAAATAATCAAATTCAGCTATGTAAAATTAATCACAAATACTTTTTTTACAAATTTATTAAATATTTATTATAGGAATTTAACTCAACTTCAACTCAACTTAACTCAATCTATTTTAATTCAATTAAAAGTAAGTTGTCCTGTGTGTTTATTGTTGTCCTATTTTATGGTAATTTGTACGCTTGAGTCTTGCTCACTTACATAGCAAAAATAACCATATAAAAAAAAAAAAAAAAAATTGTCTTCGAGCTTCAAGTTGGAACAATTTTCATTTTACACCTCCGGAGTTGAAATGACAAGTTTGGCCCTCTTCGTATCAGTCTACTACCGTGGCTATAGTGGTTCTTTTGGCTCAACAATGTTTATTTTTATTTTGGATGATAATTTTGTTCAGACTGGGTTATATGAATTGACTTAACTAGGGCTATTCAATTTTGTCCACCATATGAACAAGATTTTGAGATTTTCATTTAGCTTGTTTTTATAGATTAATTTGGTTCCTGAAAAAAGAGAGGAAACCTAATTTTGAAAAAACTAGTCAATTTATTTGTTGATTTTAAATATGCAATCTCCCTTTAAATTGTTTACTGTAGGATTAAATAGATTTTTTTTCCGGACCCTATGAATTGAAAAAAGGGGGTTCGATTTCTTAACACTGACGACGAGGGTATTTAAGTCATTGCAGTTACTTTTCCTTCTTGTCTTGGGCACAAAGCTTCTTCTCATAAACCCCATCGCGCTCCCAATTTTTCTTTTCTACATCACAAATCTAATCAAATTTATTGAGGAAAGCAAAACACTCGGGTGGAAAAAAAAAACCTAATTTTCGAAGTAAAGAATTTGAAGAATGAGCCGTGGAAGTGGAGGCGGATACGATCGACACATTACGATCTTCTCTCCGGAAGGTCGTCTCTACCAAGTCGGTAAGCATTTTACTTCAAAAGAACCCTTTTTGTATAATCTTGCCCAATTTGTGCCCTAGTTTTTAGCTCAGATATGGGCGTTAATCGGTCTGTTTTGGTAGTTCTCGTCAAAATAGGGTTTATATATATCTGTTGACATAATTTGTGCAGAATATGCTTTCAAGGCTGTTAAGGCTGCCGGAATCACGTCGATTGGCGTCCGCGGTGCCGACTCAGTTTGTGTTGTTACTCAGAAGAAAGTCCCCGTCGGTTTTCTTCCTTGTGGTTACTATTTGATTTTTTAAAACTTGTATTTGAGGTTTTAATTTACCATATGGTTGTTGTTTGAGCAGGACAAGCTTTTAGATCAGACAAGCGTCACTCATATGTTCCGCATCACTCAGTACCTTGGTTTGTTGGCTACTGGAATGACAGGTACTTGTTTGCTGTGACTATGCTTTTTGGCATACTTAATTTGCAACATGGGATTTATGAACTCATTCTAATGCATGAAGATTGAGATTTGGCCTTTTAGATTGCTTTATTATTAGTAATCTTCGCATTAAGAAACATGTTATTTCTCAAGCAATTGCAAGAACTTGTGGAGCATTCCTTGTCTTTTTTATGTTAATAGTTGAACAATTTGTTCGTTTCTCATCTAGCTGATGCAAGGACTTTGGTTCATCAAGCAAGGGAAGAGGCCGCCAGCTTTCGTTCTATATATGGATATGAAATGCCTGTTGATGTATTGGCGCGATGGTATCTTTAATTTGCCAATATCTTGTTTCACTGCACTAAAGTACCTTTTGAATTTTGTTTGTTCTTTTATGTTCAAGCTGACTAATTTCGCAAACATGTATTGTGTTCCAAATGATTATTAATATCTATACGATTTTATTTTTTATATAATGACCTGAACTAGAGTTGTATAACTAATAAACTAAATCAAAATTTTTCGATACTACGCAGTAACTCAGCTGTGTTTATAAAACCCTTCTTCTTTTTGATATTTGTTTGGAAGCTTGAAAGTGTTGAATGCTACAATTGTATGTGATTTTAGTTGTAAGTTTTTCCTGTGATGCAGGATTGCTGACAAGTCTCAGGTATACACCCAGCATGCCTATATGAGACCACTTGGTGTAGGTATGTTGCAACTCACTTCTCTCGCGAAAAGTGTCTTTTCTTCTCATGTTATAAATTTCTCTGCGCTAATTTGATTTCGTTTATGTATAAAGTTGCAATGATATTGGGTGTTGATGAAGAGAAAGGCCCTCAGCTCTTCAAGTGCGATCCTGCCGGTCACTTTTTCGGTCACAAGGTAATTAGGAAGTTCCTGTCTTTGTTCGCGAATTCCCAATTCTACTCAATTTCATCATGTTGTCACTTGTCATTTTTGATACTGTTATCTTTGATGCATATACATTTGGAATATATTCTTCATTTATATACGTTGCTAATGTGGACTTCCAAAATTTTATGTGGATATTTTGAATTGGTGTTTTTTTATAGGAGCAATCTTTCGTATTACCGAGTTCTGTTAGACTTTATGGATCATAAAGTTTGAAACTTAGTGTTCTATTTTCTTACCTTCAACATCTAGTCCTTGATTTTTGCAGCTAGGAGTTGTCTTAATTATATTTAGGGTCAATGAAATTTCATTAGGTTTTCCTCACTCACATGTAAATGATGCCAAGTTACTTTTGATAAGATGACCGTATTGTATAAGAAAAGTGGGCTAGGCTTCTCAAAAAGGTGGATGGGGATTTTTCTAACCCTTCTCTAGATCAAAGGTGGCGTTAAAGTAGACTAGAAAAGTCGTATACTCATTCTTTTTTGCATCTGTTTTTGGTTTAAAAGGTAATTTAAGTTCAATTTTGTTTCCTGATAGGCAACTTGTGCTGGAGGAAAAGAACAAGAAGCTATTAACTTTTTAGAGAAGAAGATGAAAAATGATCCTGCATTTACCTTTGAGGAGACCGTACAGGTATAAATGCTTAATTTATATGATTATGATCCCTTTCATTAATATCTGTGATAGCATTCTAACTGTTTTAAGTATATGATATATCTAGTAACATGTATCATGTATGTGCTGGTTGGTTAACTTGTTTATCGTTACTATGATACTATCGTTGCTTTGTGTTGCTATGTAGAATACTTTCAGTTCTTATACATAATATCAGAATGCTTAAAGTTGGCTGGATCCATTGAGTGTTTTTATTCTTGAGATGGTTTATTATCAAAATCTGGATAATTGGCTTTCTTTTGTTACTGGGATTGGTTTCCTGCTAGCTTAACAATGTTAATTTTAATTTGGGATTGTTTTGGAGTTCAATAGTCAGAATTTCTTGAAATATTAGGGGAGGAGAAGAGTGTTTGTTGGGAGAGGTATTGAAGAATGTGTGTAAAATACTACTCCATTTATAAGTATTTGAATTTGCTTGTTTCTATGTTTCTTTGTTTGGTGTGTAACAAATGTCAAATTAAAGGGAATTTTGCCTTTGTGTTGGTAATAATTAGGGACACACCCTAAAAAGTGTAATGACTAGCATTAAGATGTGTCCCCTCTTATTTTCTTTTTTTGGTGCTACGAGGGTGTGATTTATACTAATTTTCTACTTTTAACTTATTACAAAAACCTTAAAGTTATTATTAATGACAATTCCAACTCAATTTGAAACTCTTGTGTCAATTCAACGAAATCTTTGATACCTAACAGAAAAAAGTAATGATTTTTCACTGTTCTTTGCTCTAATTTTGTCTTGGTTTTAGCATTTGCTTCGTTATTGGGCTCATGGTAACCCCTGTTTAATCCTTTTTAGTTACAAAAGAAAAGCTAAATATCTTTCAGGAAGATCTTCCATGTTACTATAAATGTTATTGGGTTGTTATTGCCTCCCACTAGTTCAAGAAGAAGCCTTCTTGAGTTCGGTGTTTTAATGAAAGATACTTTGGCCAAATTAAGCGGTTTCAGACTTTTGGGAAATAGAGTAACTGAAATATCTGTTTTTTTTTCCTTTTAAAAAATGATGTTTCCACATCTGACCTGCTGAGAGATTGAAGTTGCACCATCTGCAATATCTTTTAATGCTGATGATTGTTATTCTTTCTTCAAAGGTAGAGTTTAATTAAGGCACGGATGACATATATGATATTTCACCTTTTCCCTTTGTAGACTGCAATTTCTGCTTTACAATCTGTTCTACAGGAGGATTTCAAGGCCAGTGAGATAGAGGTAATCTCTCTCTCTCTCTGTTTTTTAATATTTATTTTCTCTTTATTTTATTTACTTGGTTGGTTTCTAAATATGCATTATATCTGTTTGACCTTTTGCTAGGTTGGTGTTGTGAGGAAAGAAGACTCAGTGTTCAAAGTTTTGACGACTGAGGAAATTGACGAGCACTTGACTGCAATCAGCGAGCGCGACTGATCCTGTTGTGTTCGACAACACTGCACCAATGAAAATTTGGAAAAAAAAGGACTATATCTAATGATGGATGGAGAGAGTTGATGGTGTTCTGAATTTTAATTGGATTATCATACTCTGTATTCATGTCATTTCATGATAAACTAGCTTCAATCTTAGTATTTCTGTTTGTTTATCATACAAATGCACCACTTGTGTTCATTTTAAATTATATCAATCAAACATCATCAGTACGAAGCTTCTTTTCAAAAGTGTTATTCAATAACCCCATTCAAGAGCCATGCATTTTTTAAAAGATGTTTTCCGACGCAGGCTACAAAATTTGTGTCGGATTAGGTGTGGGATCTTTCAAAAAGTGTTATTCATTCTTTCTCACGTCGTTCTTTTCCATTTAGTTAGGTCATCATTGCCATGTTGTACAAAAGCTGATCTTCCATTGCCTTATCTCCGCCTTCATGGTTGGTCAGTACCATTTTGATTACTTTCCTGTATTTCACCTTGCTGCTGCCAATTTCGTCTTTGCATTTCTTCAGTATTCTCACACCATCTTTGTCGTTCCAATCGTGCAACATAGACTGCTCATTCGAGCCATGTAAAAAAAAAAAAGGTCCTAACTGAATATTTACAGTCTTTTTAATTAAAAAAAATAACAAAAAAAAATAAAAATAATAAAATATATATATATATATATGTTACACAATTTGATGTATACACGAAACATGGGAGCTCATAGTCCGGTTTACATTTTTTGTAGGAGTAATGTAAAATTTTCGGGGCATTCTGAGCAAAACCGCAGTCTTGCGGCTCTTGCCTAGTTGCCTTGCACCTGCCGTTATCATTATCAAATTCAATGTTTCAGGGGTCAAATCAACGACTTTTAGTTTTATCATTTGTTTTAGGTTTGTTTCATAAATTTACATTATTTTAAGACTTTTTGACATTTATTATTATTATTATTATTATTATTATTATTATTAGAATTGATTTCATATAAATCTTGAGACATCTCTCTATTCTAAATTTGATTTCTCTACATACTTATGAATCGACAAATTTTTGGAGAACAAGATTCACGATTTCACCATGTTTTTTGGACTGCTACGATTGACTTTTTTTTGAGTATAACTTATATCCATGTTTTAATAAATTTTTATTTACTGATAAAAAGAATACTGAATTCATTACGCAAGTTCAATCACAGATCTTCTTTATGTGTTATTTTACAACCATACATCCTCAGTCGTGCATCATGTTTGAATGGAAAAATTAATTAATTATGATATGCGATAGTTGACAATATGTATCACATACTAATTTATCATATACTACTACTAGGCACAATAAACAAATAAAAAAGTAACATCACATATCTATTTATCTATCTATCTATTTTGGTTTCAATTAATCGTGTAGAGGTGTGAAATGTGGGGCAGTGGGTTGGCTTATTGGTGGGTGTTTGGAGTAATTAAATATTACTGTTTTCATTAATACCTCCGTCCATTCCTCGTTTTTTTCACACCAGTTTCATTAATTCCCATCTCATAACTCTCTGTTTCTCTCTTCTCTGAATTATGAGTTTGAGGTTTGTGTTGGTATCTCTGTCTGTTTTTGTGTGGAGGGGAGACGGAGTTTCTGATCATTATTCAAACTTTGTTTCTTTAACTAACAACATTTGCCTTTATTGATTTCACTTCCACTGCCTATCTGCTTCTCTCTCTAGGTAAACACACATTCTGGGATTCTTGATTATTCTGAAATTCATCTCTTCTATTTTTGGCTTCAAAATTTTCTTATTTTGTTGGTTATTTACCTTATGGGATTCATGTATAGTTTATAAATATTTTTGATGGGTTTAACTTATTTCATTTGCTCTCTTCCTTGAAAAAAAAAGTAACTAATTCATACGGCTTTACCCCAAATTTGTAATTTCTGGTCAAAGTATAGTCTGACATGTATGGGATCGTCTTGAAATATCAAACCCACAGGGTTTATGAATGCAGCGGACCCTTAATGCTAAATGTTGTCATAATCCTATAATAACGATCAGAGTTGGTTTTTGGTTTTAGGGCTAAACACAAATTTAGATTAGAATGTAACTAAACAACTATTCTCAATTAAATATTACTTGTGATCATTAAAATACAATTGATGTATAAGTGTGTTATGCAAAATTAAAATACAACATAAAAAAAACTATTTCAGTAGTGCATTTTAAAAACATATAATTTATTATATTAAAATATACAATTTATTTTATAAATACGAATTGAAAGTTTTATTATAATTAATTCTTCTCTCTCCAAGTCCACGTAACTTCCCCTTCTCCCTAATTTCTCTTGGTCTTCCACAGTGTACTCTTCAGTTTCCCCTTATTTTTGGTTCACCGTGTTCTTTACGGCCGCCATCAAAGGCCTCAAATGCTCACGCCCTCTTCAATTCCAAGGCCTCTGTTTCTTTCAACTTTGTACGTGGACTCTTGCCCCCACTGACCTCACCGACCCTGTTTACTGACCTCCATCGGCTACTTGCTGCGGCTGGTATGTCCTCCTTCTTACCCCTTCAATTTTATTAACTCTTTATTAAAAAAAAAAAAGAGGTTTATGGATGGTTTCTGGGAATTAATATTGTAACCTCATAGTTTACTACCAGCCAACTTATACCCTCTCTCTCTAAATTGAAATGAAATGATGGCCGTTTCGGGTTTTTCTGAATATACTTCAAACTTTTCGTTGTTTGTTTTCTATATTGCAATTCCATCAACATTTGGAACTATACTGTTGCCTTCAAAAACCAACTTTATGTTCGCTACCAAACAAAATTCTGATCCAGTATATAGACTAATTTATCAAAGTTTTTTGTAGCGGTGGCCTAATGAACGACTCTCAGTCCTCGTTGTCGTCGTCGTCTTCTTCCTCCTATGACTCCGCCGTAGGACACCCACAACCGGTACGAAAATTCTACTTCGTCTTTTGTGCCGTTGCGAGCACAATTTTGATTGAAGCTTCCTTTTTTTTTTTTGGATTATATGAATTGGTTTTGCCGGATTCGACGATTTATTTGGGTTTAAGTTTGTTGATTTTTTTTTTTTTTTTATCTTATTGTGAATTTGTTGTGAATTTCGTAGAATTAGCGTGTTTGTTATGTGTTGTTTATGTTGTGCTTGACTTGACTTATGGGGGTGATGTGTACGAATTCAGAAGTGCAACAAAGTGTGGGAATTAGGAAATTCAATTATTTTGTTAAAACTTGGATTTAATTTAAGGCTTGATTTGTTACTGAGAAGCAAGGTTTAGCGGAAAGCATGAGAATTAGTGAGTTGATTTCAGAATTTACTAACTTGCAATTTCTCCACTTTTGGTGAATGCTGCCAAAGGCTGTAGTTGTTTTATCAAAAAAAAAACCTTTCATTTTTCATTTTCTGATACTATTAGTTCTTGAATTTGTGGATGATTGTGAAATTCTTTTTTAATTACTTCTCCTTTTCTCTTCTGAATTACTAAAACTTTGACCGCCTTGTCTCTGTTTGTATGGGCATGGTTAAAATAGATTATGTTAATACAATTTTCTAGAATTTTGTGTTATCTCGCTTTATTGCACTTATAAGTATTCTAGTTTATGAAGAGTTTCAATTTGCTGCTCAAAATTGATCTTACCCACAAGATTATTGTTGAGTGCAACAATGGAAGAGGCTGGTTGATATGGAGAAATTTTTCTCAAACTTTATTTGTTTAAGTTACCCTTTTGAATCCTAATGCATGCTTTCAGACTTAAGAGTGGACGTGATTAATAACGACTTTTGATCTGAATGCGAGTGAAAGCATTGGGTGCATCTCTGGACTATTTATGTGCATGATTAATACCTGTTGGGACACAAATAGAATAAAATGAAGTAACAACTACCATTTCTGTTTATGTGGATTGCAGAATGTTGTGGGAAGCCATTCATCTTCTCAAGGAATCTCTTCTATGGTGCCACGTCACTGGCGGGATGTGTTCTGGTTGCTGATTTTCGTGGTGCATTTGATAGTGGTAGGTTTTGCTCTTGGGGTTTTTGGGCTAAATAGGTTTAAGCGTATGGACAGGCTAAACATTGATAAGTATACAATGGGATTTCTTGAGAATAAAGATGGTTTAACTGAAGACTACTGGCCTTTGTACGCTGTTGCTGGTGGAGTTGGGGCAGTTTTGGGATGGACTTGGTTGTTGTTGCTTGGTTCACATGCAAATCAAATGATGAAGTTCTCGGTGCACCTTTTGACCACATATCTTGCTGTCATCAGTGTGCTGTGTTTCTGGATCGAGCAATTCTTCTGGGGTGTTGCATTTGCTATTGGTGCTGGGTTGCAATTCTTGTATGTTATCTCGGTCATTGATAGGTAATATTGTGACCCTATAGTTGGTGCCTTGGTGTTTAATTTGAATCAGGTTTATTGAGAGAAATAATTGGTTTATTTATTTATCTACTTTTCCTTTCCCCAAAATTCTTTTAACCTCTGCGCCTAATAGTTAAAGATTTTATTATCAAATGATGTATCTATTTCTAATGAAGATAAGTGTGTATCCTGAAAATATCCATAGATGCCTTATGAAAACCAGAGATCTTATTTGGTGAAGTATCTATCTTAATTCTCAAAGAGAGTGAAATAGATCTCCTATGATTGTTAATAGTTGTCTGACTCATGTCTCTCAACAGGCTTCCCTTTACCATGCTGGTCCTACAAAGAGCAGTGAAGATGGTATGGAACCTTCCTGAGGTCAGAAGAGTAGCAGGTGTTTTTATGCTAGTGATGCTTTTATGGCTAGCCCTTTGGTCTTTTGGTGTAGCTGGAGTGGTTGCTTTAGGCATTGGTGATAGTGGTCGTTGGTGGCTTCTTTTGGTGAGCGACTGAGCGGGCAAGTTTTTGTTCTATATATCATCATCATCATTATCAAACTACTCAACTTAGAACATAAACATAGTGCCATTGGTTGCACTTACAGGTGTTGTCTGTAAGCTTGTTTTGGACCGGTGCAGTTCTTTGTAACGTTGTTCACGTTGTAGTGTCGGGCATGGTTTTCCTTGTCCTCATTCATGGTGGTCGAGAAGCAATAACGATGCCTCCTAAACCCGTTATGAGTTCATTGCAATACGCTGTCACTACTTCTTTTGGCAGCATATGCTATGGATCACTTTTTACTGCTTCTATACGAACACTACGATGGGAGGTGAGCGAACAAGATTTATTGTTTGAGTAACACTTAACAACTAATACTGTTCAGTGAAAACAACTAACACCGACCAACTAAATACTACTTTTCAGTAAAAAACTAACACCGTTTGAAAATGAACTTGAGTTGCACAGTAAATTGGTGCATAAAAGTATTTGTCTTATTGTTTTGAACATTAGTAAGTGCATTGTGTATACTACATCGTATAAGCACCTTAAACTGCATGCATTTTCATTTTTAGTTCTTCTTACCCTTATGTGATGGACTTTACAGATTAGGGGATTGAGGTCAAAGATTGGCAGCAATGAGTGTCTGCTCTGCTGTGTTGATTTTCTCTTCCATCTAGTTGAGTTTTTGGTTCGCTGGTTTAACAAGTATGCTTATGTCCAGGTATTGGTTCTACGTGTATGACATTAATTTTCACTATGTCTTCCCATTTTTTAATCACAGCATTATGACGGCATGAACTTGTCTTCCTCTGTAGCACAAACTCATTGGACTTGATATGATATACATTGTCCTATATAACAAACCTGATTCTTATAGAAACTGACTTCTTTTAATGACATGAAATTGGCATTTGATCTATTTCCCCCCACCCCACCACTCCTAATAGAAAATTAGTTGGCAATGGGCATTTGATAATCTTGTTTATATTTGATTAAGATTGGAAATAAAACACAGTTAAGCATTTTAATCCAGATTGCTGTTTATGGAAAAAGCTTTAATCATTCAGCAAAAGACGCGTGGGAGTTGTTCCAGTCAACAGGTGTGGAAGCACTAATAGCGTACGACTGTTCAGGCGCCGTTTTATTCATGAGCACGGTCTTGGGTGGGCTCATATCCGGAACATGTGCAGCAATCTGGGCTAAGATGAAGCATCCCGAGAGAGTAGTCATGGTCGGGTCTACCGCCATGTTATTGGGCATGATCTTGGTAAGTAGCTCAGGGAAAACAACTACTCCCTCCGTCCCTCAGTGATAGTAATGTTTCCTTTTTTGGATGTCCCAAATTATAGCCACATTTCTTCTTTTGCTTAAGTAATATATGCGCAGTTGACAATTTTACCCTTAATTAAACTTAATATAATTACCTTGAAATCTGAACTATCAAAACTTTAACATAATAGTTAAATTTGACCATATTTATTGATTTCTCTTAATCTGTGTGTAAAGTCTAATGTGGCTATGTTTGAGGGACGGAGAGAGCAAGAATAACAAACTAATATATTTTAGTAAACAACTAATACCATTTAAAAATACACTTGAGATGCATGGTGCACCTGGTTCATACAAGCTATTATCTTGTATCATTCATAATACTGCCAAACATTCTTTGCGCTGTTTATGTTTTGCAGGTTGGGCTTGCAATGGTAGTTGTGGAAAGTGCAGTTACATCAATCTATATCTGTTATGCAGAAGACCCTTCATTGATAAATCGGTGGGATTGTGACTTCTTCGCACAGATATCAGAGAAACTACACCAACGCTTACAGCACAGAAGCGCTCGGGCTAGAGAGTTAGTTGCTGTGGACCATAGGATAGATGATCGGATACAAGATGCTTGATTTTATCTTATACATGATGCATATTCGATCATCTTTAAATCCCTTTGTATGCCCTCATCTTCTCCAAATAAATTTTACTACAATTGTACAGGAAACTGTTTGATATGAGAAATTAATACAAATGCTGGGTAAATTGTTGGCTTGACTTGAAAGTTTATACACACACGCACTTATGCATATAATCATGTATCTATGAAGATGGAAGTTGGATACTGTATTTAGGGGAGGCTTGATTCAACTTCTATAACGAGAATAATAGTATTGGGAATTATAAATAGTGAATAATAATGACACTAATGGTTTACGTTGTTAGTTTTTTGCTCTAAGGCTGCGTTTGTTTTGGAATTTAAGTGTGCAGAGCAAATTAAAGTTTTAGAATTCAAGATTTAGAAGATGAATAGTAAATGTGTGGGTTTGTTTTGAGATTTGAGTAGGGTGAGATTTAACTTCATGTCAAATCAATATTTAATAATGATTGATGTTGTATTATTATATTATATTGAGAAGAGTAATAAAGTGTATAAAGTGTGATGTATTGAGAAGAGTAATAATAAATTTTATAGGTATTTGTAGGTGTGAATTAAATGTGGAATTTGAAAATCAGACTCTAAATCTCAAACTCATATGAGATGAGAAGCGCAAATCCTAAGTCTATTCGTGTGAATCTCATAACAAACGCAGCCTAAATGTTTGTTAGTTGATAAATAATGGAATGAGGTGAACTGATTATAAGAGAGAAGTGATTAATCAAAATTAATTAATAAAATTAGCACCAATTTATTTGTTAAAATATACTCACCTGTTCTTTTATTAGGAAATGAGTGTAGTAATTATTTTCTGTGGATGTATTTAACATGACAAAGTCTCATGTGTAATTAGTGCACGAATCTAAAGATCCGAGTGCGATCCGTGCATTCGCCCAAATTCTACTCATGTATCCACGAAACATGTTTAATATATTCAATGAGTCAATTTTTTTTAAATGGGTTATTTAGTTGCATAAGTGCACGGTGCACTTGGGTACACAAGAGATTTACTCATAATTTATATATTTCAATTTGAGTGAGTCTCATGCACCGTATACTCATAGTGAATTTTAGAAGCGTACAACTATACAAAACAGAAACGTGCAACTATTTCAAACAGATGCATGCAACTATGTTCTCATATTATCAGTTGCATTTTTTTGTGTAAATAAGTCACACTTTTCAACACAACAAGTTGTATGTTTCTAAAATGAACTATGAGTGCACGATGCACCTTCAATTTATGTATCTTTTCCCTTTTTGGTAATATCTTTTCTATTCCGAATATACTATTTTAGATGTTGAAGTGAGCCCAACATGAATAATTTTATGTTGAAGTGTGTTATCGTTTAGCAACTTGTGTATTATACTTAAGGTGGCAGGCCTTTTTTAAAAAAAAAATGAGACATAAAAATCTTCCAATTTCCATTGCCGGGAATTGAACCCGGGTCCCCTGGGTGAAAGCCAGATATCCTAACCACTGGACGACAATGGATTCTTTTAATTTGATTCCACAAGTTAGTTAGAATAATATACTTTTGTTTTTGACATAACGTTTTTCAAAAAAAAACAATTGTTATTTGATATAAAGCCTACATATAATTATATCCTGTTCTTTTTCAACAATAACGTTTTTATTGTGGTGTAAAAAAATTGATTCATTTATTCTGTTCAAAATTATAAGTGCTAGTGATAATTAAGAGAAAAATAATTGAATTTTGCTATAAGTGGTTGGTGTTTACTGTTTACAAATTCAATTGAATGTTTGCGAATGATCATGTGTGGCAAGATCGTTATAGTCTTATAGATGAGATAAATTTGAACTTATAATTTCTAGTTCTTGCAGGTACATGCTCCACCACCAATGTTGTTATTAAACATTCCCAACTAATATTATACTCTAGTACTCCATTCCTTCCGTTTTAAATTCCCTATTCACTATTTAACTTGTGTTTTAACGTGCGAGTATTATTTCATATACTAATAAAAAACTAACTTGCTAAAATACGAACCAAATAATGAATGAACAATCTAAAACATAACTGAAACGAGTAATATTTAGGTGTTGATAGGGGTGGTGTTGCTGCTAATTGTTAATGTATAGTAAGCGAGTCAACTCAAGTTTAGTTAAGCTCAAGCATGGTGTGTTTCACTTTATATTCCATATCATGAATTTATGACATGTAGAAAATGAAAAATCATTCAATGAACCATCATAATTCTGGATTCATGTGTTAAAAATTCAAGAAGTTGAATAGACTTGAAACATTAAAAATTGCACGGAAAAATGAAATTGTTGTAAAATTCAGTTTAAACACTATGACGATTATATGGATTTTTTTAAATCCAACCTTGATCGATTTGAATTTGACCAAGATCAAACCAATACACAAACTTGGTGAATTTCATTTCCAGAAAAACAAGTTGAAAACGGAAAAATTCCACAGAATCCGTGAATTACGTCGAACACGTTTGAGGTGTGGCTATGGCTTTCAGAGGCACCAATTTCCTCACAGTCACTCCCATCCTCTCCCTCGCATCCATAATCGCATTCTCCCCAATCTCATCAACACTCCAATCAAATTCGTGCAGCAAACATCCCAACACAAGGTGAAGCATCCGGTGAGCCAACGGAATTCCGGCGCAAATCCGCCGTCCCGCACCGAACGGAATCAGCTCAAAATTCTGCCCCCTTTAATCAATTTTCGACTCCAGAAATCTCTCCGGTTTGAACGATAACGGATCGTCCCACCGATCCGGATCTCGCCCAATCGCCCAAGCGTTCACAAAAACCTGTGTGTTTTTGGGGATCTGATACCCCATGAAATTAGTCTCTTCGATTGCTCGTCGCGGAACCAGAAACGGAATCGGTGGATGTAATCGCAGAGTCTCCTTCATCACCGCCTGTAGAAATGGCAGATTTTCGATGTGAGTCTCGTCGAATTTGTTGCCCTTTCCCACCACCTGAGTCAACTCGTTTTTTCGCCCACTCTATGCTGCTGCTCGTCGTCTCCGATCCCGCTAAGAACACCTCCTGCAATTTCACAGGTTTAATGAAATCGATTTGGATTATGTTGTTAACGTCTATACAGTAATACCATTACTCTTGTAAACTAATACCACACTGAGTTTGGCGTGTAAAAAATTAAAAATGTTATGGTAGTTGTTTGTATGTGTAGTGGTATTAGTGAATGAGTGTAATAGTATTACTGAATTAATGTAACAGTATTAGTGAATGAATGTAACAGTATTACCATTATGATTATGTTGAGGTCGTGATCGGAGATGTTGTCCGTTTCATCAATTCCATTTCCTTTGGATCGAAGCAACACCTCCAGGAAATCCCCCTTTCCATTTCCATTCGATTGCTTCTCTTTCATTCGCCTCTCAACGAACCCTCGGACAATCTTCAACGTCCTCCCCATCCCACTCTCCATCCTCCTCCTCAACCCCTGAGGATCGAACCATTTCAACCACGGGAACAGGTCCACAACGTTCGGGTGGCCCGACCACTCCATCAGCTCCACCATCGCCGCAAAGAATTCGGATCCTTCCTCCGAATCGGGGCTAACCAGGTCCTGCGACAGCATCAAATTCCCTAGCATATTAAACGCAGCTAGAAACACAAACCTGGACACATGAACCCGACCCGTTTCCTTAGCTTCCTTTCCGACCCATTCCACCATATCGGCAACACACCGTCGCCTAATCGCCTCAGTCTCGTTGATCCTCTTGTGAACCAGCATTTCGACGGTCATTATCCGCTTCATCACGCGCCAGTATGATCCATACGGGGCGAGAGAGACAGCCACCCTGTGGAAATTATGAGCTTTCATGACCTCCGTGATTGACCGCTCAACGAAGCTAGCGTCGTGCTTCTTGAAAAGCTCGGTTGCGGCGTCAGCGCTGAGGACCACCATGGTGTTGATTGAGCCTATCCTTAACCAAACAACAGGGCCGTAGTCTTTCTTCAACTCGGCTATGGTTTTGTGTGGCATTGAACCGAGGTCGAACATGTTCCCGAATACGGGCCATCCCGGTGGGCCCGACGGCAACCGGGACGGCCCGGATCTGTACACCCTGCGGTAGACCAGAACCATCAAGAAACTGATGCACCATATAAGGTATGTCCATACCCACTCCATACTTGTATTAATTAGTTCAATGATTTGTAATTGATGTTGCAATTTATACTCTTCACTCTGGCCTAGTAGTAGTTGTAGTCAACTATGACTGATTATAGTATAATTTTGAATGATTAGAGAGAGGCCTTGTCCTTTCTTGCAACACCTTTTGTCTTTAATGACAAATTAGCATTCGAATCTTTCCATTGGGATCTGCTTAAAGAAACCGCCTCCTAAAACATACTATAATCGACTAATTACAGAAGTTAGTGATTGGCTCATCCATTTTATACTCATCAAATTTATCGTAGGTTTGTAACATTGATTTGACATGTTAACTGGAAGACAAAATAAGCCTTTCTTGGTCAACTGTGGTAGGAAAGGTTGAGATTAATTAATCAGGATGTTCATTTGAAATATAATAAATCAGATGTTTTTCAAGATATATTGAATAAGTATACAACATTAGGACATGATGATGAATTCGGGAATTTCATGTTTTTTCCCTTCATCTTCAAGGTTTTCTTGAACAGAATAATGTAGCTAGCTGGGAGAGAGAGACTATTCTCTCAATATGATTTGTTTATACTTCTTGATTGGTTGCAACTTGATATCTAATCTGTAGATTAGCATTATAGTTAAGTACTACTCCCTCCTTCTCAAAAGGACTTGAACACTGAAAATGACACGCAAAACAAGTAAAGTGAGTTTTAGTTGAATAAAATAAGGGTATTGTGAGTGTATTAATATTATATTTGTTTTCATTTTGAGAATGTTCAAGTAATGTTGAGACTTTCAAATAAGACAAGTGTTCAAGTAATCGCGAGACGGAGGGAGTATCAGTTATCAAATTAGATGTCACAAGAGAGAATTGATTGTATTAAAAAGTGTGATAATATATTTTATTGACGGTTGAAATTGATTTGGTCTAAAATAGTTTGCAATGCCAAATTAAAGCACCACACAAGAAATAATTGATTGTATTGAAAGTGTGATAATAAATTTTATAGACATTAGATATTGATCCGGTCTAGAGTAGCTTTGCACTCTATACTCTAATGTGCTAATTTTATTCAACTTCAACCACCATTTCTCCCATACTTGGAAAACGAGACAATTGCGTCGATTTTTGTGGATTTAATTGCTACATCACATAAAATTTAGTAAAGCATAAAAAGTGGTGGACCCAGTGCTTACATGTGAGCTAAGCCTAACACATAGTTCATAAATCTCTTACAACTTTTTCTCCTGAAACTGAAAGCTCCGATTTATTTGTCTTTCTTTCAGAAATAATTTGCAGTTTCTCAGAGAATATTCTCTCTTTTTCCAACTCCTAGCTTACTTATAAAGAGTGTATTTTTGGGTTTTACATGGTCCCTAAAACTAGGGTGCTTCGTTGGTGGGTTTAAAATAAGGGAATGGACATGGAATGAAAATAATGTGTTTGGTTAAAGGGAATAATTCCTTAAATAGTGTTTTCATATCCAAAAATTTGGGAATGAATGTCATAGAATGATACCTTAGATTTTTGGGAGGAATGAAAATCATTCCCTCCTTAATTCATGTTTACATTATTTTTATTTTTATTTTTTATTTTTTATCTACCAAACAAGTAATTATTATTACATTATATTATATTTAAGCATTTTCTTTAGTTTATAATATTTTTTTAAAAATAAAAAATTATTGTAATTTTATTTTAATTATATTTTCTACATCAAACATCATCCATGGTAATGAAAATCATTCATATTTTATCAATCAAACAACCCAATAATAATTAGCATACTCATTATCATTTCTAACTACTATCAAACCCAAATTACGGATCTTTTTTTAAAAAAGAATAAGCCCATTACATATATATGTATGTGCGTGTGTATTGAAGTATCTAGCCCACCTCAAATTTCAATCTCATTAGATCACACCTAAATAAACTCATTCTGATATTGAATATAAAAACGTACAGCAAGTCAGCAGCCCCCATGGCCCACACCCTTTAAATTAGAATAGAGATTTGGACTTTGATCAACAAAATCAAATTAATATTTTTTTGAGATTTATGTTGCAACTTTAAAAATTTCTTAATTTGTTAGTATTTGTTTGTTATATTATTCTATTTTGCTATTATCCATCTATCTTCTTATTTCAATGAAGATCTATAAGTCGTTTATTTAATTTATGTATCAAGTAATGATATAGAATTTCTAGTCCTAACTTAATTACAAGATTGAATATTTGAATTTATTTATCCTTTGAGGTTCTCTTATATTAATATATTCTATCGTTATTATCTATTTTATTAAATAAAAAAAATTATATTTTTTTCCTTTGATTTATCTATATTTCAAATATGTATTTCTCTATTTGCCTAACTTTTACACATTTATAAAAAAAGAATCATTTTTTATTGTTAATATTATGCATACCTGAATTTTAATGGAGCACCAGCACTCCAAAAAAAAAAAAAACTTATTTTATGTTTTAAATTTTTTTGTTAAGTGAATCTTTTGTGCACTCCATAGTGTATTTTTGAAATATACAACTTATTGTATTGAAATGTATAATTTATTTGTATTGAAACATGCAACTTATGTTCGTAAAATAAGTTGTATGTTTCAATGCAATAAGTTATATGTTTTAAGTTCATGAAATAAGTTGTATGTTTCGCAATAATTTATATGTTTTAAAAAATACTATTTTTTTTTCCAAACCCTAATTCCCCATTATTATTTTTCCTGATTCCGCCCCTGAATCAAACCCTTTCCCATTACCAATCCTTACATCAAACCAAGCATCCCCTAAAATGTGCGTGCATGAGTGACAAGTGTTAGTTGTAGATATATGAATGTCACTACAGGTGTGTGCTAGAACGAACTTCAAGAGCTGGGTGTGGCAATTGAGACCCCAGTAGGGCGTCCTGCTACACAGTGGGTAGATACATGAACTTCACGCCTACAGGCACACCTTTGTCCAATATTCATATATTTATAGGAATTGTAGTGATGATTTTTTTTTTTTTAAAATTGGAATCCCAAAGTAGATGATAGGATTTTTATATCTCAAATCAAATCAAAACATTACATTAATTTTTTTTTTCTAACTCGCTATCCGATACCGACTAATTCAAAAGACCGTAACCTCCATTAATTTGTTACCTACTTTCAGCCTCACCACTTGACCAAACCCTGTGGTTCAAAACATCACATTAATGTATTGTAATGATAATGATATCAAAACATCACATTAGGCAGCAACTTATAACTCTGATAATAATGACATAAGAATAAAATATTTTTTTTTAGGCAGCAACTTATTACACATAAATTTTTGTTATACACATCGAAAATAATTTTGTGTTTAAAATGTCATAATGTAAATATATTAATATATCTTTATATATATTTATCATATAATAATTTGCAAACCTCTTTTAGTTGATGTTGTAGCACAAATTATTCTGGATATGTGTTCGTATCCGACATGTTAGTAGGGCCTACCTAGGCCCAAATCAACCCGCCCGATAGGAGATCAGATATTTAAAAATACGCGAATCCGACAAGATCAAGAGTCAACGTCAACTTTACGAGACAAGACAAGAGCTTGTAATGTAAAATATATGTAAAATAAATATATTTTTAATGTTTAAATCAACAGTTGTAATAAAACCCTAAAATAACAAAAAAACTTGTATGCAATATTGCATACAAGTGATATGTGCAATTAACTCAAATAGAAGAGATGTTTATTTTTCGCGGGTCAGGCCCAAAACCATTTTAGATCCGTATTTTAATTTTTTTTCTTTTTCTTCTTCGATTCCGATTTTTTTTGTGGTGCGCTTTTTTTCTTCTTTTGTTCTTCCTTTTCTTTTCTTTCTTTTCCTTATTCAAATTCTTCCATATTCTTCTTTTTTTTTTTTTTTTTTTTTTTTCTCATCCTGGCAAAATTGCAGGTCCTTCCGTTCGTTTTCCTCTTGATTTTCTGGCGCAATTTTTTAGATGCTTCTGCACTTTTTTTTCACGCTATTTTCAAATTGTAATTTTGAACTCAAAGATTTTTTTTAGCTTTTACTCTTGGTTTTGTTCATGCAAAGAACTCTCTTTTTTCTCATAGGAGTATGATCTTTTGTTCATGTAAGAACACATCAAGTTGTTCTTTAAATTTGTAATTTTGAATTTGAGGATTTCTTTTTTCCTGGTTTTGGTTTTGTTCATGTGGTAACACTCTTTTTGTTCATAGGATAACACTATTTTGTTCATGTAGAACACACAAAAAACAACTTAAAAAAAAAATTGAATCAAGATTTTTTTTTTCACACTTGATTGATTTTTGTTCATGTAGTAACATTCTTTTGCTCATAGGGTAACAGTCTTTTGTTCATGTAATAACACATCAAATTGTTCTTTAAATCTGCAATTTTGAACTGAATTTTTTTTTTTTTAGATCTTGATTTTATTCATGCAGAACACATTTTTTCTTCATAAAGATAACACTTTTTATTAAATATAAGAATAAATAAAAATAACTTAAAAAATAATTAAAAATTATATGCTCAATAAAAATTAAAGTAGCTCACTTATAAGTGCAAAATCCAAGACCCAATTACTCTTAGGTTTAAAGATTTTTAAGAGTTACTTGCAGGTGCAAAATATGCTTAAAAAAGACTCATCTGCTCTTACTTTTAAATTCGAGTCTTTTCCTATTCTTCACCGTCCTTTTTCCTCCAGCCGTCTTTTTCTTCATTTTAAAATTTCTGCAGCACTCCATTTTCTAAATCACTTCCTCTCTCTCACTCTACTTTATCTTTCTATCTTCATTTTTCTTTTTCATTTTAACATGAAATTGTTGGTGTGAAATAAACATAAAATCCATATTAAACATGCTTTAAAAAATTACACATTCACAAAAATCTAATAAAAAAAATAAAAAATTACATTTTGAAATTTTCAAATCAAAAATTAAAAAAATGCAAAATTTACATATCTAAAATTCTTAAATTTACCTATCATCTTCTAAAAATCTAAAAATTACATATTTTCGTCATCATTTCGACATGTTGATAAAGTACATTAACCATGTTCATCTATGTTCATCAAAATCTAAAAAAAAACCAGAAATCCAGATCCATATTGCCACAACCATCATACATCTCCAAATAAACCAAGAAAATCCAAATTGCCACCATCTCCATCCGTCTCCAAATTCAAATTTGGAAATTAAAACATAAAAAAAAGCAACAAACAACAATTTCCATGGTGCAGATCACTAAAAAAGAAAAAAGCAAACAAACAACAATCATCCACCCACTCGACAACCACCGTCGTCAAAATTTACAGAAACCAGAAAAAGGAAAAAAAATCGAAACCTTGGTGCAGATCCGACATGTCATTATCCTCTTGGTTTCCGGCGAGCGCTCGATGCGGTGGAGATGAGGTTGGGTGAAGGAGCGCTCGCCGCGGCGGTTTCTACGAGGAGGATGGAGGATGTGGCGTCTTTCTCATTTTGGAGGGGTGCGTGAGGCCGCCGCGTGAGGGGGAGGTGGAGACTGGTGGGGCGGCGTCACTGGTTTGGGGGCGCCGCTTGTGCGGGGGAAGGGGAAACGAGAGCAGTAATTGGGTGTGGGAAGGGGAAGCGGCGGCGACGGGGAGTGTGGCGGCGGCGGGTGGGGTTTCTGACCATGAAGAAAAAAAATGGGTGAGGAGAGATAGAATGACAGAAAATAGATATTGTGGGTTTTAATTTGTGGGAGGGTATTGTGGGTTTTTTAACACCAAGTTTGCACCTAGTAGTAAAGAAAAAACAATATGTATCTAAGTTTGTCCAGCGCACATGACCCGCGAATTTTATCTATTTTGCTTTAATTGTGTTGTATTGCAAATAATAATAGTATGCAATATTTCATACAAGACTCTACTTTTAAAATAAAGGGCTATGATGAATTAATAGTATTTTTAGCTTTTAGGGTTGGTCCTCTATTTTATAGAGGACCACACTCCTCATTGTAAAGACACATCTCTCACTCTCTCCCAATATTTCCCTCATTTTTCATATATACGAAAACCAAATTTAAAGAAAGAACTTAAGAGTTTTTCCCACATTTTTCTTGTTCGATTATTTACTTATTTGTGTTAATAAAATCATAAGCCACAATCCAATACCCTAACCCTGATTTTTGGTTACACAATAGTTGGTACACTCAACCCTAAACTAATTACATTATTCTTTATTAAGAAGAAAACTTAAACCCTATATCCCAAAATTCTATCTCTTGAAACTCATAGCAAATCTATTGAAAAAAAAAATAGAGAGCGAAGGACAGGTTAATTCATTCCTTAATTTTAAACATTTGGCTAAATTACCAAAATCTCCTAAAAAATTGTTCAAATAAAAAAAAAACTCATAATTTATATCATTACTAAATTCTTCATAAAAAGATAAAATAAATTTGTTTTTTAATCGAGAGATACAAATGATTTCACTTGTGTGTTATCTTCGTATTAAATTATTTCGTAATTTAGCATTATTATTTGGTCAAAAGATTTGTTTTAATTTTTTATAAGTATTTGATAACCTATTCAAACTAAAAAAGAAATTAATTCGAATAAACTGTGTATTACAGATTGAAAAATATTGTTTTAAAGAATAAATGAAGTAATTGGAATTCTCCACAAATATATGCTATTGTCGAGAAATGTCGAGAATTCGAAAAAACAAAATGAGAAAAACTCGTATCTTTTTCTGCAAGCAAAAAACTGACATCTTTAACCTCTAATAATAAGCATTGAGCCCTTAATAATTCCCAAGAATAATCAAGTTTCGCAGGCAAAACGTCGAACACCTTGTGTCCACTTTACGCGAAGCTGTGGGAATGATATTGCCAGTTTTTAAGCTGGGGAGTCTTGCGCTGAGAACACTCTGCAAACCCATTGGAAATCGCATTAAAAAACAGGCTGGTTTGCACCCTAGGTTCAGGCAGTCCATCATCAACGTTGCGCAGGTTATTTTTTACATTAAACTCTTTGCGAATCCAAAAATTCTTTTCAAGTGTGAATTAAGTAATGAGGGATGTGTCAAATACGTTGATTTTGATTTTTCTTGCTGATCAATTTATTGAATTCGAGATGTTGAGTTGCACAACAGTCATGATGAAATTCATTTAAAAGAAAGGAACTGATTGTTAGAGTAGTGTTCTTCCGAAATCTGTTTCTTTTGTGGTTTTTTTTTCCTTGAAGTGCGGATTAAGCCCAGAATTGGAAACAGGACCGTCGTTTGAATTGAACATATAAATAATCAAGAAGAGTAAATTAGGTGGCGGGTTTGATCATATCATCTTTTATAAAAATATATCTTTTTGCCAATAGTACAGATATTCCATTTCCTAAAAGCATACGTGGTTGCAAATAGTGTAAAATGAACCTCGATCAATATAAGGGCTAGTGATGAAGTTGGTAATTCAAAGATTTCACACCATTTTTTTTTTAATTGCTGGACAAATGGTTTAATTAATCCTTTCAGTAAATTGATGAATCTTATGCATCTATGAAACTATTGATCCTTCCAATTTTTGGTTTCATTCTCAACTTTATTAATTTGGCAAATGCCCTTGATCAAAATTGATGTAAATGTCATAGGGAGTGCTCCTCACATGTACTTGAGGAAATAGTTATCCATGTAGTTCAACTTCTTCAGATTTTTGAATTTGAGTAAATTGATAAATTTTAGTTTCTTGTCATTTAAACATCGTAGAGCATGCAAATGCCTTAAGGTATGCTTAACATCTTACAATTAATACTTTCTTCTGAATCTTGTATTCATTGTTATTGGTGAGTTAGATTTGTCATGATAATGGTTATATCCTACTTATGCGGTGGAAGTGTGTATCTCCCCAGTATGTATAGCTTATGACTTGATAAACTCACTATCCTGGTTATGTAACAGGCTAATCATCGATTCACAACAACTTTGCAACGACGTATATACGGTCGTGCAACTGATGTTGCAATCCGTCCTCTAAATGAAGAAAGAGCTGTTCAGGCTGCTGCAGACCTTGTAGGCGAGCTCTTCATATTCACGGTAATTTGGAAGATTATTTCAGTGTGAAAGCAGAAGTGTTGAAGTTTTGGTTGTATGTATATCTTACACATGAATGAGGGTATTTTTTGTCTTGTTGGTCAAGCGACTTTAGAATGAAACATATCACATAGTTGGGCTTTGTATCTTCCACAACTATGCTGATCCACTCTTTAGTCAATTTATATTTAGTTAACTGCTATCTAGAAATTATCTAGTTCTATCAGTGAATTTCCATGCTTAGTCGAGGATATTAGCATTGAATTTGTTTAGTGTAATATTAATTTGAAATCAAACTATATTTCCTCATCCACCCCACCCCGGTTCATATTTTCTCCTTTATATACCTGTCATTGTATTCATGGTATGTTTTGCCTTTATTTCCTCTTTAAGTTTCGTGATTCTTAACGAACTCTTCCTTCTGCTCTCATTAGGTTGCAGGAGTTGCTATAGTTTTCGAGGTGCAACGAAGTTCCAAATCAGAAGCCAGAAAAGAGGAACTTCGCAAGCAGGAATTAGAGGTCTGTAGCCTTCATATTGATCCTTTTTTTCCTCAATTGCTTTCATGCTCTTGCAATATAGAAATGACAAATCACGCTGTCTGGCCCAGCCTGGCCCAGACCAAGCAATAATTTTCGAGACCAGTACAGCCGATTCTAAAAGTTAATAATTATTTACTATGCATTTGCCCGAAAATTAGACCCATTGGGCCACTATACTAGTCAATTGTGCTACAATTTTTTGTTTTCTTATGTTAAGGCGATGAGGCAAAGAGACGATGAACTAGCCAGAGAAGTTGAGGAGCTGAAGAACAGAATGGCACAACTGGAGCAGCTTACAAAAGAACGAGGAGGCCTCAGTCGTGTTTCTAACTACAACTCAAAAGAAGCCGACAACAAACCAAAAGATGCTTAATCATCATCTTATGCTCTTGACTTGATTACATTAAAGTAAGTTTCAGATGTCATTATTTTGAAGCTGAACTCTTTGGAAGCTAGCCATTTTGAAGCACGGTTTTTAAGATTATAGGATTCTAACAGCCCAAGAAGAACGAGAATCGGGCTAACCTCATAGTACTTACTACATGTTCGTTCAGCGGAGGAAGGCATGGGCATGCTGATCAACCGGAGAACTTTCGTCTTGTTGTTGACATAATATACAGCTCTATTATGATCACTCCTTAACTACATTGCCCTAGTTGTAAAGCCTGATCCATTATTTTTAGAATGGATTGAGATGATTATGATTTACAGTTAGTATAAAGTAAGCTTTGGTTTGGAATGGTAGTGTTTTTTCTATACATTGTTCAAAAAAAGTTTATATCTAATATTGATTTTTATTTTGAAAGTAACACTGTTGTACGGCCTTTTGATTTTGTTATATGCACAATTGATTTAATAAGAGTGCTGATTTTTGTGTGACATACCGCTATTTTATTTATTAATTTTTTGTGGGGAGAAATGGATATGCTACCCCTATATGCATATTATTTTTTTATATTTGGCTGATGTACAATATTTATATTAACCAAGAGCAAAGCGCAAATATATAAGGTGTAATCATTTGAATTTGATCGCACTGCACAATGCTCAAGGAATATTCTTTAAAAGATTGGCCAAAAAATTAGAAACATCAACAATGAAATATAGAAACATTTAAAAAGAATATAGAAGTTGATAAAAGCAAAGAAGAATTTGGTGCATACCACTGCCTCAATTTAGGCATGTTTCAAGAAGCCATAGGGGGTGTTTGCCAGTACTAATGAATAGTGAAAAGCACTATAAAAAAGTAAAAGTTGTGAGAGGGCAACTTGCCCCAGAAGGGCTTCTGAAAAAAATAAAAACAGTTGCAAACACTACCATAGTCATAGACAGATAAATTGGTCTGTTTTCCTTTATATAGTTTAATATAATAAACAAAGTTACAACAGGATGCTAACAAATATGACAAGCATATTAATCTTTCCTTGATTCAGACAAGCGACAATCAATCTTATTAGAACGAAAACATTCAAAACTAATCTTGGGACGTGGACCAAGAATTAGCTGCGATCCAATCAAAAGCGAGAGGACTTAGAAAAGCATCTGGAATACCAAAAGAAGAAACCAAAGCAAGTGCATGTGGTCGGATTTCACTGCACAGATTCGCGACTTCCTTCCTCACAGTCGCCGCATTATCTGTTGTTAGGTAACCATATCGGAGAAACGCAGCATCTTCATCCAACGTTGCCACAACATACATCGACCTCACAAGACTCAGCATGTTTTGCATAACAAAGATGTGACAAATTTTACGGATCAAAACCTTAAATTTATTTTTATGTGGATATATTATGTAAGGGGAAATTACAAAAACTATTCTTGAGGATTGACCTATCAACAAAGCAACAAATCACCCACTTCAGGCTTGTATTTTCTCTTATTAACAACAGGTGCACTTTGTGATGAAAACAAATATCAAGGGATGTATTTGTAATTTCGAAAGAGAACGGGTTCTCTCATAATAGGTTTAATCTCAGGCTAGTGTGTGTATTAATCCCTTACACAGGACATGAAAACTTAATCATAGTGATCTATGGCATCTGTGATACGACAACGATGCTGTGAAGTAGCCATGTGGCTATATCTAAATAGCAACACAATTAAAAATCCAAAAGTAATCAGCATATATATGTATGTATGTGTGTTTGTACCTTCAAGGAGGCATCTGTTACACTGTTCTCAGCCTCTATAAAAGTCTGAAAAATTGCACGGTCACTAAAGGCTCTGCCTAAATCTTCAGCGAGCTGATAACCCTGTGAAAGAAAAAATCAGGAGTTAAACAAGGAGGGGATTTCGAGAGGAGGTATTCTATTTAGAGATGAAATATGTATTTGCTAATTCATCTTTACCGCAATAAAAGCACTCTCTTTGCTTTCTCCCTGAGCTTGTAATCTAGAGATTTCAGCAGCAAAGCGATTCAATAGATCTCTTTCTCTCAGGCAGAAGATATCATTCTGTTACATATGAATGGTTCAAACTTCGAAAAGCTTTAAATTAATTTTTTTGTTAGAGTAAGGTGGTGTTTGCAAACTTTACAAAGCGAATCGGAATCACTTTTTTTCAAAAGCTAGCTCTCCCAGCTTTTGAATTTTTTTTATTCTGGAAGATGTTTGTAGAGTTTGAAAATGCACCCTAAATAACAAGAAGCACTATCAATACCTGAAACTGAGAGCTCCGAAGTGTGGAAGCTGGGAGCTGTGAAGGAATAGTAGGGTAAGGTTTATTCATGTGTTCGAGTCCCAATTCTGTGAATGGTTTGTTCCTCTTTTTAGCTGACACATACTCTGCTAACAGCGCCTTGCTAACCTGCATGTAGATTAAGTTCCTCAAGATCCAATCTTTGTGCTCTTAGAAAAGCTTCATCTTAAATGATAAGAATATAAAAAGGTTCTGGTGAACACTATCCTGAAGGGCTAATCGGTCAATTATACCTGTCGCATAAGAACATTGTTATCACCCTCAAAAGTTGATTGCACATCGAATTCAGCCTTCAGTTGACCAATACGATTTTCTGTCTTCAGTCCTTGTCCTCCACATGCCTCACGACATTCCTAAATTGAATATTACAAAGGTGTAAGAGTGGAAGTTTACCAATAAAATGAAAAAAATGTATACATATTTTTTCTGGCCCCACCTGAAGAGTTCGCATGTTGTGCCATGTCAGAATAGCCTTGAACCCACTTGAAACAATGTGAAGGGTTTTGATTAACTGAGGAGTCCTCCCAACATACAGCAGCTTCAAGTAGTTCCCAGCAAAGCTCACAGCATATCTGTACCACCAAATCACAGAAACTTGAACGAAGGACAAGAACACTAACAAAATTACCAAGTTATGCAATTCTTTTGAAAGAGGGAGAATGAGTGACGGAGTAACAAAGTGAACAATCCCAATCTTGATGTTCTACATGTAGCTATATTTTAAAAACAAACAAACAATCACAAAAGCTCCAACGAGCAGAGTCACTAAATATTCACTCACGTTTTTGCAATAAGAGGCAGAAGTCGACGCTAATGACTAGGGTAATCTAGCAAAAGAACTTCAGGACCATTTGTTGTAACCGAAAATGCTCTCCTCGTCAGTGAATATCTTATTGCAATAGCCAAACTAATTTGTTGAGGAACTTCTAAGACATCAACTTACTGAAGAAATAAGTGAAAACAGAAAATATTCTCTTTTCTCCCAAAAGTAAGAGAAAAGAGATACTACAAGATAAAACATAATAGTGAAGTTATATATACTATCTATTCTAATCACCTTAGCTGAGTAAACGGCACTTAGTGCTATGGTGACACACCCAGATGTCAATGGAGCCATGAATGCACCAAACCTCTGAAATTTAATGATTCATGTTAATTCAACTTAAAAACTGCTACAATGTATTGGTTACTAACAAAAGAAAGGAAGATCACCTCACAAGTACCGATAGAAAATTGAGTTTACATGTTATTCAAATATTATTACTTATATCTCCAACACTTATTATCAGAATCCAGTGATGTCAATGAGGGAATTCATCATTGTCCATCAGGCAAGAATCCTTAGAAGGGTCAGAAAATGGATGAATGAACCTTTAAAATAAAAATCAATTTTTCAGAAGTAAATATTACCATTTGGCATTAGACTGAAACGATTAACATAAACGAAACTCATTCACTGAGTCCTCACTGACCAAGAATTCGGTTCAGTAAAGATTAGTATAAAGAGAAACCAAACCTGATCTGGGTCCTTGATTGCACTCAGATATTTTCCATCTGGAGAAACGTCAGCAACTGAGTTCAATATATTTTCCCTGGGTATACGAACGTTGTCAAACCTGAAATGTAGAGGGACATCAAACTTTGGTATCAAATAACTCAGATAATTGGAAAGGTAAAGTTTTAAATAAAATCCAAAAGGGACTTCTTTACCATATTCGACCATTGTCAACACCATTTAAACCAATCTTATGACCGCAATCAACAATCCTGATATTGGGACAGATCTTTCCATCTGCATCTCTGATCTGGGTGATAAAAGCATGGACACCTTCATTCTTTCCCTCAATGTTGAGCTGTGAGAAGACTATTGTGTGTGTTGCATCCTATAAACCACTCAAGGGCAAAAGTCAGAAATCTTAAGAGTGATTAAAAGAGCATAGGTATATGAAGCAATCAGTAGATAAAAAGTTTGATAAGAAGTTATACATTAGCTGCACCGCCAATCCAGTACTTTTGAGCGGATTCACAAGGAGTGTTGATGACAAACTCTCCAGAGTTCGAATCGTAAGTTGTTATTGTTTCAATGCCTCGAACCTGAATGCATAGAATCCAGCCGTTCAATAAGGCTTTGGAAATATTGCAAAACCATTAGACAACTAGTCTGTAATTAGTACATACATTACTTCCATGACCCAACTCTGTCATTGAAAAGCAGCACTTTATCAAGTAATTTTCAGTGGCACTTAGCCACTTGTCATGATGCCGTTATGTGCCAAAAAACATTACAGCACCACCCCTGAATCATCAACGAGAAAAACTCAAAATAAAATTGAATAGAAAATAAGCAAAATCATCCCGACTAAACACCTCCAGACATTTAAACAAGTTAATAAGTAGATATGTTCCCAAGCCAATCTTCATGAGCATGAGATTCAAATGGTGAAAATTCACCTCTGTTTAAATTGAAATGAAGGCACTAGTCCATGTTTCAAGAACAATCAAATCTAGGAAAATCTTGAAACAAATTATCATAATTTCATAGTATTACATATTATGCACACTCAAAGGATAGGCAACTTAATATATAGAAAAGTCAACACATTTTTCAAGTAGTCTGACTAAATCAATTCTTATGAACACCAAAGTAAGATAAACAGAACATCAGGGAAAAACCAAACAAGAGCAGAAAATATACCACAAAAAGAAGTGGACGCCAATCTTGATAGCAAGAGAGTGATCAAAAATCTCAATAACCTCCAACAGAGCTAGCTTTCTCATCTCAGATTCAAACCCCTTACCCGTGAGCCAACCCTTAAACACTCCATGATCCAACAGGTACTGAATCCTCTTCATTGTGATATCCCTCTGCTGCTCCATCGATTGGTTATAATCAGGCACCACAAAAAATTTTCCACCCCTCAATTTGGGATTGAAAAGCTTGCTCTGTATCAATAAGTTGAAAAGCCAATCCCTATCTTCCAAATTGTGCCCATCCATCAATTTCCGCATCGAATTCACGTCGAACGGAAAGGGCTGCTCGGAAACCTCCGGCGGCGTGTAATTGAGGCATGGCGAGCTTGAAATCGAGGCGGCGATCGGAATCCGGCCATGATCTTGGAGGTGCCGGCTCAAAATTTGGGTTCTGAAATTCACTTTTTCCATAGCTATTGGTCGTGGGGATGATTATTGATGTGAATTGGAATTGAAGCGAAATGCGGGAGATTTTAATACTCGTAACTGTTTTGAAACACTTAAAACAACTTTCAAAAATACTTATTTTCAAAGTTTTCTCTCACAACTTTTAAAAATAAGTACTTTTAAAACTTTGAAAATAAGTATTTTTGAAAATTGTTTTAAGTGTTTCAAAACACACTCTTAATAAAGTGCAGTTTCACGCAACGCGCCTATTGAATTTATATGTAGAAAATAAAACATTTGTATACGTCGGGTATACGTAGCAATTATAGTATATGTTTAATTGTTTATCCTTATCTTTATTTTTATTTTATTTTTCGAAACAAATCCTTATCTTTATTTGTCTTTCTTGGATATGCTAAATCCACATCCATAATATAAATAAATCACATTTATTGTGGGGGTATTCAATAAATACCATTAATATCAATTTAAAATGAATTTTAATTACACAATATTTTTGGTGCATATCAAATTTAGCGCCTAGAAATGGATTCATTCTTACTACCCGTTTTCTTTTAGCGCTTGTATTGAAAGACATCTAAAATGTTAATTTTTATTTTGAGTGATCCCTGAACTATTTTTTATTTTAAAAACCTTTAAACTTTGTATTTTTGTTTCATAAGGCCCATAAATTATTATTTTTTTCGTTTTAATAAGTCCTTAAACTATATAATTCTTATTTCATGAGGTCTTTTTTTACCATCGTAAGAGACCTTTATTTTTTGTTTGAAGATTTATCTGAATATAATTATATTGAAATTGAGATGATGTGTCATATTTTAACGAAAAGTATTAAGATGATTTAACAAAATTTATGAATTTTTGGACATCATAAAACAAGAATCATATAATTTAAGAATTTTTTAAAATAAAAATTATTTTGAAACAAAAAATGTTAAGTAACCTATAATGCATTATGTCTTTTATTTATAGTTTATACCCTTCCCTTGAGTGTATGAGAGTATGACGCATTGACTCTATTCGGATAGGATATGGTCACACAGAAACGGCCCCCACTTTATACTTAAGTTTTATGGCATAATAATTATTTTAATATTTTTGAAATTATAATTTGTGCAAGTGTGAAATCCGCATTTCTTTTAGAAAAAAGAAGACGTAAAGAGTTGTCGTAACAAGATAAGAGTGAAGTATTGAACATATTTTTTAATCGCCAAGGATCGAAACAATTAGATGTAGGCAATTCAACAATTTAATAGTCCGTTAAAGAGTCCTATTTCTTATTTGGATATCATTTAAGTATTAATTTAATAAATATATCTGATACCAACTTTGATAGCTAGGGTGAGCTACTCTGTTAAATAGTTTGAACCCCTTATAATTACAATAACTAATATTTGGCATGTTATTATAGTAGATGCTATTAACTAAATATAGGCGTAAAGAATACTCCTCCACTTTTATTCTAGTAGATGCTACTAGTATAATATTATAGCCATGTTTTGAATGAATAATTCTCCACCGCTTTCTTCATAAGTGTAGTTTAAAAATTTAAATTTTAATAATTATCATATTAGCTATTCCTTATATATCCCTAAGTTTATTTTTAATACTATAAAACATTTATTATTTTTATTAGGGATAGAATTTTTAAAAGGATAAACTGTCCGAAAGTAAATAAAATAAAATTTTATAATTTTTAATCTGACAGAAGAACTCTTAATTCTACTTTTATTATGCAGCGTAAAAAATATATTAGAGGTGATATAAACATAATTTGTAAAATAAAAGTCAAAGGCCTGCATATTTATACAAAATCCTTTAAACTGTTGTGGATTGTAAGTGCTTTCGGCTGTGTTTGTTTTGAGTTTCACACCGATTGATGGACTTAGGACTTTGCGCTCCCGATCTCATACGAGTTTGAGATTTAAAGTCTGATTTTTAAATTCCACATTCAATCCACATCTATTATTACTCTTCCCTATATATTACACTTTATACACTTTATTACTCTTTTCAATATAATATAATAATACAATATCAATCAGTATTAAATATTAATTTGACATAAAGTTAAATCACACCCTACTAAAATCCCAAAACAAACACATATATTTACTATTCATCAAGGATTCTAAATTTCTGGATTTTAAAACCTTGACTTGCTCCGCACACTTAAATTCTAAAACAAACGCAGAATTAATTTTGATGGTTTGGGTGCTGAGACAAAGTTGTAACATCTTGTAATAGTTTGGTATGTATACGTTGGAGTACCCTTGTACTCTATAGTCTATAGTAATATAATATATTTTTTTTAATTTAAAAAAAAAAAAAAAAAACAGGGTTAATATTTCTTTCACCAGACACTCACCCTGTAATACCTCCTACCAAACTTACGCTAATTGTATAAGTTGTGTGTAGGATTCGGAATAAAAGAATTGCTAATGACAACACTTATCTATTCTATTTTATTGTTTTCCAGAAAATAATATTTATTTTAAAACCATTATCATTTTATACTATTTAAAAAATAAATTAAACGTCATATTTTAATTTCACTTTTATATTTACTTTTATAACAACATATATTAATGATTAAATAGATAAATAAAAGAGTAAAAATAACATTATATATAATCTTGATTATTTAATGTCAAAGTATAGGGTGAACAAGTTTTACAGTGAAACTGGTTTAGGAGTGTGACTTATATTACTAAAGTGTGTGACTTATATAACTTAAGAGTGTGACATTTTACTATAAAGAGTATTATTAAAAAAATGAAGGGTGTAATCAATATTACAACAAAGAGTGTGGTCGTGATAACTGAAGAGTGTGATCTATATTACTTAAGAGTGTAATCGTGATAACTGAAGTGTAAAAATAAACCAATTTCACAGCATATCAACTCTTATTTAATTATTTTAAAATGAGATATACTTGCACGAGACCGTCTAATGATGAGACGGAGTATAAGTTAAAAATTGACGCTTTAACACTTTGAAAATAGTGAGTGTGATTTATAGTATGATATATCTCATTTCATACATGAGACCGTCTTATATGAATTTTAATTTTTTAAAAATGCTTATGAAATATTTTTTAAATAACGAACAAAAATGGGGGTGAATGAGTAATACGTAATAATAATAAAGTAATAAGTGGCCTTTTTCAAAAAAATAATAATAATAAATGGCCGAGGCGTTGGATTGCGTGCTCATTTCTTTAATTTAAGAATATATATATATATATATATATTATCTGTACTCACTGGGATTTGTGATTTTCTTTATCTTTCATTTTCTGAACTATAGGCAAACAGACGTTTTGTATTGTTATACTTAATAATTTTTTTTTTTTTTTAAACGTACATAAAGGTATAGAAACACGTCTACAACTACTGCTGGGAGAGAACTCTCTATTCCAGTTTATATTTTTGGCAAAAATTTATGTGAACCTAATTTCACGATGAACTTGATTTTTAAAATATCATTGTTATGCATAAAAATTATTATTATTATACATAAAAATTTTCATAATTTAAAAAATATTTTATATTTTTAAACAATAAATTTTTTTATGCATAACATCAAAGTCGGTCCTACGAATTTAAGGGCCTTGTACAGAATTTTTTTTAAGGCCCATTATATCTATACAATAAATAAAAAATAAGATGATTATTTATGTAAAGAATTTTCATTTGTTAACCAAATAAAATGAGATGTATAACAACAAAATATGTTCTATTAAAGTATAATTATATATTTTTAGACTCAAATATATAATAAAAAGAAATTGGTATGTTTAAAGAAAAAAAAAACTACGTATATAATTAGATAAATTTTTTCAAAGCACCTAAACAATTAAAAAGAAAATTAAGAAAAAGTAATTAAGAAAATGACAAATTAAAAAAAGGATTAATTATAGAAAAGTATTTAAAAAAAAAACATACAGCATTATATACTTAAAAACAGTAGGCGAAATTTGGAGGAGACTTAAAATTGAGCTAGAAACCATCTCTGCTAGTCGACTTTAGTAAAATATTTTGCGAAATATTATATCTATATATATATATAATAAAAAAAAAAAAAAAAAAGACTTGCCCATCCGGTTCGAACCGGGAACCGAACCGCCATGATTCAAAAACGGTTAATCCTTGTTTTTATTATTTTTAAAATTAAATCACTTTTTTTTATTTTTTAACCCTAAACCAATATAAAAAATTGTTTTTATCTTCCATTTTCTCTAATAAATTCATTCCAAGTCATTAATTTCATTTAATCTCTTTTTTTTTTTTTTATTTTATCAAAATACAAAAAAAAAAAAAAATTGAAGTAATTTAAAGAAAATGAAAGTTAAAAATCTTATAATTATTAAACATACAAAATTACAAACAAATAACAAACAACTCAAAAAAATTTACAACTTACAACTTAAAAGTTACAATTTACAAGTAATATACAATTTAAACAATAAACATGCTAAATTGCTAATGTGGTAAATTACAACTTTTTAATGCTAAACATGCTAAACATACAATTTACAAGTAATTTATTCTTTTAAACATTAAACAATAATTTAATACATTACAAAATTACAATTTACAATTTTTTCTTTTGTTCCGCTTAAAAAGTTACAACTTACAAGTAACTAAATTGCTAATGCTACAAATACAAGTGTTTTTTTCTTATAATTACAATTAAAAAATTACAAATAATGAAAAGAGGATAAAAAAAAAAAAAAATGGGCTTGGACATAATTTTAAATTTTAAACTTAGAAAATTCTAAGTTTTTGGTGTGGAGAAACTTAAAATTATGTTAGTGTTTGGATTATCCGAGTTAGAATCAAATTTAGATATCTCTTTTCTTGTTTTTGTTTTTGGATCAAGACTTAAATTTTTTCAGAAGATTTAAGCTTCAACTTCTTTTTTGTTCATGTTTAACACATCATGTTGTTCTTTAAATCTATAATTTTGGACGATCACACTATCTTTGTTCTAGAATCCATATTAAAACTTTTTTTTCACGCTTCGATCTTGACTTTTTGGACCCAATCATCAAGTAAACATTGGTTTTCGAATGAGCATTTAGCTTTTCGGTGGACATATCTTGAATGAAAACGTTCAAGATTGATAAGATTTATAATTTTGGACTTGGAAAACCAATGTTTACTTGATGATTGGGTGAAAGTTTTTTTCCGAACACAAAATTTTTGTTCATGTAGTAACATATGTTTTTTTTAGTAATAGTAGCTTCATTAAAAACTTGCAACATCTCACATAAATATAACAATAATGAATCCCATTGACTAGGAAATAAAGTAATACCACATTGTTTTTAATACTTGTGCAAAAAAAAATTACATAATGCATTTCTATACTTAAGATGCACTTAACATTTTATAAGTTGAGTTCCATCTAGTAGCAACATCAAGTGAAAATTTTTTTGAGTAAGTTTATTAACTACACAAAAACTTTTCCATCTTTTTTAAACTTTTTGATGTCTAACCAAATAACCAAGTGCATGTTTAATAGAAGATCAACAATAAATTTTTAAAAAATTAGATAAACCGAGTATTGTCTTGAAAAATTTTCACACAAAAATTAAAAATATGACAAAAATATCTTACATGAAAAAAATCTACCACCAATTGATGGTTGACAAATTGCAATAAGTTCATCTAAACTAGCAATTATTAATTTATTTGCATTATCAAATGAAATTTTTCAAAATATTTTTTAATAAGAATGTTGTACTCTTGCAAAACCGTTAAAATTTATATACTGTAGAGCAATATTTGCGAGAAATTCATGCTCGATATCAAACTCTCTATATAAGCAATTAAACGTTTTTGAATTGTCCAACCTCTGTTTGTCATCAATACAATGACAAGTAATGCCCAATTATGCTTCTTGAAAATGATCTATCCAAATATCCTTGTATATATTGAATTTTTTAACTTTAATCTAAACTAAAACATTCTTATAAATTAATAGTTATATATTTCATCTCTTTATTTCTTTTAGCCATTTTATCAATTTCAACATTTTTTAGAAGATCGAGAAATTTTTTGGCGAAGGATTATTTCATAAAAATTTAGTAACCCATTTTTTTAAAAACGTAAGATCATTTGCAAAAACCCTGAAAATGGTGGTTCCCAGATGTTTAGAAATAGGTGTTTTTTTTTTTAATAAGTTTAGCTAATTCTCTTTAAAAAGACTTTAACATTATATCTAAATAAACTAGTAGGATTACTTTCATTCACCACCTTCGGAAGACGCCGTGAATCCAATAAGTTTAGTTAATTATTTTGAGATGTAGTCATTCCCAAGACTTCTTTATGTTTTACCAACAAGTGTTTTTTTAAATGTTCCATATCCACCAATTTTCTCAAAATGATAAACCCTAGTGGGTTTATAGTTTTGTTTATGAAATATTGTGATGAACTTTAAATATATTTACCTTCAATAATGTTTGTACTCACTTTTTTGAAGTGAATGGTGAATATTTAAAATGATAAGAACTCTACATTTCTTTCTCCGCCTTGAGGTGGAATGGCCTCCTCCTCCTTTATCATTTCAATTACCACATTTTTTGCTTCGTTTCCATGACCATGAGGACCATGACCATGAAAAATACTTTCTTTTTATTACCACCACTGAAAAGGTTGTTGAAATTCTTCATTTGAAAAATTTGCATTATTATCCGCATAATTAAAAAACCAAGACTCACATATAATTTCTTATAATTTCCATGGAATATTGAATTGTTCGTATAAAGGGATGAGGAAATAGGTAAAGAATAAAAATTTGTGTGAAGTCATCGGACTTTTTTTTTAAAGATTTCCTCCTCTAAAAGATGATGATTCTCCTTTTTTATGTACAAAAACTCTATTTACATTTTATATTTTATGTAATATAAAATATAAAGTAAAAGAAAAGTGTATATAATAATAATATAAAAATATATATATAATGTATAAAATAATAAAATATAAACCAATATAGATAATATTTTTTTGAAGTATGAATTATGAACTTTTAATGAAGCTTATAATTTTTAAAGTTAGAACTTAGAACTTAGAACAAGAGAAATAATAAAATGATGAAGAAGAATTGATCAATTTGGATCAAAAAATACGTTGGGGTGCAAGAAAATGAATACAAATGAGGGGTTATTTATAGAGTTTGAGAAAATAAAAAACAAAAATCAAAAAAAATGCCGTTAACTTCATTTAAATTTCTCATGATCCATTGGATCAAATGCCAAATGACTTAACATTTGATCAAATCTCAAAATAAATTAAATTAAAAAAAGAGAAAATCTGCATGAACCGGCGGGCGGCAACGTGAGGGAATTCTGCAAGGTTACGGGCGACGGCGCCAACGGTCTGCGCACGACCAATGGGGGTGGCGTGAACGGCGTTGGGGGTTCACGATTGCGGCAACCGAGCGAACGTGGCGGCGTGTGGTCGGCGTTGGTGGGGAGAGGGGAATGCGGCGCGCAAGAGATTAGGGTTTTTTCAGTTTTGATTTTTAAAAATTATGTGGGGTATATTTACTAATGTTGGTGTTGGGGAATGAAATTTGAATCTTCTGAATATTTAAATTCAAATTTAATTTTTAATTATTACTAGCATTTAATCGGTATTAATTCAAATAATAATTGAACAACATATCATATAATAAGCCGGTTTTTCGTTCTTCACGGTTTCGGGTTTATCCGAACGCGGTTTATCGATTCGGTTGAACGAACTAACCAAAAGGATTCCCAAGTTCCTTTGGGCAACTCTGGTATAATTTTGGAACAAAAGAAAAAAATCGCTTTGTCACCCCAAGGCCGCTAATTTTTCAAAGACATTAGTTTTTACATATAACATTAATAGAGTTTATGCATAGACCTAGTTCACATTGTTACTCTATGTCTTTTTCTTATTCTTTTCAATTTATTTTATTAATATTTTTTTATTTGTTTATTATTTTTCAACTCTTTTTTTAACTTGATCATTAGTTTTTTCTATCATCTCTTGATTTAGCAAGAATATTTTTCTTTTGTTCTGCCAGTACATATATAATATAGACAAAAAAATCTTTTCTCTGCAATATTACATATAACCAATATTTATAATTTTAATTTTTTTTATTTTTATCTTATATGTTGAAAACCGGGTTAGGCAGATTGTTGGCGGGCTAATGGGCTTTCTTCATCTTCTTCCATCCCATAAATATCCGCCCACTATCATTTCTTCATCTTAACTCTTCTTTGATTGTTGGTTTAAGATCTCAGCCCATTTTTTCTTTTTCGTTCGTTAATTAACATCTTTTAATTTTTTTTTTTTATCATTGGATGAAATCTTATGAGGTTGTTCAATTTGATTTTTGGTGTGGATTCTTGCGAAGAAAAAAGAAAATATGTATATAGTGTTTGATTACCCATAAACCTACATAAGTGTGTGATGAAATTTAGATCATTCTCCCTTGTTTTTTTTTCACGTTGTTCAGAAAATTTGTAATTTTGGTCAAGACAAACCAATTTGAAAGATTTTGTCTTGGGTTTTGTTCATGTAGTGACACTCTTTTTAGATCATATAATAACACTCTTTTTGTTCATGTATTAACACATCAAATTGTTCTTTAAATATATGTAATTTTGGACTAGAAAGATTTGTTTTTTTCAAGTTTAAGTCTTGATTTTGTTCATGTAAAAACGTTTTTTCTTCATAGGGTAACACTTTTTTTTAAGTTCACGCCATGTTCGTAAAGTCTGTAATTTTAGTCCCTAGGATTTTTTTTTATACGCATTTATCTTGAATTTTTGTTCATGTAGTAACACTTTTTTGCTCGTATGGTAACACTTTTTTTGTTCATGTAGTAACATATCAAGTTGTTCTTTAAATTTGTAATTTTGGACTAGAGATTTCTTTTCGCGTTTGTACTGGTTTTGTTCATGTGGTAACACGTTTTTCCTCATAGGATAACATTTTTTGTTCATGTAGTAACACATGTTTTTTTTAGTTATATGTAACACTGTTCACATATCGCCGTAATACTATGTGAATACTAAATCGATTGGAAATCCGAGTCCGTGGTAGCCGATGGGGATTGTAGTAACCAATATATGAACAATAATGTGTTACCTTGTGACCGATGTTACCTTATGAATATTTATATGTTACGATATGTTTTAATACGTATTTCATACATAAGTAAGATAAGAATGTCTTTCATGAAGTTTTTTCAATATAACAATGTAGTAACACACAAAAACTTGACAAAAATAAAAAAAAATAAAAAAATTATGTGTTAAGTAAGAATTGAACTTGCGACCAAATTCGTTAACAACAAACATAAATCACTAGGCTACAACACATATTTGATAAGGATATCATTTTATAAATACATATCGCTTTCAAACTCGTTTTGATCAAACCCATAAGACTTTATTACAAAACCCACAACTCCTGTTTGGCGCTAAAGGACCTCGATGACCCAACTTAAATTTTTATCTCATTTTTGTCTTATTTATATTGTATTGACTTCCGTTAAGGAATAACACCATTTGTGTCAAAGTGAATATTTCACATAAAGAATTTCTATAATATAATAGAAGATCAACAATAAATTATATAAAAATTGGATTAGTTGAATTTAATTAAGAGTATTGTCTAGTGTGAAAATTTTCATGTATGAAAAACTATAAAATTGTCATAAATCAATCATCTACACCTCCCAAAATCACTAAATAACGAACTCCCAAATTATGAGGTCTTATTCAGATCGGGTTGAACCATATCATCTAATCACTTTGGCATTTGAGGTTTTCCCTGAAGCCATTTAAACCACTTCGACTTTTGTTCTTTACCTTCCACCAATTACATAATTTATTTGTAAATGAAAATTTTTTTCATGTATGCAAATTTTCATACTTATACATTGTTTTTAATTAATAGAATGCCACCAGAGCATAGGAAATTAAAATAGTATATACTGTAGTAAGTATTTCTAGAGAATTCAACAAAAAAAAAAAAAAAAAAATGAAAGCAACTAATAAGAAAACATGTTAAATGTTTTTTCGTTGAAAAATGACGGCAACCTCTGTTTGTTAGTGGTTAGTGGTTCCTATTTTTATTGAAAACGTGCTTGTTATTGGTTCTTAAACCTTTGTTTCGTTCTCTTTAATTACACGGCCTTGACTATCAACTACAGATTGGTTGTACGAAATTGATATCGTTATAACTTATATCTATAAACTAATATCAATACTTCTTATAAATTAATAGTTATATACATAATTTTTTATTATAATTTCAATTTATAAATATAATGATATCATTAAATACGTAGTATAACATATTTTTGACAGGATACGTAGTATAACATTAATTTATATAAATTTCGTATAATCAATAAGTTTCATCAAAAATTTTTTTTTTTTTTTTTTTTATTATTAAGCATCAAAGTCAAAACATCATCGTTTAACAACCCTGCACCACATGGTGGTTCCCATTGCCCAGCTGGGTCAAGTTCATAAAATAGGTGTTTTTTTTCTATTCCCTCCATTTGCACCCAAAATAAGAAAGTAAACTAACAAGTGTAGGTTTAAAGATTAGACAAAGTCTGTATGAAAATTTGTATATATGAAAAAACTTTTATTTACAAACAAATTATGTATATGGTGAAAGTAAGACAAAGTCGAGTGGTTCATGATTCACATTTCGACTTTGAAGCTGGTTCAATTCAAAATGCTCAAAACTTTTTGGCTTAATAAGTCATGATTTAGGATTCAAGTTATTTAATGTTTTTTGAGGACAGATGGTTTGCACTCCACCATTTTCGGTGACATCCTCTCTCATAAGTCATGATTTATGGCGATTTTATAGTTTTTCACACATGATATTTTTTACATTAGACCTACTCTCTTTAAATTTATAACTTTTTATGTATAAATTAAATAAACGAGTTGATTGTAGACATGTGTGGGTTTAAAAATATTTTGTTTAAAATTGTAAATATTGTGGTGATAAAATTTATAATTTTTTTTAAAACTTTTATAGTGTGCAAGTTCTTCAATAATGTCTTAAAAAAAAAACCTTTAATATCCAGTCTTGGCTACCAATTTTAAAATTGACTTGAAGATATGCACTTTTTTATACCGTTTTTTACTATTTCGAGTTTTGATCGTATTAGTAATTAGTAATTAAATAATAAAGTGACTTTTAAAGGAGATGTATGATTATACTCCAAAAGAATTCCTTAAAAGTTTACTTTTCATCGATTATCATAAAATTGTCTTAAAAAAATCACTTTTGATCATTTCAATTACTAAAACACACAAAACTCATTTAAAGAAAAATAAATCGCAAAAAAAAAAAAATAAACATATTGGGCACAAATTATCCAATTGTCATGGTTTGATTTTTTTTCGCTTGATTGAAGAAACACCACTTTGAGAACAAATTATTACGGAACACAAAAAATACATGTTACACTTATTTCACTTTTTATTGGAACTCTGCTTGACTGAAAAGTTTTGGTGGCGGTAAATAAAATTAAAATTATAGTGGTATGTTTAAATTTGCATTATTATATATTTGGCTCGCAGAAATTAAAAAAATCGCCTCCACACCCTTTTCACTTTTATACACATATAATTTCTTATAATTTCGCCATACACATACTATTCTTCTAAGATCGTATAGAGGGATGAAAGCAAATAGGTAAAAGAATAAGACAAAAATTTGTGTGAACCCACCGTGAATTCGATTTTTTAAAGTATCACTGTTACATATAAAAACTCTCACTATTATGTATAAAAACTATTATTGTTATGTACAAAAACTCTCATTATTTAAAAAATGCTTTATATTTTTAAACAATAATTTTTTTTGTACATAACAATGATAATTTTTTGTACATAGTAATAGAGTTCATGGATAGACCTAATTCACAGGAGTGTTACTCCCAGAATAAGGGCTCTTCTTTGAACATCTTTTTGTATAAAAATTAATATATATTAATAGTAAAAGAAATAAACTTTTTATTTGAAAAAATAAAACCAGAGTTAAGAGATTTTTTTTTTTTGACGGAGTTAAGAGTTAAGACTACTGAAAAACATTTATGTTGGCCCAGCATCATATAATTTTTGCTTTTATTTGGTAGCTTCTGCTTCTTCTTTTCAAGAATTATTTAATCTCAACTTGAAATCAATAAAATGTGTAAGGCGGATAGTTGTGGTTGCGTTATTTGTTTGACGTCTAAAAAATACGAATTGTGTAATGGGTCCGGTTATTAGCACCCCCGATATTAGAAAATTCACCCACATAATTATTGTGAGTTACCGATTATACCTTTAATTAGACATTTACAGATTCACATTCATCCTTACCCGCCTCCGCCATAGCAACTGCTATCGCCAATGCCGTTAACTCACAATTTTCATATTTTAATATTTCCTCATGATCCACTAAACAAATCAAATGCCATAATGACTTCAGCCAAATCGATCAAATAACAGTAAAATAAATTAAATATAAAAAAAAAAGAGATCTGCATGGTGGTGATATTGCGGGCGGCAACGTGAGGGAGATTCTGCACGCAAAGAGCGGTGCTACGGGCGACGGCGCAGAGGAGTGCTGCGCACGACAACATTGGGGGTCGGCTGTGCACGGTGGCGGCGTTGGGGGGTTTCTTTGTGCGGCAGCGCAGAGCGTTGGGCGTGGCGGCGTGTGGTCGGGGCGCCGCAAGAGATTAGGGTTTTTTCAGTAAGGATATAATTGATTTTTAAAAAATTATGTGGGTATATTTACTAATGTTGGGGGTGTTAATAACCGGACCCTTCTTAGACGGGAAAAAAGGAAACACAACTCGACTGTATAAAAATAAAACAAAAACAAAAATTGGGAACCCAAGCAAGAAGAGCACTAAAGTGTTGGAAAGGGTCGAACAATATAAAGGCCCAAATTAAGTAAAATCTTCTAAAAAAAGGGTAAATGGAGTTTGATGTTATGAAGGCCCAAATTAAGTAAAATTTTCTAAAAAAAAAAGCGTAAATGAAGTTTGATGTTATAACTTATAACTAAGAATGGGTTGTCACATTTGACTTTGTGACTTAACAACCAAGCCGTTAATCAGAAGACTAATTTATAAAGTTATACTCCCTCCGTCCTATGAGAATTTAAACACTGAAAATGACATGCAAACCAAGTAAAGTGAATGGAGAATAAATCATTCCGCTAAACTTTATAATCGCGCTGCTGGAAAAAATTGCTGCTCAAATCGCGCAGGTGGAGGATCAATCGCGCAGGTCACCCTTAGATTCCGAACAAAATTGCGCCGGTGTGGAGAAAACTAGGGTTTGCATTTTTTGTGATGAAGAACAATGAATGTGCTGGTAGTGAAGGATTAAAAAATTCGGACTTTCAAAGGATAAATTGGTCTTTTTATGTTTTAATCTCACTTATAAATGAGCAACCAAACACAAATTTCAGATACAATAGGTGTTATAATGGACCAAATTTTAATCAACCAAACAGGTTAATAGATATATTAAAACTGAATCCGGCCCATTTTATATCGAGCCTTTTAATCTTGCCCAATATGAGAGACGGAAGCAAACGGAGCCTAAGGGTTTTGTGAATGTATTAATGTTATGTTTGTTTCTATTTTGAGAATGTTCCAAGTAATGTTGGGACGGAGGGAGTATAAGTTACACGTTCAAAGAAACACCTAAATACAATACTTCCTCCGTCCCAAACTTGATTTCCACGTTACCGTGTGCTCGGATTTTAAGAAAAAATGATAAAGTGTTGGGGTAAAAAGCGTTGTTTATTAGTATTTTATGTGATAAATCGATGGGTAGTTGGGGTTAAAAATAGTTATTTATTAGTATTTTATGTGATAAAGTGATAAAGCGATAAAGTGATAAAGTAGGTATTTCTATTTAAGGAAAGTAGAAATCAAGTATGAGATGCCCAAAACGAAAATGTGAAAATCAAGTTTGGGACGGAGGGAGTACTATTTATTTATAAATTAGTAATATTATTATTCAGAACAAACTGTTTCATAGCTAAATGTAATACTCTCTCCGTCCCATTGTATTTGTCTCACTTTTCTTTTATGGACGTCCCACTATAATTGTTACAATACATAAAAGGAAAAAATAACACTCTACTAACTATTATTTTAATAATATTTCCCTCACTTTTCATCCCAACTATCTCAAATATACCTTCACTTTTCATCCATTAAATACTATAAAGACTCACTATCTATTATTTTAATATTATTTTTTTAAAAAATTCAACCAAAAAAAGTGAGATAAATACATCGGGAACGGAGGGAGTATGATATTACATTCTGTCTAAACTAATATCATATCTTACGTTGAACAATATTACTTAATTTTTTTTATTAATATTGTATTATATAAAAGATAATACTTTCTTCGTCTTATTCTTAACCGGTGGGTTACTGTGTGCTCGAGTTTTAAGAAAAAATAATAAAGTGTTGGGGGTAGAAAAAATTATTTATTAGTATTTTATGTGATAAAAAGATAAAGTGATGTATAGTTTGGGGTAGAAATAGTTGTTTATTAGTATTTTATGTGATAAAATGATAAAATGAGTATTTCTATTTAAGAAAGTTTGCAGTTAAGATTGGGCCGTCCAGAATGAAAATAATGCAGTTAAGATTGAGACCAGAGGGAGTATTATTTACATGACTATATAATATTGTGGTGTGCGGCGGCGAGAGGCGAAAATAGAAGTGTGTCACTGCTGGGGAGGGGGAGAACAATATTGTTGTGAGCTAGGAAGATAGAGCAACACAACGTGAAAAAAAAAAAAAGAACAACGAGACAAAGGTAGCGAGAACATGAGAAAAAAAACTAAAAAAGAACATGGAAATGAAAGAGAAGATTCACGAGATTTTCCATGGTCGGGTCAAATACATGAAATTTATGTTGATTTGAAGATATATTGTGAGTGGTATTTGTATAGATCTGAATCCACACAAATAAAAGGAGCAGAAAAGATACCATATAAAAGGAAGTGGACAGAGATGTTGACAGCAAGAGAATAATCAAAAATCGTAATAACCTCCAACAGAGCTAGCTTTGTCATCTCATATTCAAACCCTTTACATGTGAGCCAACCCTTAAACACCCCATGATCCAACAAGAACTGAAATCTCTTCATGGTGATTTCTCTTTGCTGCTCCATCGATTAATGGTTATAATCGGCCATCACAAAAACTTTTCCACCTCTCAATTTAGGATTGAAAAGTTTGCTACGCACCATTAAATTGAAAAGCCAATCCCTATCCTCCAAATTGTGTCCATCCATTAATTTTAGCATCGAATTCACGTCGAACGAAAAGGGCTGCTCGGAATCCTCTGGGGGCGTGTAACCGAGACATGGAAACCTTGTAATCGGGGCGGATATTTGAACCCGGTTATCATCTTGGAGGTGCTTCGTTAAAACTCAGGTCCTGAAATTTCCAGTGGGTGTATTGGTTGTGGAATCTGTAGGATTTTTTTTGACTTTCAGAGTTTGGGGTATTATTCAATTCGAATTTTCATAAGTCTTTAAAAATCCTGAGGTATCCCATATGGATTTTTAAAAGTTTTAAAAATTTTAGGTATTCAAAAGTCGATGTATTTTAATTATATTCTATGGATTTTCTTTGATTCTCTTCCAAAAATATGAATGGATTTCGCTCTTCAAAATCTCTTCTAACAACCAGAGATTTCGACGTATTCTCTCAGAGAACTCTGAAGACGAAAGTTTTTCAATTTTTCTAATAATTATTAATTCCATCTATTTTAATTAGTTACACACTGCAATTTGCAACGCACTCCCAGACTGTTCTTTCTAGGGTTCTCTATTACCCCCAAATTGTAACCAACTTTGCTAGTCTCCTCCTATTAGAGTAGTTACCAATTTTTCTTGTTTAAAATTCCCTTATTGGGTTTTCGATTGAAGTATATTGTTCGGGCTGAAATCCGTGATGAGTGCAAGCAGTCATGGCGGTCCCGATGCGCCATTGAACAGGGAGCACGACGCCGGAGTTTATTGAAATTCATATAAATCAATAAAAAAAGTATATTCCACAATCTTGTCAAGTCTATAAAAATTCATATAAATCAATAAAAAAAAGTCAGACAAACTCTGCGCGCATGAAATCTATGAATTTTCTAAATTCACATATTTTTTTAAAGTAAAAAAAAACCAATAAAATCCTAATTGAATACACCCCTTATTTCCATAGTTTCAACTTTCAAGTAGTCGTTATTATGAAGCTTTGAATTGAAGCGAAATGTGGGAGATTTAAAACTTCAAGTCTAAAGAGCGAGATTCGGTACATAATCTTTATATGACAAAAGAACATCAACGAGCCACGAGACCAAGTTTGGCGGGAATAAAAAAATTATGTACTATAACATCTAATAAATTTTTATGATAAAAATTAAAATTATAAATAAAAATAGAAAATTATCTTTTTTCTATCAAAATTATATTTCAATACAAAAACGGCATGCACATTCCGAAATTTTAATATTTCATTATAACGAAAAAATTGATATTTTGATAAACATTGATATACCGAAATTTCCGTATGAAATATTACTTATATCAAAATTTTGTTATGGGACGGTATATACCGTTCGAACATTTTGTATATCAAAATTTCGATTCGATTACTATAAGTATTTTTTATTTACCTAAATTTTCGATATGTCGAATTTTGATATACAAAAATATCAATAATGTATAAAATATGCGTCGATATTTTCATTACAGTACGATGTACCACCTATAATCCAGAACTCACACAAGGACTTTAATATTACAAATTAGATTTGACTTTATTCTTAGATTTCATTATTATGCTTAACTGTTTATACGTACAGTTATTAAATTATTCAACATGCATCATGTTATAATTAGCATCTACTTGTTAGGAATTAAACAAGTAATTATGGAGAAAATAATCACTACTACACATTTGAGCTTGCACAGCTGCACTTGGACAGCCCTTTTTTCAAACAGCTCTCTAGCTTGGAGAGCGGTTCTAATAAAAAAAAGAAAAGAATAGACAGCGGTTTTCAACCGCTGTCCAAGTTTAACACTTAGACAGCGGTTGACAACCGCTGTGCAAGGGGTTAGAGAGCGGTTTGGAACCGCTGTCCAAGGTAATAGTTTGGACAGCGGTTCCAAACCGCTGTCCAAGTGTTCTGAAAATTTTATTTCAAGCCAAATTAATCGCGAACCAGAGTACTTCAATTTTTCCCCAAATTAAATCAAGCTAGCATCTCCTTCCTCTACCCTAATCGAACTCCGTCGCTCGCCCTCCCATTCCGTCGCCGTCGTCGTCTTCCCATTACCTCCTTCCCATTTCCCAAATCACGAACCATGCCCTAGCCTCCTCCTCCCTCTTCCCCAAATCGAACCAGAAGCCCTAGCCGTCGTCTTCCCGCCGTCGTCTTTCTCCTTCTCCCGCTGCGTCATCAGGTAAGAGCCCTAATTTATTTCATAACTTGGTGTTTGATAGTATTAACGTAGAAGTTGAGGTTGAGGTTGGTGTTTGATACAAACTACTAGCATAGTATATATTAACGTATAGCATAACTTGGTGTTTGATAGCATAACTTTCCTGATGACGTATAGCATAACTTTCACAGTGTACTTGTAATTAATTCGAAATAATATGCTTGATAAATGAACAATTGATGCACTCAAGGTGTTTGATAATATGCTTGTGTGAGGATTTAAGCATAAATTAGGATTAATACATTAGGATATATTTTTGTTATATTAATTTGATGATTTGGTGAATGGATAGTAGTGTGTTGCTTTAGATGATTAATGATGGTACATTAGGTTATATACATTGTTTTGAGATGCAACAAATCCTTAGATACATATGCAATATACAAACCTTAGGTACTACCACATTCTATATGCAAGTTTTATACATTAGGATTGTAATACTTTTAGGTTTAATACTTTTAGGTTTAATACATTAGGATACATGCATTATCTTGAGAAACACTTCATATTGTCTTTTCTATAGGCATCTCTAGTTCTATATGGATCGAAAGTGGGTTCGAGCAGATCGATTATCAGATGAGTATAGTAATGGGGTGAAAGAATTTTGTAATCATGCAATTAGACACTGCACCGACCCTCGGTACATTCCATGTCCGTGTTGGAAATGTATGAATGGAAAAACCGTTAGTGGTCGAGAAAGTCTGTTTGACCACTTGATGATTCACGGTATTGATAAAACATATACCGTTTGGACATATCATGGTGAGAGAGGATGGATGTAGCTCAAGCAACCTAGAAACCCGACTTTAGGTTTGAAGATACAATGGATCGCGGATATTTTCGATGATGTACCGACTGTTGATACATCAAGTGGGGATGATGATGATCTGCGAGATCACCCTTATATGTCAGAGAAGTTAAGGGATTCTGCTGGATTACCACTATGGCCCGGGTGTAAGAAGGCAACAAAACTGTCAGCTGTGTTGATATTGTTCAACCTAAAAGCAATTTCACCGGTTGTCCATGAGTGCTTCACAAGTATCTTTGGAAAACGAGTTAGTGGTCTATTGCCTTCGATGGAAATGTCTTTTAAGAGAGCATATGATGCTAAACAAATGTTCAAGTCCATCGGGTTAACACATCAGAAAATTCATGCTTGTCCGGGTGATTGTATCTTATTTCGAAAGGAGTATGCAGACCTCGAGGAATGTCCCAAGTGTGGACTAAAGCGATATAAGAAAAATAAATCTCCCGAAGGTGATGTGGTACTTTCCAATAATACCAAGATTCGGGAGAATGTATAGCGGTACCGTGGATGCTAGAAATTTAAGATGGCATCATGATGATAGGATCAAAGATGGAATGCTTTAAGACACCTTGGCGATTCACCCCAGTGGAAGACATTCAATGTCGCATTCAGATTTGGCACCGAGCCCGCGACACTTGTGTCTTGCACTCTCAACCGACGGAATGAATCCGTTTCGGTATCCAAAGTACCAACTACGATTACATGGCCGATGATTCTTGGTTCATAATCTTTCACACGAGTTGTGCATGAAGCGCTTTACATGATGTTGTCTATGTTGATATCGGGACCCAAACAACTTTGGTAACAACATAGATGTATATCCGCTCCTTTGATAGAGGACTTGAAGCTCATGTGGGATGAGGGTGTCGATGTGTATGATGCTTGTAGAAAGGAGAATTTCAAGTTGAAGGCCATCTTTGTTTGGAACAATCAATGACTTTCCGCTTACGGGGAATCTATCTGATATAGTGTGAAAGGGGCGATGCATGTCCTTGTTGTACCAAGAAGACACATCACATTCGCTTGAGACATTGTAGGAAGACCGTTTATATTTGACATAGGAGGTGGTTGGACCCAACCCATAAGTACGTAACAATGGCCGATGCATTCGATGGCACAATTGAGACAATTGAAGCACCACGATATTGTGTCGTCGTTCGGATGTATTGAATGAGATGAAGAATATCGACACACAAGATCTGAAAGATCTTCTTCAAAAAGTGTCCCCACTAGCGGTTGGAAGAAGGAATCAATTTTCTTTCAATTGCCCTATTGGAAAAGAGTTGTATGTTAGATACTTCATTGATCTAATGCACGCGAGAAGAACGTTTGTGCCAAATTTGCTCAACACTCTCCTAGGCGATAAGAAGTCCAAGGATGGTTACAATGCAAGAATGGATATGATTGATATGGGAATAAAAATGAAATTAAAACCTATGCCTAGAGAAAGGGTCAACCGTTCTTACCTCCCTCTTCTTGCATATACCTTGTCCAAGAATGAGAGAAAAGAGTTACTTCAAATTTCTAAAGGATGTGAAAGTACCCGGGGTTATTCCTCCAACATACAAAGACTTGTATCGGATGATGGCGTGAGACCGATGAATCAAAATCGCATGACTATCATGTCATCATGGAGACTTTCTTGCCCATTGCAATCGTTCTATCTTGCCCGAAAATGTGTGCATAACCATAACAAAGTTATGTTGGTTCTTCAAGGCAATGAGTAGCAAGGTCATAGATCCTAGAAAATTGCTTGGTTTTTCGGAGGCAGTTATTGGGGACTCTCTGTGAGCTTGAGATGTATTTCCTCCCATCATTTTTTTTTTTGATATAATGGTTCACCTAATAGTTCATTTGGTACACGAGACAAGGATGTGTGGTCCCGCTTTCGATCGATGGATGTATGGTGTAAAGAGATATATATGAAAGTGCTCAAAAGGATATGTGATGAATATGTCCAGGGCGGAGGGATGCATTGCGAACGCTATTTAGTAGAAGAAACAATCAGTCTTGGTCGAAATTTATTCCGAATGTCGATGCAATTGACTTCCAGCTTTCTCCGTACACCAATAGGATGGATGGTGAAGGCATTACATGTGGTCAACCCGTAAGTGTTAGCATGGAGGAACTAACACGGATGCACTTGTGCGCGTTTCACAACACGGTCGACGTCTTCCTTTTATTGACTGCGACATGCGATCACTTGGCGAGAGAAATCCCACCGAGATAGATCATGGATTGAAGTTGAGCACAATCGCACGCGTTTGTTGACCGGGTTCAATGGTTATGTAGCAAATATGTTATCACGGGAAGCGAGAATCGATGAATGAAAGAGTTAAGTGGTTATCCGAATGCCCGATAGACATGTGTATTCATACAAGTGTTATCTTAGCAATGGATACACATTTTATACCGAGAGATCATGATGCCACAAGTACTATGCGAGAATAGTGGAGTGTCCATTATTTGCAATTGCGATGGATCAATCAAATACTACTTACTTTGGATGATTTGTCAACATTTGGGAACTCGACATTTGGGAACCATCAACCAATTTTCGTTGTTGGGTGAGGATCCTAACGTCCAAGTTGAAAGTTCTTCATGACGTGATTTGAAGAATTGGGATACCGAGATGATCCATAATGGCGATCCAAGGTTTTCTATGTCCCCCAGTTAATAAAAATGGTCCATTGTGGTTCTGTCGAACAAATTTATTTTCCAGAATGTGGGATCTGTTGACATAATTGATGATCCCAAAACTTCACATTCTGTAATGGATCCCGCAAATCAATAATTAGAGATGATGATGAATATGGCAATCCGGATCTTGTTAACATTTATGGTCATGAACGAGAAAGGTCAACCAAAAAAAAAAAAAAAAAAAACAAATGCTAAAAAGAAAATGTAAGACTTTATTGAATGTTGTTTCTTTTGCTATATTAAATGTTGTTTCTTTTTTTAATTTATTAAATAAAGTGAATTGTTAATCAACGGTTCCGAAGGCAACGAGATAACGAGATATTGAAGACATAATCATGCTTCTCTAACGAACATTCCTCTCAATGTAAGTCAATTTATCGATTTATTTAAATTATTATTAATTGAATAAAAATTCATACTATATTGATTGATTCGTTGTTTGCAGTTTGTTATGAACGTGAGCTCAATTCTTACTCTAACAAAAGACTGGAGAAATGGAAAAAATGATTGACGCCACGGGTACCTTTTTACAATCAATTCTTATATTCATACGATATTAACTGAACGTTGTTTGAAATTTTGGTAGCATGTAATTTCTTTTATATATTTGTGATGATATATATTTCATGTTTTTGGTGTATTGGACGTATATATGTTTATGATTGTATGTTTATTTATTTCATGATGTGTATGTTTATTAATCAATTTGATGTTTTGGTATATATATGTGGTATAAGTTTTGGTTTATGATTTTATTATAGGATTTTTGGTTTATGGCTTATGGTATTGGACGTATATATAAGTTTTGGTTTATAGTTTTATTATAGGAATTTTAAAATATAAATTAATAATTAAAAAAATATATATATATTAGACAGCGGTTGAAAACCGCTGTTTATGTAAAATAATAAACGAATTTTAAATTATTTTTTTTACTTAGACAAATGATATAAAACCGTCCAATCTTCTCTTTTCTTGGACAAATTTTTTTATTTTTCCAAGCTTTTGATGCTTGAGAAACCGCTCTCCAAGGTCATTTTTCACAGCTGTCCAAGCCCAAATGTGTATTAGTGAATAGAACTAGGAATTTAGAGACAAACAATTTGGTTACCAAGTTCGTCAGGAATGACTACGTCTGGGGGCACAACCAAGCCATGAGATTCACTATTTTCGTGTATTTTTCGTACAAGAGGCAAATACAATGAGTAAAAGGTATTTAAATGAAGACATGGGCCGAAGCCTAGTTTCGCGAATGGGCTTTAACCCGCCCGACGACCACGGGCCTTGGTCGAAGCGGTTCCCGCCGATCACGCGGGCCTGCTTGAGCGCTGCTCGGATCTGGAAATCTAGGTGCTCGATCGAGCAGATGTGCTCGACCACAATGCTTGGTCGAGAGCCTCCCGTCCTCTGACTTCCCCGTTCACTCAGGCTCCAACAATCCCAACAATCTCCCACCTGGAGACTGACTCCAACTGTAACTTTTCTCCCCCATTCCAACGGTTTCTCTCCTTTGGTAGTAGTCTTGGGGCCTTATGCTCGATTTCAAGGCCGCTTGAAGTTATGCATAACTTCAACTTCTCTAAGGTCACAACCTTAGTCAACATGTCGTGCCAGGATTCTCACTTCCCCGATCTTCATCACCAGTAATCTTGTTCTCAATGAGGTAACAAATATAATGATACCTCAACTCGATGTGCTTCGTCCCCGAAAGAAAAGGTCGAATTCTTCGCCAAGTGAATAGCACTCGATCGTCACTATATCTGCATCTACTATCCTTTTTGCTCCTTCCCCAACTCACACGACAAATTCTCGCAACCAAACCATTTCTTTAAATTTCTCGATCGCAACGTATCTCCGCTTCCGCAGTGGATCGAGCTACGATCTTTGCAACTTAGAAGCTCAAGATATTGTTGTACCACCAAAAGTAAACACATACCTTGTAGTACTCTCCTTTTGTCGAGATCATTTGATGTCAAGTCTGATCAACATATCCTCGCCAAATTTCAACGCTTTTGCCCTCAAAGCACAAAGCTTGTTCAGTAGTACCTCTCAAGTATCTAAGGATCCACTTCACTGCCTCCCAATGCTGTTTACCCGGATTGCCCATAAACCGGCTAACAACTCCCACCGCTTGTGCAATATCAGATCTTGTACACACCATAGCATACATCAAACTTCCAATTGCTGAAGCATACAAAGTGTTTTGCATGTAGGTCCGCTCCTCTTCGCTACTAGGTGAGTCCTTGTTGGATAGCTTGAACTGACTTCCCAACGGGACCCGAACTGGCTTTGCATCTTCCATACTAAATCTCTCCAAGACTTTCTTTATGTATTCAGCCTGTGAAAGATACAACTTTCCTGCCACCTTGTCACGATCTATTCGCATACCCAAGATTTGCTTGGCCTCTCCAAGGTCCTTCATAGCAAACCTTTCAGACAATTTTTCCTTCAACTTGCTCACCTCCCGAGCACTAGAGACTGCTATCAACATGTCATCAACATATAATAGCAAAATGATATAACCATCATCATACCTCTTGAAGTAACAACAATGGTCAGCCTCACATCTATTGATCTTAATCTCGTGCATGAACCCATCAAACTTCTTGTACCACTGTAATGGAGCTTGTTTCAGACCATACAAGCTCTTCTTCAACTTGCAAACTAGCTCACTACTCTCCTTAGACAAGTATCCCTCTGATTGCTTCATGTAGATGTCCTCATCTAAATCACCATGAAGAAAGGCGGTTTTCACGTCCATCAATTCTAACACCAAATTTTCTGCAGCCACCAGACTCATAACCAATCGAATGGTAGTTAGCTTCACCACTGGAGTAAAAACATCAGTATAGTCAATACCATGTTTCTGCTGAAACCCCTTCACAACCAATCTTGCCTTGTAGTGTTTGCTTCCATCAACCTCCTCTTTTATTCTGTAAACCCACTTGTTATGCAGTGCTTTCTTGCCCTTAGGAAGCTTAACAAGCTCCCAATTTCTGTTGGTCATCAATGAATTCATCTCATCATCCATTGCAAGTTTCCACTTGTCCACATGTTCACTACGTGTTACCTCTGCATAACATTCAGGTTCACCACCATCAGTTAACAATAAATAATGGAGGGAGGGAGAATACCTATCAGGAGATCTCCGATCCCTCGTGGATCTCCGCAGCGGAATTGTTGGTGGTGGTGTACTTGGTTCTTCCTCAACAATCACCTGATCATCTAGAACCCCTTTGCTCCCACCCGAGTTTGAAATGTCTAATTCCACAACCTGAGACTCAGAACCACCTTCTTTGGATTTTCCCAACCTGTCTTTGTACATCACCTGTTCATTAAATATGACATCTCGACTACGAATCACCTTTCGGTTTTTCTCATCCCAAAATCGATAGCCAAATTCATCACCGCCATATCCAACAAACGTACACTTAACAGATTTTGCATCCAACTTACTTCTACTCATAGAATCAACATGAACATATGCAACACACCCAAATACTCGAAGAAAAGATAGATTTACCTCCTTTCCCGACTAGGCCTCCTCCGGTATGCCATTTTCCAAAGGAGTTGAGGGTCCTCTATTTATCAAGTAAGTTCTTTGTGTTAATCGCCTCTTCCAAAATATCTTTGGCAGCCCCACACTTCCTTCTCATGCTCCTAAAGACGTTCACATAGGGTCCCGTTCATACGCTTACGCCACGCCCATTCTCATTGCGGGTGTTCTCTCACGAATTTTCTCCATTCGGATTCCATTTGCCTCACAAAATCCTTTGAACTCACGGAGCTCGTACTCTCCACCATTATCGGATCTCAAACGCTTCACCTTGAGACCCGTTTCAGTTTCTACAAGAACCTTCCATTTCCTGAAAGCATTAAAGGCATCAGACTTATTTTTCAAGAAATAAACCCATACCTTCCTCGTAGAGTCGTCAATGAAAGTCATGTAATATGATGCTCCACCAAGGGATGTCACTTGTCTTTGGACCCCACAAATCACTTTGTGAACTAACTCCGACCTTCTTTTTTTCAAAGCCTCCGCCTCCCTTCAAAAACTCACCCTTTTCTTCGCATTTTCCGAATACACATCCTCACACAAACCAATGTCAACTGCCTTGAGGTCCGCGGTTTACCCTTCGAGCACATAACTTTCATCCCTTTTCACTCATGTGGCCTAAACGACAATGCCACAAACTTGCATTCCTTTTTTCACTAGCAAGAGCAATGCTATCCCCGGTGTTGCTCATCATATACAACGCCCCTCTTTATTTCCACGAGCCACTACCATGACACCTTTGGATATCTTCCACGAAGTTACACCCAAAGGTCACCTTGTTGCCCCTCATCATCAAGTTGCCCAAACCGAAATCAAATTCCTCTTCAAACCAGAATATGTCTCACATCTTTCAATTGTAACACGCCCCATTTGGTGTCTTAATCCTAACATTCCCTTCCCTTTGATTTCCAGAGGCTCATCATCGCCTAGATAAACCTTCCCAAAGTTCCCTAGTGTATTTTTCCATTACGTCGATCTTCTTTAGACGAATGAAACGATGCTCTAGAATATAACACCCACGACTCCAATGGACTACTTACACTCAGAATCAATGCATCTGAGTCCTCATCAGTGGCAACGTTGGATGAGTTGTCATTCTTCTTTTGTTCATTCCCTTGTGTCTTGCACTCACTTTTGTAATAACCAAGTTCATGACATTTATAACACTCAACTTTACTCTTATCCTTCTTGGGCTTATCTTTGCCCCTTGACTTCGATCTACCCCGATTTGGCTTCCCCTTGGATTCAGATCTGCCTCTGCTTCCCGCACTCAAAGCATATCCTGTGGCCACACCCAACTCTTTCCTGCAAATTTTTTCGCTCATGACCAGATCCCTAACCTCATCAAATTCAGTTTCACTTTACCGCCAAGAAGCACTAACAAACCAAGTATCGTCCCACTCCAACTTTCTGGTAAAGAAGACAACAAAATAAGGGCTTGAACCTCATCATCAAAATCAATCTCAACCGAGCTCAATTGGGCAATGATCATATTGAACTCGTTGAGATGGTTGGCTACCAAAGTATCCTTCTCCATCCTCAGGTTGAATAACCTCCGCATCAGATGAACCTTGTTCGGCTGCGCAGACGTTTTTCATACATCTCGACCAATATCTCCAAAGCATCTCCTTTGTGGTTTTTGCTTTCACCGTATGTAGGGCGACGTTCCTGGATAACGACAGACGAACCTCACTCATCGCCTTCCTATCCAGTAACTTCCACTCGTCTTCCTTCATCTCTTCAGGTTTTTCACCCAAATCGGTTGATCTGATCTTTTTACCGCTGGGTAATCTTCGATCTGCAATTTCCAGAATTCAAAATCCGTTCCATCAAACTTCTCAACAGGCGATTTCCCTTCAGCCATCATAATTGCTCTCCACAAATCCCTTTAACCGTATGCTCTTGATACCAGTTGTTAGGAATTAAACAAGCAATTATGGAGAAAATAATAGAACTAGGAATTTAGAGACAAACAATTTGGTTACCCAAATAAATCGAGAATGACTACGTCCAGGGCACTACCAAGCCGGAGATTCACTATTTTTAGTGTGTTTTTTTTTATACAAGAGGCAAATACAATGAGTCAAAGGTATTTAAATGAAGACATGGGCGAAGCCCTAATTTTCTCAAGCTGCGGAACCCGCCGACCACGCGGGCCTTGGTCGAGCGGTTCCGGCTGATCGCGTTACTGCTTTCGGCTCTGGAAATCGAGGTGCTCGATCGAGCAGATGTGCTCGACCACAATGCTTGGTCGAGCGCCTCCCGTCCTCTGACTTCCCCGTTCACTCAGGCTCCAATAATCCCAACACTACTAAATTAATAGGTAAATATATTAGTTACTGTAAGTGTAAATATTAGAGTAATTGATTAGCCCACCCTAGCATGTATATAGTTGGTATCAACTTTAATTAAAATATTATCTTCCCGGATGAAAAAATTAACTTATATATATATATATATATATGAAATATATTGAATATTAGTTATTGCAAGTTTATTAGTCAAACTATTAAAATGCTAGATTAGCTCACCCCAGACAAATATAGTTGGCGTGTACATCACAAGGTACAAGAAACTAAAAAATTACCTATGAAATTTTTCAGTATGGTTACAGATTTTCAATGAAAATAGTTTAAATAATTAGGATTCCCTGAGATTTACTTGCAACTTTTTTCAAATCACTTGTCTATTTTCTTTTTTTAAATTACTTACAAATAATTTGCCTACAAACAAATTTGTCTATAAATTTTATTTTTATAGGTAATTTGTTTATAAAAATGAAGTATGCACATGATTTTAAAAATTTTATAAGTAAATTATAGGCATTCCTCACTATTTAAGAACAAAATTATTTTCGTTGAAAAATTCGTAGCCATGTTATAAAATTCCATAGGCATTTACTTTATTTTATTTTGTAATAGTACATATATACTTTTACCAAATCAATAATTATATTTAATCGATGCTGAAAAATGAAATTGAGTGCTTGGATTATCAAGAGAAATTGAAATGAGGATGAATTAAAAAGTAGTGATGAATGGAACTATTGAATTGTTTAGTTTGTAAATATAAAGTATTATCAATACTATATAATAATATGTAACACTAACTACTATTAAATTGGAGGCCTATAAAATGAAAATTATATATAAATTTATGAAGAAACCACTTTCATTTACCTTCCAAAAAGTTGAGGAATGAATCTATTACTTTTGTTCCTCAATTTTTGAATACAACTCATTTTTATTAAATTATCATTTCTAATCTTCAAATATTTCACCAAGCACACCTAAAGTTCTTAAATGGATATTATATTATTGCTACACTTAGGGGGTGTATTGGTTGTAGAGTTTGTAGGATTTTTTTAGACTTTCAAAGTAGGGGTATTCAATCTGGATTTTCAAAAGTCTTTAAAAATCATGAGGTATTCAATACGGATTTTAAAAAGTCTTAAAAAATCCTTAGATATTCAACAGTCTATGAATTTTTTTTATTATCTTCAAAAAATATAAATAGATTTCACTCTCTCCAAAATCTCTTCTAAGAGCCAGAGATTTCTATGTATTCTCTCAGGCTTCATTTGGATGGATGAATTTGAAATATATGGATTTCACACACAAATCATCACTCTCCAATAAATTTATAAATACTTAAATCTGAAAATCTAGTTTAAAATGAAGGGATTTCAAATCATCATCAATACCTAGTTATTTGAAATCCTCCTTTCCGCCCCTTTCATTCCTCTCCCCCCTTCACTCTCTTCCATTCTCTCTAATATATTGACAATTCATGATTTATAAATTCATTGGAAAGTGATGATTTGTGCGTGAAATTTCCATCCAAATAGAGCTCAGATGGTTCTGCCAGAGTTCATCCCCCCATGTTGCAATATTGCTCTTTATTCAAATGTTAACGGGCCAAACGGTTCGGCCCGAAAATCTCACTTACCCCTCTGTTTTCAAGGCGTATACTCATTTTGGGGTGGTGAAAAATGGAGCTCAGCTTCATGGGAGGATTATAAAACTGGGTTTGGAATTCGATCCCTTTATACGAAACTCTGTTATTCACATGTATGCTAATTGTGGGCTTTTGGGCAATGCCCGGAAACTGTTTGATGAAATGCGTGAGAAAGATGTTGCTTGGAACTCGATGGTGATGGGGTGTGCCAGGTGTGGGAATGTGGAGGAATCTTGGAGATTGTTTTGTGAAATGCCGTTTAGAAATGAGGTGTCTTGAAATCCTGTAGAGGGTTTTTTTAAGGATTTGAAATAAAGTAAAAAATGTATTTGTATTTTGTATATGTTCGAGAGTGTGGATTTTATAAGATTTGATGAAGTAGAATTTTGAAAAAGTAGATAATAGAAATAATATTATATTGTAAAAAGTAATATATAAATGATTGAATATTTATGTAATGATTGATGTGTTTGTATTGGAATTTGTGTATTGTTTTTAGAGTTAATATTATATATATATATATGTCTTGATATTGAAAGAATTCATTGAAGAAGATGAATAGAAAGTATATTGAAGATGAAGAGAGTTTTACAACACTGAATGAAATGATACAAAACCGTGAATCAGGATGAGAACAATTCTAATCTATATAATACACTTACAGTATTAGTTGGTGTACTGTAAAGTATTACTTGCTGTTGTAACTAAATTCTAACTAATTCTGAACTAATAACAAACTATATTGACTAAGTCAATATTAACAAGATACTATCCTTTGTCTATACTCTTATAATATGTATATGATAAAGTAAAAAAGTTGGAGAAAGATTATTGAGTTGGATAGATAATAATAATTGAAAAGTGTGTGATAGATGATTGATAGTATATTGAAAATTGTGTTTGAAAAAGGTAAAATAAGTGTATTATAGGTATTATAGAATAAAATTTTGAAAGATTTAAAATCATATACCGAAATCCTGATAAACAAACTGAGATTTGAGATTTGAAATCTCAAAAGCGGCTTCCCAAACCAGAAACAAAAATACCCTTAGACTCAAAATAACTAATATTTTACCAGTTACACATTTGATGTCGCGAGATGGGAATATTAAGTGCAGCAGTATAAAAACAATATAATAGTCCATTTAAGAAATTCTAGAGGTGCTAGATCAGAGAGTTTGAGGATTAGATATGAGAATGAAATAAAAATAAGATATTTGGGAGTTTTATTGAATGATTGCAAAATTTTATTTTATTTTTTTATAACTAGATATTCGGCAAACCGAAATCTAGGGGATCAGGGGCTCTATTTCAAATTAGAACAAAACCTAGATTAGGGGGCTCCATTTCAAATTATAACAAAAAATTTGAATTGATTAACTCATTTTAAGAATTGACCGCACTTTAGGGGTTTTGAACTTGATACCTAAAGAGCAGCATACTCCTATTTAAAAATAAATTTTATTATATATTTTTTAATTTTATTTGTGGGCCTCCAATAAGTAGCTACTGTCATATTACATTCAATAGTTTATAATACATTTTTTATTCCACAAAAAATAATTTATTGTAATTTAATTACTAAATATTTTATTTACATTTTCTTTTACATTTTATTAATTATTTATAAAAATATATAATATAAAATAATTAATCTCCAATATGTAACATTTTAAGTTAAAATTAATTATAAATACATATTAGTAGTAATATATAAACTCGAGAATTCCCCCACTCCATTATCAAGCCCAATGGTATATTGTATCAGTGTGTCTAATTTCTGGCCTCTTGGGCCTTGGTATTGGGCCTCACGTGACTGTAGAGGATTGGTGCGATCCTGCTCCGGCCCAGCAGCAGATATTAATTAAAGTGAATAATTAAAAAAAAAAATCCAGTGATGCGGGAAAAAGGGAACCCAGGTGCAGATGAACATGGCGACGACTCATGCTCTCATCACTTGTTTGTATTTCTCTCTCTACTTCCACTGCTCATATTCCTCTCCTTCTCGGCCACCAATTGGAGTCCACCCTCTAGGTCAATTTTCTAAGCTCTCTCTTTCCCTCTCTATTATACACACACGCACACACTAGATGCATATTGAGTTGTGAATTATGTGTTGAAATTGTAGACTTGAAGTACTATGACGCGGAGCTGATCAAATGCAAAGACGGCTCGAAAACCTTCACCAGAAACCGTCTCAACGACGATTTCTGTGATTGCGCTGATGGTACTGATGAGCCTGGTAACTTACAGTTTTTTCTTTCTTAAACTGTTGTTATGATTTTATTTTTGTTTATGGATTGAGTTAGTTTGATTCAACGTGTAGGAGCTAGGGTTTACGCAAAAGATGGTGTTGCAATAGAAATTTTCTCGGTTGCAAGTCTTTTGGCTAAAATGTGTAGATAATTGGAATATAAATTGGTTAAATGTGAGAGATGGATTTATAATTTAGAGGCTCAGGCAAGAACAAGTGTTGGTTGGTGATGAATTAACTGATTACATATGTAGATTTTATTTTATATTTAAAATAGGGATTTTAAGTGCAGTATCATTTTAATTTAATACCATTTTGAAGGTATTTCCAGTTTAGGTATTGTGTCTAGCCCATAATTGCTCGGTGTTGTAGGAACTTCGGCATGTCCATCTGGCAGATTCTACTGCAAAAATACTGGAAATACACCAAAATTCTTGTTTTCTTCTCATGTGAATGATCAGATTTGTGGTGAGTTTAATCTTCATTGTCTTTGGAATTTTAGCATATATTGTTTACTTGCTTATCTTTGTGAATTTGTGTTGATGAGATCATGAATTTTCTCTTACTGTGACTTTTCCCTTCTTCACAGAGCCATCTTTATAAAAGGCACAACATGTTTACTAGAAATCATATCACAATTGTGAATTTAGTGTTTTTATGGATCATCAATGCATTGCATGCTTTACCACTTAATAGACGTGATTCTGTAAAATTAGTACTTTTGGCTTGCTTATTTGTGAGCTTTTTCCGATTGCTGAAACAATTGCATAGCCTCCACTTTGAAGCTTATAACTAATAATGTAAACTAATTAGGTCTCTAAGATATAGTTTGGCTTGTACATGGAAACTTGTGTCCTACAATCACATTATTTGACATACACGATCTATTTCTGGTCACATTATTACAGATTGCTGTGATGGAAGTGATGAATATGATGGAACTGCCATTTGTTCCAACACTTGTGTCATGGGTGGAAATATTGTATATCAGGGAATAAAATATGACTCAACAGCCCGTAATATGGATTCTATTAATTCAAGAAAAACTAAACTTGTGACTGAGATGGAGGACTCAACATATAAACTTATAGGTATTTTATTTGCGTATGAGATTACTTTGTCAAGCTGTTGCTCACCCTTTCATAAGAATAACTATTTGAGTTTCTATTCCAGGTTTGAAGGCATTGGTCTTTCTCCAGGTGGCTCTTGTCGTTATTTTTATGGCTTTCCGTCTATCTCGCCGCCGCAATACTAGACGAAGAAATTCACGATGACATGCTTGTTGTAGCTATACTTCCTCAATCATGGTTCATGGTAAATTATAATGTATTCTCCCAAAAATTTTGACACCTTGTTATTTTGCTCGTCTCTCTTTGTATCTTCTCTTCTTCCCGATGACTGACTATACATGATGCTACACTTTCTAGAGAATTGACATGATGTTGAACCCCTGAAGCCCAGTTGTTTTGACTCCTGAAATACACTCTTTTATTTTTGAGAAATCTTGCTGGCGCAGAAACTATATAGATCGTGACTACAAAATATCTGAAGTATCATTTCTTTCTTTTACATTGGGCGTGGCATATTTTCGGTAGCAATGGATGGAACGTTTTACTGCCAAAGCCACAGAGTGTATCTAGCGGATTAGCAGTCCAGAAGCCAGTTGGAGGTGGCCATAGACTTCTATTACCTTGAAGACTTAGGTGTCACTTAAATATTGTTACCGGGAGTTAAGTGCCCAGGTATTGTTATATGAAACAGGTTTAATTTGACTTGTATTACTAACTAGCTTGACTGGTTTGGAATGGAATATTTTCTTGGAACAGCTACTTCCTTTTAAATCAAAGAACATTGAAAAAAGTGTTACAAATTCGAACAATCATGTCAGCAGCACTTGAAGATTATAGATTCTTGGGAAGTTGAGGAGTTGACATGATATTAGGTAGGCGTCTGGCCTGCTGAGCATTATAGAACTTTGATATTAATATCATAAGCGTCGATGAGTCAACAGATACTTGATACATTGCGTTTATGTAAATTGAAACTCGTGTTAAGGTTTGCATCTATAGGTGTTTGTTGTTTTGCAAGAAACTTTTGTTTGCAATGTATTTAAACATGGCATCCATTCTGTATAGCTAGATACTGTTGTAAACATATTTGACATCCACAAATCTGCACACACAGAGAAGAGTTTGAAGAAATTCTGGTTAACATGAGAAACAAATCAATATTGCTTTTCAATTTCTGCATATGTCTTGGAATGCTTCTGTCTTTCCTATTTCTAACCATGAAGTTTATTCTGATATTATATATCTATATACCCCCCAACAAAGATACCTCAAGAACCTTTGGTAGGGTAGCTGGCCCGCAAGGCAATGCCACATATACCAAGCTTATCAGAAGAGCCCCGCTTCATTTTGATATATCCACTCTCACCCCAACGTTCTCCCCATGAGTTTTTCACGAGCCAATATTCAACACCTTTTTCTTCCCCGTATCCCACAATTGTAACCCCATGGTTAAGCCTTGTTCCACAATAGCCAGTGAAGACCCCACTAGAGTACAATTGAAATGCGTATCCATTAGCATCAATGCCTACTGATACTGGATGATTAGCTACTGCAGCTTGAATTGCCATCTCATTTTGTGGAGGTATTGCTTCATAACCACTTATTTTCTCTGCTTTATATTTTGCTTTGGATTTGTCACATGTGCCATCTTTCCCTTGATAAGGATAATCTTTTTCTGTAGTTATGCCACCATTCTTTATTATAAAATCATATGCATTGTCCATGAAACCTCCAGAACAACCATGGTTACCTCCATCACAGTCCACAAGTTCCTGTGCGGATAACGATGTTAACTCTCCAGTTCTGATCTTGGTGATGCCTTCTACTGCTGCTACTGCAGAGAATGCCCAGCAACTACCTATAATCAAAGGTAAATACTCAAATCAGTGATGAATTTCAGTTTCTAAAGCATGTTTTTGAAAAAAAAATATAGCGTGATGGGTGTGTTAACTTGTAAAGCATGATGATTGCCTAGATCTTGAAATTGTATCTCATTAATGGCAAATAACTAGAAAACAAGATTTTTGTACCACAAGCGCCTTGAGTCTTGACTGAAGTAACTGCACCTTTCTTTCTCCAATCTATGCTAGGAGGCAGCACAGAACTATTGAATGTGTTTCTATATTGTTTATGTGAATGCCTGTGGCTTTTGTAACCTTAGTAGATAGACTGAAACTCTTGGTTCGTCATGTCTGAAAACTGATTGTCAGTGAGTTTATATGTGAGATTCTGAGAATTGATGAACTGGATAAGCTCAACATTGGACTCATAGATTCCAAACCGCATGTTCCAGTCACTAGTGTTTTTGTATCTTCGTTTATGTCTTTTCATCCAGTTGTTGAACCTCTTTTCCATCCGTTCTGTTCCATTCCTCGTATTCTGCATACTTGCATTTAAAGAAACACACATGATGCACATAAACACAATAGCCAAGTAATTCCTCATTGATTAAGGAAAAAGGGATTTGGAGAATGAATTATGGTAAATGAAACTTGTTACGGTGTTTCTGTCTGTAAAACTCGTGATTATATATGCAATGTGAATGCTTGTTTATGTAGAATACGTGTATCTTTGTGAGAATTCAGTTGGATTCATGCTTTCTTTTCCTTGTCTGATTACCCTATTTCTGTTGCTGAGGCAAGTTTGTTGTGTATCCTTTCTTTTAAGGCTCTTGAGGAATTAATTCAGAGATGCAATAAATTAAATTACAGCTTTTTTCCTAATAGAAAAGGTATTGTTGTCATGTTTCAATTTTATATTTAGTTTTCAATAGTTGATGCATGTAACTCGTATCATGACCAATAAAGTAAGACATGTAATTAAAATGGATCACATGTGCACTTTATGACTTCTCTGTTTTGCTATCTACCTATTGTAAACTATAAAGAATCTTATTGCTTCAACCGGTTGCGGTTGTCCATCTTTTTCTATGATAGTTGTACCCAGAAATTGAAATCAAATGAATGAAAGGTGATTGTTGATTGCTTCATTACACATTTAATTAACTTTTATATTTTCTTTTTTAAACCTAGTCATTTTTATTTTATTTTTCACAGCTTAAATTTATGACAAAGTCTAGTATGAAAATTTTTATACATGAAAAATCTTTAATTTACAACCAAATTCTGTAATTGGTGAAGGTAAGACAAAATTGAGAGGTTCATGGTTCACTCGGCCCAAGTGATTCATGGTTCACCCGGCCCAAGTGATTCATGGTTCACCCGGCCCGAATAGGTCATAATTTAGGGTTCATTATTTAGTGTTTAGAGTGTAAATGATTAATTTATGACAATTTTATAGATTTTCATACATGAAAATTTTCACACTAGACATATTCTAAATTTATTCGTTAGTGAAATGGCTAATTTGACTACAAACGTGATTGAGGGTCAAGTGTACCAAACTCGAATTAGAAAACTGCAAACCTAATAAAACTTTTAATACCAACTAACCGCTGATTTTTATAAGTCTAATCTATAAATGGAGAATATGATTATGAAATAGATAGAGTTGAAATGTGACTGAATTTACCCTTGAATGATGAATGCACGTAACTGTCCAAAGAGTTGATCGTATTAAAATAATGCCACAGTTGTAGGATGCCGTGTCCGAGAAGGTGTTAAAGGAAAATGTGGGTCATTCGACTTTTCATAAACTTATTCAACAAATAAAAAATTCTAAATAAAAAGAAAAAAAGATTAGTAGAATGTTTGTTAATAGATATAAAATGGTTATATATATTTATATTTACACTTTCACGTGCAACTTTAGTTATATATATAATTTCGAATTTGATAATATGCCCGCAGGTGGGCATAGACTTATACGCCCACCGCTTATGTGGAGACCTTGCATATATGGCGTGCCACATAAGCGGTGGACATATAAATTTGTGTCCACCTGTGGGCATATGATCAAATTCGTATACAATCTAGCTTGTATCTATTAGTAATTTGCATAAAAAAATTGTACCTATTAATAATTTTTTCTATAATTAATATATGAGTGGGTCTTATGTGCACCCAGGTGCACCGTGCATTCATAGTGCATTTTAGAAACGTGCAACTATACAAAACAAAAACGTGCAATTATTCCAAACAAAAACTAAAAAACATGCAATTATGTTCCCAAATTAACAGTTGCACTTTTCTATTTAAATAAGTCGCACTTTTCAACATAACAAGTTGAACGCTTCTAAAATGCACTACGAGTGGACGGTGCACCCGAATGCGTACAAGACCTAGCCTTAATATAATATAATCAAGTGGCAGCAAAAAAACTTAAGCACTAATCGGCACTAATCATCATGGTTAGTGCCTTGCCACAAAACAACTTTATTAAATTCACATTTATTTTCAATTAGAGGAAAGTGCATATAGAAAAAATAACATACATTATATCATTGTGCAATTGTGCATCATATATACAACATTAGTGTATATTTTGAGAATTGACTTTGTTTTTTTATTAATAAGTATTACTAATTGCATTATATACTACTCCTAATTAACGTGGCTTGGTCGAACTACGAAAGTGTTTTCATTCATATATTTAACTTTTCTTCCATTAAATAGTAAACACTTAATAAAAACAAAGTGTAAATATTTAAGAACACGGAAAAAGTTTAGAATTAATTTGTGGGGTGGGGGGAGGAGAAAATAATAGAGGAATCCATTTATTATTATCTTGAAATATAATTTTGTTTTTGCAAATTCTAATTTAAAGAAAATGTAGGATGCGACTTTTATTACTAGTTAAATAATAAGATTCTTATACATATGAAATTGTCTGTATATATAAATAATAAAGATGTGTATATAGATATATAGCGTGTGAATAATCAGTGAGAAAAAGAGAGGACACAATTGCATGCCCCTACATGTCGGTTTAGTTTGGAGACAAAGTAAAGAGGGAGGAAGCTAAGGGGTTTTTGGGCGTGCAAACATTTCACATGGCTAAACATGATCCTTTTCTACTACCCCTCACTTTCTACAGCTCATCCAAAAAAACCAGCTCCACATTACTAACTATTTCTTCTTATTATTTAATATACATACACACATACATACATACATATTCCCAGCTCCAATCATTGAGTACTAGCGTATTTCTACTTTCTTACTGTATAAAATTCATTATTTTATCTCATTAAATAACGACATTTTGACACTACAACATGTTCAACCTATTGCTGGACAGAGCCCAATAGTTTCGTGTTCAAGATTCCAATTTATATTACCTATATAGTACCATAGTCGCACAGACAAATTAAATGGAGTAATCTGCATGAGAAAATGGCAGGGTAGATATTTTTAATACATACTACTAGATTAATCATGCAAATATTGTTAATTACTGATAATTAATTTGTGCACATATTACATGTTTGATTAGAAAATTAAATATATAGTTCTTCATTTATACAAGTATGTTTACACTTAGATTGTTTTTGGATTATAAATCCATAATAGCTAGTGAATTCATTGTTGTTTGACTTAAAATTTGAAATTAATCCATTATTCTCGTATTGAATTGGTTTTTTTTTTTTCGGAATTTTAATGAATATGAAATCGATTCACCCCAATTAGTAAATATACTCGATCTTCTTCCGACCCCTTTTATAAACTAAAATTAATGAGATTACGATGGGATATATACATATCAAGAATCAAAATGAGGTTCAGGTACGTACACATCATCAGTACTATGAGTACGTAAATGATGCATCAATAAATTTAATTAGTTAAAATGAGATTAAAATAGATTTACAAAAAAGGATATTATTAAGAAGCTGGTTGTGTACACATGGTATTGGCATACACATGACACGCCAAACGTGACTTTATCAGTCCAGCCATTGATATGTACAGAATACTGTCCTTGAGGATTACATACACATGATCTCGATTCTGTTTTACAGCCAAACTCATATTTCAATACGCACTACTCTTTGCTCCCAAACTCAATTTTAGATTTCTTCTTATTATATTGGGTAATCTTAAGTATCTCATCTACTCCCATCTATTTTAAATTATGTTTCGCTTCTCTGTCTAAATTTCTTTATGGGGGTGTATTGCAAAACTGGCCCAGAATGAACTTTTTTTTCTTTTTTTTTTGGAAAAAGGCAAATTCTATCAAGGGTGAGCATTAGGAATGCCCACCAAATGCAAAAAATACTGAGTTCACTTGGAACCACGCACAAATTAGCTGATACACATAGCAGGTTCTCTAAACCAATCCCTTAAGAGTTCCAACTATTAATGTTACAATTTGCCTTTAACCAAAAAAAAGGAAGAAATGTGGATTTTAGTACCAACGTCCAGTTTGATGAGTGAAGAATCATTGAAGATGATCGAATTTCGTAGAGACCAGATTTGCCAAATCACACTTACTCAAAAATACTTTTGGTATCATGTTCGAAAATGGTTCAATTTTTTTTTTCTTTCCAATTTTGGTCTCAACCATGAACTATTTGACATAATTCGTTAGTTGATCATAATACAAAATTTATATGGGACCAAAATTGATTAAAAAATTATCAATGTTGTAAATTTCCTAACTGTACTGTGTACCTCACGCATCAACATCCGTTAGTTTTGAATGTAAAATTTCTATAGGATCAGAATTGGTGAAACAAGGACTAATTTCATGGGATTGAAAATGCAGTTAACCATCCCTTTATGATTAGTAACGCTTGGGTGAATCAATTACGCGATGCAATTTATGCAATGAAACAACTAATATTATTCAGTGAAACAACTAATATTGACCGACTAATATATTTTAACAAAATAAGTATTATTAAAAATACACTTGTGTACAGTGCAATTGGTGGATAAAAATATATGCCTATCTTTGTCTAGTATATATACAGTTGTACCCTTAATTAACGTGTACAGCACAATTTATAATAGAAGAACTCGACTTACAAATTACTGCTCAAGTATAATCCTGGCGGCCTACTAACAAAATTGAACAAGAATATCAAACCATCAAGGTTTGGAAGCCCTATCAATTATTTCATATTTTCACATTGAAGGGTTGTCACAAAATCCACAATTCAAAAGACATGTGTTGTGATCGTCCAAAAACTACCTAGAGCTAGCTTTATAATTTCAGAATATTTTGAAACGATTACTATATATATAATATATTGTATAGAATGTGTAAGCCAATAAAAATGCATTTGATTTTTTAGTAAAAACATATAATATAATGCATTATAAAAATAAATTTAATTGTACGTATATATGTGTAGACTCTAGTCAGTATTCGTTTTTAAACTGACTACTATGAATATTTTTAGGTGCCCAATGTTGTGCATACAGTAGATAGAATTATTTGAGTATATATTACTACAATCTTACCAAAATAATTTTTGGGCATCAGTTATATTTTTTTTTTTGGCATCAGTTATATTCAATCAATCTTATAACATGCATGTTCCGAATAAGGTTTTGATTTGACTAGATCGAATTCCCAATTTTAACTATATCCACGTATATACTCTTCTGTTTATTAGTATTTTATGTGATAAAGTGTATTTCCATTTTAGGAAATAGCTAGTGCTTAAAGATTGAGACAAAAAAAATGGCAAAAAGAGCTTAAAGAATGGGACGGAAGAGTAGAATACAAGTGTGTGAGGATGATTAGAATTTATGGATTGGAAATAAATAACTGATAAATAAAATAAATAAATACATTGGATAAAGTTGGGGGTTGGAAAAAACTCAAATGCCGGACGAGGGAGGCTCTTCGTGAAGATGTCCGCTTTATCTGAAGATGTGAAGGAACAAAGCTAGTAGATTGTTTATTAGTATTTTATGTGATAAAGTGTATTCCGTTCGCTAATTTAGGAAATAAATTGTTTTCTTAGTCTTAAAAGATTGAAAAAAAAAAAAAATAGAAAAAACCATAGTTTTAAAATGGGGACGGAAGAGTAGAATACAAGTGAGAGTAATGATCCAACGGCCATAAAGGGGTTGAGAGGAATGTTGTTTGAATAATGAGAGTATAATAAGGGGTAGGGGTAGGAGGCCACAAGGCACGTGGTTTCTGATTCCCACTCACTTCTTTCCACAGATACCGTTGGGGTTGGGACTCAACCTCCCCCCTACCAGCTGTTGATAGCTGTTCTAATTCATGTGACCCCACCATCATATACACTCATAAAAATATTAAACCTCTTTTTTCCATTTTCCTATTTATTTCTTATTTTAATTCTATTATCCAAGGACGTTTATCTATCCAATTACTTTACAAATGTATTAATGGAGTATAATTCAACTTATTTATTACGGAGTATATGTTTAGTTTCTTATATTATTCTCAATATTGCCTAGATTTGTTATCTTTTATTTACTTGTTTTTTTATTCAAGATAATGAGGGATTGAGGTCAGTTGTGAATGTGATGATGATGTTCTTGTGGCTGTCTTCTTTTCTTGAATTAATTTTTTTTATATTTCCTTACAATTTGCATGTGGGTGTGTGTATATAACTATATATATAAGGCCCTTTTTGGTTACATATTGTAGTTTGGTTCAATTTATACACATCACATTATAGTGGGGGTGCACACACTTTATTACCATGGCTCAATTACCTCCCAAAGTGCCTAGCATGACCACTCCAAACTGGCCGGATTTCTCCCACCAGAAAATGGACGGCGGAGGATTGCCGATCAACCACCACCACGGCGCCTCCTCCTGGGTTGACGAGTTCCTCGACTTCTCATCGACCCGGCGTGGATCCCACAGGCGGTCTATGAGCGATTCGATCGCCTTCCTGGAGGCGCCCATGGTGGAGGAGTGCCGCAGATCCTCCGCTGGCGGTGGTGGAGGTGGGGGCCTGAGCCCCCACCGCCACCACAATGCTGGTCATAACTTTGACAGATTCGATGATGACCAGCTAATGTCCTTGTTCAACGACGACGTGGTGGGGGGGCCCACCATGTCGTGCTCGAATCCTTCGTCCCCGTCCGATCATAACAGCATCAACGACGACGAGAAACACGCGCCGTCCGATCATCTACATCAGATGCAGGTGCACCCCAAGAGTGAGCCTGAGGAGGATGAGAGCTCAGGCAAATCTGAGGGATTTAATTCTCTACATGCAACCACATCAGAAGATCCTAGTAATAAGATTTGTGACCCAAAAAGGATCAAGAGGTACTCATTCATATATACATAATATACAATACAAAATTAAATTGAACCGACAGGAAATTCTGTCATTATAATTTCTCTATATAAAAGTTTTTTATGACTTGACATATTCTGTCATTAAAATCTTTTATAGAGAAATTATAGTGACATAATTTATGTTAGTTCAATTTTCCTGTAGTGACATACTGTATATTTTGCATGAATAAGTAATAACTGTAATTAAACTTAAAAATATTAAACCCTTTTCCATTTTCCTATTTATTTTATTTTAATTTTTTATCTATCCAATTACTTTACAAATGTATTAATGGAGTATAATTCAACTTATTTATTACGGAGTATATGTTTAGTTTCTTATATTATTCTCAATATTGCCTAGCTCCATGTGTAGGGATTTGTTATCTTTTACTTGTTTTTTTTTTTTCAAGATAATGAGGGATTGAGGTCCTTGTGGCTTTTCTAGTGTCTTCACAATTTGCATGTGGGTGTGTGTATATAACATATTATACACATATTGTAGTTTGGTTCAATTATACACATCACATTATAGTGGGTGCACACACTTTATTACCATGGCTCAATTACCTCCCAAAGTGCCTAGCATGACCACTCCAAACTGGCCGGATTTCTCCCACCAGAAAATTTCAAATTATCTAATTCAGAATTTTGGCAAACCGGCAATCTGCGCAAAATGGTCGACTTTGACAGATTCGATGAGACCAGAAATTTCAACGACAATACATTTCTGAGCTAGAACGCAGTGTTACTTCACTTCAAGTATGTGAATTGTTTTTAATTCTCTACATGCAACAAATGCATTAATGTTTTTTTTCAAGAGGTATTTTTTCAATTTTAAAAAAATTTGGGAATTCAAAAAAGTTATTAATTATAATCTGGAAATGGTGAAGGCTGAAGTTTCAGTGTTATCTCCATATTTTGGAATAAGTAGCTTTTTTCCTTATCTACCAAACCAGCGCCTTGTACTAAATGTTGATAACAGTGTCCTCAAGCAAAGAATAGCAGCTTTAGCTCAAGATAAAGTTTTCAAAGATGGTAAGTATTTGTTTTTATTAGTTTCTTGAAAGAAAAAAATGTCCATTTATAAATATATATGATTCGAATTTGCCATTAAGGGGAGTTAGAATTGATTCTTTTGGGGTAGTTAATTGCGTGATATTATGGTTATTCTGACTTTCTTTGTATAGTATATATAACACTTGCCATTTTTCAAGATTTAAAATCTGGCGTAGCCCATTGCAAAAATGCAATTCCAAATTCCCGTCTATCTTATGTGACCTGAATTTCATACTCCATATAACTATTTAACTAGTAAAAAGAAGTTTCAGTTAGTTACAGATTTAAATTCACTCAGTAATATGCATTATTTATTTGACAGATATTCACATGGCTATGCTTTATTGCGTATAAATGAATATGAGGTCAATATCCCCACATGCACGAAAATAAATGAAAAAGAGAAAATATATAAAAAAAAAAAAGAAGAAATCAAAGCATAATCGAAATAAAATTCAAGACTAGCTCTCTCAGATCTTAATACAAACTTAAATTACAAGTTTCTTAATAGATCCAAAATCTTATAATATATATATTTGGATTTTTTATATCATTCATGGTCCATAAATCAACTCCTTAGCAGAGGGCAATAATAAATGTGACAGCACCAACTCTTTGCTCTCATTTCTTGATTGATTATACATAGTTGGGAGGAAAAATCTTGGATATTTTATCTTTAGTAGTGTATTTTACTCAACTGTTACATTTGTTTATTTTTCTGTCAGTAATTATATGTTAATTAAAAGTACATTGAACCGTGGAACATATAATACCAAGATTCATGTTTTATCATGTGAGGATGGAGTATTAATTTTGTTGTGATAATAATGAAATTAAACCCCAAGTAATGGAATTAATTCTAAATTTTGATCATTATAATTTTATATATCAATTATAGCTCATCAAGAAGCATTGAAGAGGGAAATTGAGAGGCTGAGGCAAATATACTACCAATAGAATTTGAAGAAGATGGAGAATGGTATGGTCCCAAAATCACCATCAAAAGTTGCTGATACATCTGCTGAGAAAGAGCAATTAGCTGTCAACTAATCTCACCATTATTCTAATTAAGGTACTAATTAATATTCAATAGCATTTTAAAAAATATTCTCATTAAAAAATAAACTCTGTTTTTTTTTTTCACTTTGCAGGAACAGTACTACTTCCAAATAAAAGCAGGCTTGCAAATTCATTGATGTGAACAAGATTATAAGGCCAATCCAACCAGTAATCATGTTCAGAAAATAAGAAGCCCTTCTTTTATTGGGCTTAGGAAAATTCTCTTTTCTCAATGAATTTCTTAAGCTTAGGGATGAGTGTGTGGTTATCTTATTTATTCTTTATTTTCTTTTTTCTGTCGTCATCATCATCATATTTATTCATTAAAAACTTTGTCAGTTTCTTGTAGAAAATCATTTGGTGGGCAAATTGATCAAGAGTGTGTTGGGATTTATGTATGGATGAATGTGTATGTAATGTACTAAAGAAGAGATTGTCAGGTTGATGTCCGAACTATGGCCCTTGTTCTGTCTTTTGTTTTTCCTACGTCTCTCAATTATTAAGCCTTTTCTTTTCAAGTAAACAAGATAGAATCCCATTTGTAAATATTCATTTTGTCTGTTATTTTTTCAGATCTTGTTTATTATATTGTATTCTCTCGTCAATTAATTAATGACATATTTCAATTCTTGATGGGTTAATTTGCGCCAATAAGCTCTCTCTCAGAAGTCACAAGTGCAAGATCTTTATATTTTATTTCCGTGAAAAGCAAATTTTCAATAAGCGTTTTCAATATTTTGATATGAGTTTTTTGCATTTTTGGTTCCTTGAGACACACTATGTTTTTAATCGAGTCCCATCTATAGCAAAATTAGTCCCGTACGATTTTTAACTTACAAATTTGATCCCAAAATTTATAAAGTTGGTAATTTTGGTCCCAAAATTAGACGGAGTTGGACGGCAGCCCGTTAACTGAGTAAAAAACCTCTAATTAATTTGTTTCAATTATTAAACTGTCTTAAACCCCTTAACTCAGTAATTAAGAGATTTTTTTTTTAAACGTGAATCTTGCACACAACTCTCTCCACGTCTTCACTCGATTCGCTTCCTCTTACCACCACCAGCACCAATCATGGCCATGACGGCACCTAAATTCACCACCACCACCGGACTTTTCTCCGTCGCCCCATCCCGCAACCGCTATTTCCCGCCGCTCATCAGGATTCCTCTAACAACCTACCATAGCAGAGTTAGGGTTTGAATCAAATGTAAGGCCACTAAGGTATCACCACTGTCATCATCATCAGTATCCGAACTTTCTGAGCATGTTTCCGTAGCCGGCAAAGCTGATGTGGCCGCCGACGCCGACGTTGGGGCATACGCCGCCGGGAAACGCGAGGGTTTTGCTTTTTTCATAGATTCTGTAGTACAATTCGCCCAATTGAGCGCCGGATTGGACCCAGGCGGTTGGTGGAGACGTTGAAGCGGCGGTTTCTGATGTAGGCTTGCAGGACGGTTGTGAATTTAGGGCTTTTTTGGCTGTAGATGATTTTCGAATTTCGGCAGGGGGATTTTGGATTCCGTGAAGTTGGATTTTGGATTTTCGCCCTTATCAAAGCGTTGCTATGCGGAAATTGGTTGATGAGGAATTGATTACTGCATTAGCTTCTTCTTCTTCTTCCCCTCTTTGGTCGCCGTCTCTAACTTTTGGGGATAGCAACAATGCTGGTGAGTTCACTGTATTTTCATCACGATGAGGGTTCACAATGATGGGATAAATAGCCGTAATTTCTCATTTGATAACAATGATGGGATGACAAATTGAGTGATGAAAACGATAATGTAGGTTTGAAAGAGAGGAAAAATGCAAGTTTGAAAAACAGAGAAGAAGATGTGAAAATGTGGTTGAATAAATTGGGTTAGGGAAATATGAAGAAGTTCATGGGGTTGATGAACAAGTGCTGCCATTCTTGACTCTTGAATATCTGAAGGAAATGGGGATTGTTGAAGTTGGATGTAGGAGGAAAATGTTTTCTTCAATCCAGAGACTCAGAAAGGGGTTGCTCTGGATTTGGGACGAAGATGGTTGTGCATATGTATTTTGGGGAATCCTTAACATTCGTGGTGAGATGCATTTTTGCTCTAACTGTGGTGACAATGTTGATATTGGAGTCCTTTGTTTAATTACATTTTGTGGGTAATCATCCGTTTGGGGTTTCTGTGCTTTTCTACCTAAGTATTACTTGGTTCGTATTTGTGTAGGAATTGGGTATTAGACAATTTTGAGCTGGAGGATTCTTTGGTTATAGGCTTGATAGAGTATTATAAAGATGATAAAGTCTTGAATAACCAATTTTATCGTAAACTTGTTTGCATTTTGGGTGTAATTTTGAACAATATTAGTTGTTTCAATATAAGGTATTAGTTAGATAGTTTTAGTTGTTTATTTAAAAGTATTTGTTGTTCTACTATAAAGTATTAGTTGCAAAAATGGGTGCATAGTAAAACTAGTTTACACAACCAACTCCGAAACGACAAAGTCTTGTGTAAGCCAGTTTTACCGAGCAACTGGTTTGAATTTTGTGTGCAATTTTAAACTGTTTTAGTTGTTTAATTAAGAGGTATTAGTCTGATACTTTTATACTGAGAATATCATGTGAACTAGAACCTGTGGGACCATGTGTGCAAGTGGTTGAAAGTTGGTTAAATGGTTAACTGTGTATTAATTATATTGCATAACTTTTGGGACTAAATCTATAAGTGGTTGAAAAGTGGTTAAGTGTTAAATATGTATTAATTATGTTGCATAACTTTTGAGACCAAATCTGCAAGTAAAGAACGGTTTTTGTCACAGTGGGACCAAATTTGCAAGTATGAGACTAGTTCTACCATAATGGGGGGGGCTTCGATTGAAAACATAAGCGTCTTTTATGGATAAAAAAAAAAAAAAAAAACTCATTTTGATCTTAATATCGTAGTTCTTTTGAAGCAAACTTTAGGTGAAAGTACTTGTACTTCAATGGCATGATATACATATAATCTAAAGAATGCAACAAAACACGAGTATTTACATTGTAGAGATTTACCTGGATGAATGAAACTCATTCGATCTCTAATTCAATTTATAAGACTTCATAAAAAACTACCAAAAAATGGCAACAAATCTGAATATAGAAGATGCCAGGAAATTACATTCTACTGGTCTGTTTTTCACTGGGAAAGACTAGATATGAATTTCTTTAAAGAATTACTACAGAGTTTCCTCAACGACCATCGGCCTTGATAGAATACTCTATACCCAGTTATCATACCTGATAGCTAAAACAAAAAAACAAAAGAAACAGCCTACCTCCCAACAGTTGACACCTTCCAGAATTTGTATAGTAACCGATTTTTATACCACGTGGCAGCAAAGAGGTAGGTGATCCATTATAGACTTATTTTAAAGGCAATGAACCAGAGATGAGCAAGATATGGCAATATTTGCAGTATTCCTAACAAAAAAAGTTCAAAATGCAAGGCGACAAAACATGAAAGATTCAGTAGTTCAAGTCAAATAGAGGAAACCAGCAAAACAGAGAAAAATCCCAAGAAAACAAGAGATGATCATATAACGCCAATTTCTTGCCAAAATCATATAATCCCATCTACGTACTAAATCATAGTTCTCCACCAACAATTTGTACTTATGGATCAACACCATTAGAAACTAACTAACAACATCATCAGCATATCAAAAGTTCAAAAGCAGGAGCACATCCTGAATCGAATATGGTAATTTACATCAGCATCACCGAACACAGCCAAATTTTACAAAATCAAAATAAGGGTTCTAGAGAAACAATTACTCGTTTAGTGGAGGTTCTGCAACTTCAGCCACTTTTTCATCAGTTTCTGGAGACTTTGCTTCGGAGATTTGTGGAGACTCAACAACTTCAGGCACTTTTTCTTCAGGTTCTGGTTTTGGGATTTGCGGAGACTCAACTTCAGCCACTTTCTCTTCAGGTTCTGGATTTGGTAAAGGTTCAGAAACTCTACCCACGCTTTCTTCGGTTTCTGGATTTAGTAGAGGTTCAGAAACTTCAGCCACTTCTTTTACTTCTTCTTCCTGTTCTAAATCTGGTAGAGATTCAGAAACTTCAGCCACTTTTTGTTCCTGTTCTAAATCTGATAGAGATTCAGAAACATCAGCCATTTCTTCTTCCTGTTCTAAATCTGGTAGAGATTCAGAAACTTCAGCCACTTTTTCTTCAGTTGGTGAGATTTTTCTTTTTGCATACAATGTAATAAGCTCTTTAGCATCAGCCTCAAGACCTGTCAACTTCTTATCCAGCAGATTCACCTTATCAACAAACATATTGAACTTATCATGGAGATCCGCTGCCACCTCCTTGATATTATGCTCAAGAATTATGCACTTCATCTTATATTCCTCCTCCCGTTTCTTGTGAAGCTTCTCTAGTTCTGAAGCAGTCAACATAAGACCCCCTTCTCCAGTATCCTTGTAAGTCGATTCTTCAGCAAGATTAGCTCGTTCCCTGTATTCTGCAAAAGACTTTTGGACATCCTTCAAAGCCTTCCTATAGCCATCTAGCACACCACCCATTAAGTGCAATTCCCGTTCAAGACGAAAAATTTCCCCATCCTTTTTCTGGGCCTCGTCCAATCTGGCCTTATGCAAGAGTTCAATCACAGAATCCCGTTTCTGCAACTCACTAAGCAATAGCTGTTGGTTCATATTTGCCTGTGCCGTTGCATGTTCCTTCTCCATGTATAACGCCTTAGCTCTTTCAGCAATTTGTGTAAATTGATCCATGCACATTCCAAAATCAAGCGCCTTATTGTCCCACGAATCATTGATCCTTAACCTCTTGTTGCTGTCATCAATCGAATGATGAGTGATATCATTGTCATGTTCAAGCACACGCTTACCTGAATTGTTGAAGAATGAAGGAGCTGAAGACATATGCTGCAAATCACCCCTAACATCCATGGAAGACGGGTCATGAAGCTGAAGATCCTGTGAACTGAATGCCATATGGTTTCCTTCCACTCCTTCAAGTAAATTACCAGTGTACCCATCCCCTTCGAGAACACCATCATTAGCGTAAACATGAAATTCGTTCTCTGCTTCCTCCTCATCTTCCTCCCCATCAATCTCTTCCTCCCTTTCCTCCCCATCCATCTCTTCCTCTTCCTCTTCCTCATCATCTTTCCTGAAATTGAACCTGCTGATTTCATCGGTGCTTACAGCACCACAACGCTGCATGATATGCTCTCCCAAATCGTTCTTCCCATTCAAAAGCCACTGCCCTTGCTCCCCCTCTTCATCACTCTCCTTAAACTTCTCAGAATCCATCATTTCAACATCTTTCACTCCATCTTCTTTCTCACCATCCTGTCCAAGTGTCAGTTCAGTGCTCGGCCCCCCTACGAACAAATCCTCCTCTCTAGGAGTAGCAACTAAATCAACATCTTTCACATTCTCCACATCAATGCCGTTCTCCACAGTAACACCGTTCTCCATATCAAGGTCGTGCACTTCTTCCTTAGCCTCTCCATCCACCCCAAAATCCTCAGGAGGGGGCCATAACATCACCTCTTCCCGCTGAAACTTTAGCAAGTGCTGAAGATGTGGTGCATAGTAACAATCCTTCAATTGACCCCCTTGCTTAAGCTCCTTCTCCACCATGAGCCAAAGTAACCCAGCCCAATCCACCTTCTCAGGGTGTCCATCCTTAATCAACTTCAACCAATCAGCCACCTCATTCGGCATCATCCACATATCCTCATGCAACAGAACCCATTTCGATAGAATTTCAACCACAAACCCTATCGAATCTTCGGATAAAGTCTCGGAATCCAAATCCACTTCCATCCCACCCGCGTTGCCCCTCTCCTTCTTCAAAGGCAACTTAAAGGCACGAGCTAAATCCGCTCTATTGACCATAAAACGATAACCATTCACATAGCAAGCCCGCAGTTTTGGTTCATAAGTGGCAACTAACTGGGCAATCAAGTCAACCCTAATTTTCCTATCAAAATCTATTTGAACAAAGTCCCACAAACCAAGCTTCTTCAAAAGCTTCTCATGTTTCGCAAAATCAGGAATCCTAGTGGGTATAAAGGGAATGGGCTTCAAATTCCTTACCAAAGTTTGTAATTTCTCCTCGATCGCCTGCTGTTTCCTGGCGTAGGTCTTGCTCTTGCCCTTACCCTTCTTCCGCCTACCACCGCGGCGGGTGCTAGTGTCACCGGAGGGTGACGTAAGCGCGGTGTCGGAAAGCGACACGTGGGGGTCAGTGATTGGGGGGTCAATGTGGAGAGACATACCAGATGAAATTGCAGGGGTTTCTCGCTGCTGCAATTCCTCAGTTTCCTCTTCTTCTGCGCTATTGTAGCCGGAATCGAGATTTGGAAGGATCGTTTCCGGGTCGGGTTGATTTGGGGGTTTTTGGTTCAGGGAAGAGGGTTCGTCAAATACGGCGTCGGATTCACGGGTCTGCTCTTGCTCCAATGGTTGTAAAGGGGGTGAGGAATTTGACATAACTTAAAAAGTTTGCTTTAAACTCTCTCCCTCTCCCCTCACTGCTTCACTCTCTTCGAGAATCACGCCCTTTCTGCAATAGGGTTTCCAGTTTCGTGAAGAAATTGCACAATCTTTACTCACTCGCCATTGTAATTTCTAATTTCCTATTTGAGTGTGTCAGACTCTCTGGGCTTTGTATTTTCTCATTTTTAACCTTTCGGCCCATTTTCGTCATTTCGAGTCTCATTTTAAATTTTAATGGGTAAAGGAAGAGCTTGGATCATACCCGCTCCTATGTCCAATTTGCGACAGTTCAAATTTTAAAGAAAATACTTGAAACTCCTTTATTTATTTATAAAAATTATCTACATTAAATTAGTGTGCATTTTTTTTTTTGATCGGGAAATTAGTGCATTCATCTGATAATTCGTTTCACACTGCATCAACTCACAAAAAACTTTTTTCAAGAATATTATGTTCTTCTTTATTTTTTCAAAAAATAATAAATAATAAATAAAAGAAATTATATTTTTGTTTAACTCTCAATCCTAAACTTATTTACCTATTTTTTCAAAAGATATGTCCCGAACTTGTTTAAACATGTCCATAAAAAAAGTGAGTCTCATGTCACATGTGCACCTGGGTACACCGTGCACTCATAATGCATTTTAGAAACATGCAACTATACAAAATAGAAACGTCCAACTATGTACTCATATTAATAGTTGCATTTTTATGTGTAAATAAGTCGCACTTTTCAGCATAAAAAGTTGCATACTTTTAAAATGTACTATGAATGCACGGTGCACCCGAGTGCATACAAGACCTAGCCCCATAAAAAACTTGATTACTCCCTCCGTCCCAATTCATTTTGCACCCTAAGATTTGCACACATATTAAGAAAAGTTGATTTTTGTGTATTTTGTTGACTTTTCAGTTTTCAAAGGGATTGAGGGTGGAGATTGTGAGATTATTTTCCATATTTGGGGTGTGCAAAATGGATTGGGACGAGCCAAAATGGAAAGTGTGCAAAATGAATTGGGACGGAGGGAGTATAATTTTTTCAACGGTCTCCTCCCAATATCTCAAAATTATATTTCATGTTATAACTATTAACCACAAAAAATCATTTACTTTAGTGTATGTTTGCAAACCCAACTGAATAGATAGAAACACTTTTTTTTTTCTTCAAAAAAGCTGAGTCAAATAGCTTTTGAAAAAAGTATTTATGCTCAATTTGGTTGAATTTACAAATAGGCTTTTAATACTTCCTCCGTCTTAATTTGGATTGACCATTTTTCTTAATAGTCGTCCTAATTTAGATTGGTCATTTCCTAAAAAGAAAATAAAACAACTTTCAATACATAAAAATACACATTACAAACAACACTTATTTACACTGTGCCACTATACTACACACATTAAATTCATTATACATCATTTAATACTAATAAACAATATTTCTCTTAAAGTTGAATTGACATATATACCCATCCGTCAAACCCACTTTATCCCCATTTAATACTAATAAACAATATTTTTCTTAAAATTTGTGTCTACAGTAAATCATCAATCTAAATTAAGATTGATGGAGTAATAAAGTATTTACAAAACTATAATATCATCAATCTGAAATCATTTTATCACTTTAAATATTAAAATCCATGAAAAAATAAATGGGTTAGCAAGTCTGGCAGGGAGAAAGTAATATTTAGATACACATTCGATGCACAATCAAGCTTATTTAAATATGCATTGCACTATGCAACTCAACACAGAAATCATTCTAAAATATTCTTGATCAGTTCAAAAGTTTGAAAATGAAATGGTAAGAAACATCAAAAGCACCACTTATCTGCTCCTGCTTTTTTAACACCAAACATTGTTTTCAAAAGCAAACATAGATAATACAAATACTCTCGAATCAACTTCTTTAATTATAAAAGCAGATAAATGTTTTTTTTTTTTGAGCGCAGATAAATGTTTTCTTAAAGCAACAATAAGGAAAAAAAAATCAGTTTCTTGGTTAATCAGTCAGTTGTCCAGTGTAAATAGAACCATTTATTACAAGATAAATATTTGAATCACCTACCACTCTGTAATAAGCATTTTTTTCTGAGCTTGTCGTATACTACCAAGTATAGTTTAAAATTAAATATGAAAAAAAAATAGCTTTAATCCATTCAAACGAATATGGATCCTCCCCATTTTATTTCTTAATTTTTTTTTTTTTATTTTGAAGAGAGAAAGACACAAAATAAATAATATAAAAAATATAAAGTATCTTTTCGAAATTTACAAAAAATTTACACGAGAAAATTTTTAAGGATTCAAATCCTTATTCTAACTCTTATTTTCTCAGCAAAGTCCATTTGTGGTTGTTGATTGGTCCATGTTGGATTCTAAATTAGAAATTTAAATTTTACTATCGAGATATGCAATTAGAATATACATTACCTTGCTCAAATGAATCTTACGATCTAGCTGTTCGTTCAAAAAAAAAATTGATCTTCACATTTGATAATTCCAAAAAATTGGTCGTTCCTGCTAATCATCTTAAAAAATTGTTCGTTTTGGTTGATCATTCCAAAATATTTTAATTATTCAAGAACCCAAAATAAATAGTGGGTAAAGATATATTGACCATGTAGATAATTAAAAGCTTAATTGTAAATACAATCTTCACTTTTCAATCAATTGCAATATCATTTAAACTTTTGAATAATGACATATAAATCATCACATTTAAATATTATTACAAGTTAGACTTATTGACAATCTCTTTTGTGCCCGTTTATCTTATGTGACACTCGTAATTAAATTTTCAATATGTAAAATGATAACATTTGGGTTAAGATGTTACTATATCTATTGATCACGTCAAATCCGGCCGTAAAAAAAGTTATTTGTACGTCTAAATTGCAATAATATTTTAAAATGGTGATTTATTTGCCGTTATTCAAATGTTTAGATTAAATTATAATTGAATGAAAATTGAATATTTTATTTGTAATTAAGTCATAATAAAAATATAATGTACAAAAAAATTTCCTATAAAAATCCGTAGAAAACTTTTTTATTTAAAGTAGGTATGTATATTCCCCTTCTTCTCGTTTTAAAACCCAAAACAAAATCACCTCATTTTCCAAAAGAGAAAAAAGGTGAAGTTCCTTTAATTTTATTACTCGTAATAATAAAGTAAAAGTATAGTAATAATTATATTAATTAGGTGTATACATTAACTCTATTATTATTATCAGTATTTTCATAATCGGATTGGTGATCAAACCGGTCTGGGCATCGGTTACCGATCTAACCGGTTGGACTGGTGGTTCAACCATTAAATTGATTTATGCATATTTATTTTATATTTTGTATGTTACATTAAATAATAAATATTTATTCATAAAAAAATAAAATTATACTAATTTATAACTTATAAATCTTATATAAAATAAATACAATAGAGTTTGGAGACCAGAGATGATGGCGTTGTGAATTAATTCCACACAGTATGTGGCGGTGGTAAAAAGATTAAATGAATTTGATGATTTGTGAATGAATTTATAAAGGAAAAAATGATACTGAGATAAAAATAATAATATTATATAGAGAGATTTAAAAAAAAAGTGATTTAATAAATAATAAAAATAATAAAATTGAATTAACCATTTTTAAGGAGTAATTGGACCGACGACGTGAGCGGTTCACGGTTTGACCGGTTCAACCAATTTTTGAAAACACTGATTATTATGTGTAAAAATTATCACTTTTATAGGTAAAAAGATTCCTTATTTAAAAATATAAAATATTTTGTAACAGTAATAAATATTTTTTGCATAATAGTTAAGATTTTTAAGCATAATACCAACCGTTTTTATAAATAACTGTGATACTAAACAAATTGAATTCAAGACGCATCATTTTTTTTCTAAAGTAAAATAATGTTAAAAGTTAAAACTGCGCGAATATCACGCCACTTCATTCCCCCCCTGCTCTGTCTTCTACACTTGTACTCTGCTCCGCTCTCGTGATCCCTTCAACGGTCTTATTTTCTGCACATTACACGAAACCGCTAAGATGCCCAATTATTCAAATCACTCCAACCCCCCTTTAATCCTAACTAACGCCCACCCCCATTTTCCGGCTCTCTACCTTGATGATGGGTTCTAGATTCTTCGCCGGAGATCTCCTTTTCCTCTTACTTTCGCTGATCTCCGCCGCAAAGGCAGCCGGAGACGGCGGAGGGACGGCGAGGGAGTTGTGGTGCGTCGCCAAGAACAACGCTGAGGACGCCGCTCTGCAGTCGGCGCTGGACTGGACGTGCGGGCCGGGCGGGGCCGATTGCGGGCCCATACAGAATGGCGGGCCCTGCTACGACGGTTCGGACCTTCAGAAAACGGCGTCGTATGCCTTCAACGATTACTGCGTCAAGCACGGCCTCGCTGAAGAAAATTGCAATTTTAGCAACACCGCTGCTCTAACTGATCTCAACCCTAGTCAGTTCTACCCTTGATTAATTTTTTAATTATTTCGACTTTTAGTAGAAATTGTACTGACTTTATGTTGTTTTGTTTTAATTCAGGCTACAACAAATGCAAATTTCCATCCGGGTGAGTATTTTGACTCATCTTATTGTCAAAGTTGTGATCTTTATTTTGTCCCAAATACAAAAAAGAAAATCAAGTGTGATTTTCAGTTTGTTTTTATATATATGCAATAATGACGTATGATATCTTGTGAATCATATATCGACTGGATTATTTGCTTGGTTGTGCAATAATGTGAATAATCAGCATTATTACTCTTGATTAATGATATATCTATGAAGTTGAATTCTAGCTTCTTAAATGATGGATTTTGGATTCTTTACTATTTACAGCCCAAGCTCAGGCAATGGAAACTTTAGTGGTTCATCGACCACAGATTCAGGCACCGCAGATCTGACCAGTAGTTCGACAATTTACCGTTGGAATTGGCTCTTGTTGTTTGCAACGGTACTAGTGTTCTGATGGAATTGAATGCACCATTTTTGTACTGTATGCAACTAGAATTTGACAAAGCAGAATGCTTTTGTTGACAAGGTGTTATGGAGACGATAATTGATTTTTTTGAAATGTGATCTATATATTTCTAGGTAGAGTTTGGTCTTACATGATTCTTGATTATAAGTTGCTCTTTGTTTTGGTACAAAGCTGCATGTTCAGTGCATACCGAAGCTGTAGGAAGTATATAAGCATTTTAAGGCCAGGTTTTATGTCTCTTGATTAAGCTTTGTGTAGAACGCATGCTAGCCTTTTTACTAAATAATGCTTGCATTTACTTTCAGATTAGGCAAGACTGTTCTGGGCTTTATAGGTGAGTTGAGAATCTAAATGACACTGCAGAATTTCGATTCTAACCTCAAACTAATTTATAAATAATTGGTATTCAATAAGTTCAGGAATAGAAAGCTGATATTTTGCTTCATAGAAACAATTTCTTATATTCATATTTGTGTAGGATATGCTTGGGAAATAATGAGATTCAACTCTCAAGTGTGAGTTCTAATTTCCCTTCGTGTTAATCCACTATTGATTAGTGTCCTCATCATGTTTTCAAGGAAGTATATTTTGAATTGATTTAATCAACCTTGCTTTAGTTCCATGGTTGCTAGCTTTGGAGTTATTTGCAGTTCAAACCTTGCATTGCTATGCTTGATGAAAAGTGAAATACATTGAAGTTGCATTCGGATTGATAAAGGATTTGAAGTTGAGTTCGGTATCCATGATGGTCAATCCACAGTTTGGGTTGAAGGATTTGAGTAACGGGTTAAAAATCTTGCGCACTTAAAAAGAAAAACGTTTGAGACCACATTGCAAATGCTAACTCGTGCCCGTTTTGATTTTTCATTTATCATGTGCAAATAGAATAACCATTTATCTATTATTTATTGTGAAATATTTTATCATGAAATATTAATTAAATAGAAATGACTTGAAAATTTTCGGATCATGTATGTGTTAAATCGGGTCATGTGGATTTTTTCTAAGTATTTGCACAAAACAAAACATGAATTTTGCTCCCAGCCTATGTTAGTATAAAGATAAGAACGTGTTTCTGTAATGATAATTATGTGTTTTTACGTGATAATGAAAAAAAAAAAAAAATTTATCAACTCAACGGTGTAATCTGATTGTTTGGGTCTTTCACTTAAGACAGTTGGTCACAAATCAGATAAAAAATAAAGGGGTGAGCAGTAAAAAAATAGAGGGAGTATTGTTTTGTTTGTACAGTAACATACATTTCTCTTTACAGTAACACATATTGACCCGGGGTACAAAATTTTCAATACCTTAATAGACATATATGTATATTGAAAAATAAGTATGTGTTATTTGTCATTACAGTAGCACATACATGTACTTATAATCTTATACTAACACATGTTTGCACTTATAGTAACACAGATCTCGGAGTGAGTTATGTTGTTTTGACTTTACGCAAATTTTATAAAAAATATTGATCCAATTTGAGCCCCAAATAATCCACAAATTTTTCCCTTTGTGTTTATGCACTTCTCCTTGTGATCCACGAGCATATTCGATGGATTCTTCCTTGCAATAACATATACATGTACTCACAATAATATATATATATTTTTTATAGTAAAACAGATCTCGGAATAGGTTTTGTTGTTATGTATGTGCGCAAATTTTAAAAAATATTGATACAGGATCCACAATTTTTTGCTCTGCGTTAATTCTGACCAACGGGTCATATTTCATATAAATGTTTTGCGTTAATTATTACACGAATTAACATTTAGAAAAGTTGGGCTTTGAAGTTGGGCGTTTGTTGGACATCCATTTTTTTTATTTTTGAACATGGACTTTTTAAGCTGGGCTTCTTTTTCTTTTCTTTTTGGGTAGGAAACTACACCAAGTGAGCTAGAGAATCACACAGAATAAATATGTAGGGAAATTACAACACCAAATTAAAAAAACTGAAAAGGAGAAATGCTTCCATAAAAGTTCCAAAATCACAAAATGAGCATTTTTAGTTGAGGGAAAAAAAACCTCATCTTCTATTCGTTTAATAATATATTTTTTGTTTTTCTTTTGTTAGTATATAATATACTCCCTCCGTCCCATAATTGATTTCCTATTTACTGTGTGCTCGGGTTTAAAAAAAAAAGATAAATTGTTGAGGTAGAAAGGGTTGTTTATTTGTATTTTATGTGATAAAGTGATAAAGTGATGAGTAGTTGGGGTTAAAAAGAGTTATTTATTAATATTTTATGTAATAAAATGATAAAGTAGATATTTCCATTTAAGGAAAGTGAAAATCAAGTATGGTACGTCCGAAACGAAAATGTGGAAATCAAGTTTGGGACGGAGGGAGTATATTATATGGTATACGTTGCAATGATATTACAATAATATACATTGGTGGTGAAAAATGGGATGGGGGTGCACAGTAACATTGTATTTGTAACAATTAAAGTGATTGAGGCAGAAGGGACATTCAGTCATCTTCATCATGAGCCGTGGACCTGAGATCGATGAACAACCAATTTCGTTTACCCAAACAAAGAAAAAAATAGAAAGATAATAAAAATCAGATAGAAGTCTTGAAAGGGAAGAATAAATATATAGTCCTCCATCCACCAATTTTATGCACTTGTCTTATTCGTCTCTCCATCCAATCTTATACACACTTCATTTTTGACAAAAAATACTTTATCTTTATCACACAATCATTACTTAATTATTTTAAATGTAATTTTATTTTACTCACAAACAATCACTTTATTTATAAATGAACTCACAATACCCTCATAATACTCTTTTTTTTTAATACTTGTGTCACCAAATTAAGCATTAGATTGATGGACAAGGAAGTATTATATATTATTATGTGAAAATGAAAGAAGAGAAGCAACAAAGATTTTTTTTTTTTTTTCTTTTCTGAAACACGAAGCAACAAAGATTTGATAATGCGCGTGTTTTGAGATTCATATATCCAGTGTCCTGGCAAGTAGTCAACTAGGTTGGCGGCCTCGATTTATTATTATCAGTCCTTTTCTTCTCAACACATTTTTCTTTTAAAATATTAACAGTATCGTCATTGTCTATATATTGGTAGTAGCAAGTAGCAACGTACTCATATATTCGTAATTAATAAAACAAAAAATGAATACGTTTTCTAAACGTGTAAAATGAACACTGTTTACAATGGAAAATTGATGTCATTTATCCTTGAAAAAAGTCTTGCACCCCTTGTGGTACTCTAATTATTTAGGCATTATTACGTTATTTGAGTAGTTTACTTCCGTTCCCCTATAATCTATGGACCACAGATTATTTGTTAATTAAGAACATATTTTTACGAATAAATCAAAATTGTCCAACAATCAAACGATTCAAACTTAAGCTTATCAAAACATTCCGGATCTAATCAGTATAATTTAGTACTATTTTCTATCATTGGTGTGTGTGTGTGTGGGGGGTCTGGGGGAGTGTGGGAATGAGTAATAAAATGTACTAGGGCCAGTTTTCATTATTTATTACTCTCGTCCGAATATAGATACCAAATACCAAACATGCTACCGATGTATAGTTTTTTTTTTTTTTTTTAAAATCGGGCAAATAGTGGTTCGAGCTCATAACTTCACGCCATAGGTAGCAGTGCTACACGATGTATAGTACCTGGAGATTCATGGATGTACACCTATGTAAGACACCCTAATTAAAAGGCGCATATATTTTTATCTTCTCAACTAGGCAAGTTTCATATAATCCTTTATCTCAAAAACGTGTGCACGGACGCTGTCAGTTTCTTCTTCTTCCTCTTCTCTTCAGATTGCTGGCGGATCTCACAGGTTCTTCTTCCTCGTTCGTGCCTTAATTTCTTGTCCAATTTATTTTTTTTCGATTCGCTCCGATCATTGGATGAAATCAAGTTGTTCAATTTGAATTTTGGTGTGGATTCTGCGAGAAGAATAGAGAATATGTGTATGATGTTTGGATTAACCCTCAACATAAAGTGTGTGCTGAAATTTAGATCCTTCTGCGCTCTTTTCACAATGTTCTGTAAATCTGTAATTTTAGACAGATGATTTTTTTTGCGTTTGTACTGATTTTTGTTTATGTAGTAACATTATTTTGCTCATAGAGTAACATTTTTTTGTTCATGTAGTAACACATCAAGTTGTTCTGTAAATCTGTAATTTTGGACTGTGGATTTCTTTTCACGCTTGTACTGGTTTTGTTCATGCGGTAACACGTTTTTTTTTATAGGGTAACACTTTTTGTTCATGTAGTAACACATGTTTTTTTAGTAATATATAACACTGTTAACATATCGTCGTAATACTATGTGAATACTCATGTGTTATCATATGAACAACAATGTGTGACCTTGTGACCCATGTTACCTTATGAATATTTATGTGTTACGATATGTTTTAATAAGTGTTACGTAATATATGTAGTTTTTTCAATATAAGAATGTAGTAACACTTATACATAGATGTAGTAACACACAAAAACTTGACAAAAAAAACATTTTTAAAAATTATATGCTCAATAAGGATTGAACTTGCGACCAACTACATTAAGAACAGACCTAAATCATTAGGCTACAACACATATTCAATAATAATATGCATCTATAAATATATATCCGCCCTGCCCGCCTAACCCATAGCCCTGGAGTGCTCTGCCCGCCCCGGACCCGACCCGCCTGGTCTGCTGCTGACCCGCAAATTTTTGAGTAATTTGTCTTAATTATGGTGTATTGCAGATATCAATAGGATGCAATATTTTACACAAGACATTCTCATCCTTTATTATCTATTTTAGTTTAATATTTTGTTCAATTTTTATAATTACCTCACATATTAATTGAAAATATCATTAAAAAACTTACGCGGGCCTTTTGTTTAGCATTGTCTCATTAGTCATAAAATATGCATATGAAATCATAGAATTCACTTTGAATAATAACAATGGATATCTAAATTTGTAGCTTTGTGAAAATACAAAAGTAACACGGAATGAACTTAATTTGTTCTAAGAATGCTTTTTTTTTTAAAAAAAAAACCAAAAAGTTCACATTTGTTCTAAGAATGCTTAATTTCCTTTTATTAGTATATATCTTCTTTTTTTACAAAGATATATGCTCGTGTTATAGTTATACTTATGGAGACATGCATAACATTCACATGAAAAAATTAATGTATAGTTGAAAAAAAGGCGTAATCTACTAATTATTTAGTCTAATGATGACATGAGATAGTTCAAGTGGTAAAAGTAACACTACTCACGTAGACTAATGGGGAGGAATTAAATTAAAAAAATCTTTTAGCTAGTTTGATCCTCATATGGTTTAGAATATCTTATCCACTGTACACATATCCCAAAAATATTGAAGATGATCTCCTACAAGCACATGAAAATAACGTTGATAATGTGACCATTTTCATATTAAACAACTTTGAACTTTTGTTGACAAAATCAAATGTTTCTCTCATTTGAGTATAACATGAACTTATTGTTTTTACACCAGATTTGGAAAATTTGAACACATGTTGGCATATACTTGATTCGGTAGTTGCATTGACAACTTAAAAAATAAAAATGAATTGGTTCTTAAATATAATATGATATAATCAAATTTTCATAGAATACAAAATTACATTATATATATTGCTATAAGTAGAAATACCAATTCATACAAAAGAGAATAGAAAACTTCCCAATTCCAACATGTGAATAATTATCTTAAGTCACACTTAATTAACACTCTCTGTATATATATATATATATTCAACAATAAGATAAAAATAGTACTGAATCTAGAGTTGCATACTCAAAATTTTCAAGGTGGCGTTCATCACTTCAAATTTTTAAACGAGTTGATCATGCAATCGAAAATCAATTGTATAGTCATAGATTATATCATTATAATGACAATTAATCATAACATTCAAAATATATATATCTTATAATACATGTAGTAGCAAGTTTCAAAAGCAAGAATGTTAATCAAGCAATATGCAAAGGGGGAAATGAAGAAACGTCACAAAATTATCATCTGACGAAATTGCAAACCGAGTCTAGCGGAAAAAATCAAAACAAAATTAACATAACTTAATGTTTTTAAAAATAAATTCCGAATGATGATGATATAATTTTTTGGGAAGAAGAAGAAAGATGACACGATTTTCTTCGGCTCTACTGATCTTGAAACATCAACATCTGAAGAGATAGTACACAATGCACACAAATCACAATGAAGCTCATACAAAATATATATGAAGATGCAATAATTAATTCATTAATAGAATCAAGTACCTAAGAAATTCTTGATAATTCAGCGATGATTCGTCGGGTCTTCCTCCCCATAAATCTGAGTCGGAAATCGAAATCCCAACTCAAACGGGTTTTGTAAATCCAAAGATTTGGAAGACTCATCCGTATAAGCCAAGGGATTCACAACGAAATTGGACTGAAGGAGTTCCCGGTGAGAAAACGGCATCGTTTGATCGGACACACCAAACCCGACCCGAGTACCCGTACCCGCCCCGCTACTCCACCCCTGAAACCCTTCCTGAAAACTCTGAAGAGACAGCCCCAGATCCCCGCCGTGGAAAGACTCCCGCGACGCCGTGTCACCGCCGCAAAACCCGACCGGAAACAAGGACGAAGAATTGATATGGGGGCTAGGGTTTGAAGCGGGCAGCGGGTGGACCGGGCTGACGTTATCGATGGCGGTTCGGGCCTTATCGATGAGCCAATCGACGGCCATGCTGGGCCGGTCGTAGCCGAGGCGGTCTTGCACGTCGTAGAACTGGATCGCCGTGTGGGCCGCGAGGCGTACGCGCCGGTCCCTGGGCCCTTTGGAGGTCTGCACTTTGCTGTGCCGGTCTTTTTTGCTAGTGGACCGGATAATGTGTTGTTGTTGTACCATGTCCTCGCTTCCCGGGGTTGTACCTTTCATCATGCCTTGGATGGTTTCTCGCTTGCTAGCTCATGGGACTATTTGCGTGCTTGCTTTTGAATGAATGAATTAAATTGGTATCGAGGTTTTGCTTTAAGCAGAAATATAGACTGGCAAAAGTGAACAAACTCTGATCCCCAGAAAAAAGAGATTTGTATAAATCTGGATTGATTGATTATGGGTTCTGAAAAGTTGGAGATTTGGTTAAAAAAGAATTAAGGAAGAGGAAGAAGTAGTAGATCTACGCTCTCATCCCCCTATCTATCTTTCTATTACTTGTGTGCTGCTTTTTTAGGCACCCAATTGCGTTGTTTAATTATGCATCCTCTTTACACAAAGTCACTATAATTCCTACCATATGTCCCTTTCACTATTTTCTTTTATATATACGGTACCTATATTTCTATTTATTTAATCATCTCGATACTTTAACTTATATACCAATTATTGATATTACCTATAATCTTTATTCAATTTTCATCTCAAGGAAAATATTCACGTCAGTAGTTCGCAGTTTATACAGTTTTCGGGTGAATAATCACATACTGGCGCATGGCATTAATATTACTCGCGAGAGATGGATAACATCTAGTTTAAATTACAAATATATTTTTATAGGGGTTGTCCAAAATATTAAATAAATTGTGGACAACTCCATGTTCAGTACACCAATTGTACGGTGCAACTTGCGACATGAATGAAATATGTATGCTAATATTATTAAATGCACAGATAAATATAACTTTAACCTTGCAAATTAGATTTGATTAAAAACGTAAAATGAAACATCCTATTAATATAATTGAAACGTGAGGAGAGGTGCATACGAGACTTGGGTTAAGTAATATCTCTTTAGGTCTTAGGTTGGTTTGCGGTTGGGTAATTAATTAGGATTTACAACAAATCCCAAATAATTGTAATTTACGCAAACTACATGGTCTTTTTCCTAGATTGAACAAACAAATGTCTTATAACTTTGACCTTAAATAAATTTAGTCTCATAATTTTTTTTGTTGTCAATTTAATCCCAATAATTTTAACAATGTCCAATTATAGTCCTAAATCAATCGGAACAACGTTGTTTTGCCGTTTCGGTTTGAGGTTTTTCAACAGATGTTGTGACTGGACTGTCACATCACTACTACACATTTAAAACTGCACAAAACAAGACTTGGACAACTAACTTTTTCAAACAACTCTCCAAGCTACGAACTTGGAGAAATGGTTTTAATTAAAAAATAATAAAAAATAGATGGTTCAAAACCCATTGTCCAAGATAACACTTAAAAGCGGTTTAGAACCGTTGTGCAAATGTGTTAGGCAATGGTTTTGAACCGTTGTCCAAAGAGTATTTTGGACGGCGATTGGAACCAGCTTAAAGGTCGAAATTTATATATATATATATATATATATATATATATATATATATATATATATACACCCAAATCATGAACCAAAGGAAATTTTTTCGAAATTGTGAATTAAACATGCGATTGATATCGGCCCCGGCCTCCTTCCCTCTACCCTAAATCGAACTCCGCCGTGCTTTCTCCCTTCCACCGTCGTCGTCGCCTTCCCATTAGCTCCAAATCGCGAACCAGAAGCCCTAGCCTCCTCCTCCATCTCCCCCAAATCGAACCATCCATCGCACATCCTCCCTCTTGCCGCCCGTGTCGCCTTTGTTGTCAAGCTCCCCCTACCGCCCGCCCGCCTAGCTTTCTCCTTCCATAGGTAATTTTTTTTTCTATATATATATATATATATGTTAGTATATATATATATATATATATATATTGAATTAATATTGTGTATATGTATATATATGTTAGTATGTATATATATATTAGGATTAAATGTTTATATAATTGTGTTTGGTTTGATTAATTAGCTAATTTGTTAGGATTAATTGATGTTAGATGAACAATTGATGCTTGGTTTATATATTGTTAATTGTTTATATATATATATATATATATATATATATATTGTGTGGCTTTGTTTAATTGTTGTTAGTGGCTTTGTTTAATTGTATGTATGGTGTATGTATATTGGTGTATATATGTATATCATGTATATATGTATATATGTATATTGGTGTATATATATCATGTTGTATGTATTGGTGTATGTATATTGTTGTATATATATTGGTGTTTGATGCACTCAAGGTGTTTGATAATATGCTTGTGTGAGGATTTAAGCATAGTTTTGAATATTGTTTGTTTTTTGTTTATTAAATGTTGTTTCTTCTGCTTTACGGGATCATGTCTCGTTTGCCATATCCCTAGATGATGGAGATGATGATGGATATTCGATGGAGATCATGGCGCGTATGATCATGGTGCGTATGATCGACAACATCCTGATGACTTGAGAGAGTGTGACACCGATGCTCCCACCACCACTTAGCGACTCAGGGAGAAGCGCACTTTCGAGATATAGTCACCATGTCATCTATTAAGAGAGCTCGTAGCAAGGAAAACACTTCGGTAATTTTATTACAATTGAGCAGTTTGAAATCGATAAATATATTGATTGATCGTTGAACATAATTAAATACTATGTTATTGCGGTTATCGTTCAATGAGTTTGGACATCTGATAGGAAAAGAGAGTGAGTCGTTGTCCTTCTACATTGGAGCTGCGATCGGGAGCGTGATCCTATCGTCTTTGCCCGACCAAGGATCCGTAGTAGCCCAAACTCGACTTTGAAGGAAAAGAATATGGGGACGAACTTACTTACGGTATGTTAATTATATATTTATTGAAAGTTGTAGTATGACCCTTAAATTTACTAAATTGTTATGTTATATCGTATAGACTACATTCAGAGGTCTTGTCCACACAAATAAAGCAAATATTGTCATAAAATGGAGTAATGGCCAAGAATTTTTCGGACTTGGTTGAGAAGTAACACACGAGATCCTAAAACGCTTTACTCGACTAGTCCGCCTCCGATATCGAAATAGCCCTATGGTGGCTCCATCTTTGGGAGGAGTTTGTGAGCGAGAGCTATGGAGGATGATTTCGTAAAAATTGATCAATGTCATTTCCTCAATTTCTAATGCATATAGTTTTTTCAAAGGTTTATCATATTTCTATTATCTTTGTAGAATCGAAGTAATAAAAATCGCGATCAAGCCAAGTCGATGGAGGCGCGATATCGTGACTCGAACAAAGGTTATGCACGAATAAGAGAAAATATGGTGAGATCAAAATCCTAACTTTAATTTTTTTTTTATATATTCACTTTTAATATATCTAATAAAGGGACACGTTCATCACTATCGTAGAAAAGAAGAAAAGAAAGAAAAAGCGGAGAGAGTGAGCCTATTGTTACCGTTTTAGACTTATTTCAAACTACCGAAAGGGTCGAGACGGAATATTCACGATCCCAAAGGTGCACAACGATCATCGAAGAAGTGGTAATCTATCCATTAATTTATCTTTCAATTACAAACTATTATTTATAAACAAATAATTAAATAATAATCTTTTGTTTTTGTGATTCGGATTGAGCGTCTATCTCGCACCATGACGCCTTAAGCGACATCCGCATTATCGGCCCCGATGATCTGTTTGGATTTGGCTATAGGTCGCCAGAAAGATCCCTACCGGCATTTCTGGTCTTGGGATATGGCGTGATTTAAGACATCGTTAGCGATGGCACTGGTCTTCAAGCCATGAATATGGTGGGTATACTTACTTTAACATGTTGCCAAGTTGTCTAAAGATGTGGAATGTTTGAGGTCCGAGAGAAGAAACGAGCCACGGAATGTCGCCGAAAGTGGAGCAAGTTTGTGAACATAGTGTCGCTAATGTTATATTTTAAAAGCTAACCCTAGGGGACGACTTTATTGAGGCACTTCAAAACGCGTCTCTCAAGTATCGATATATATGCCTCACATTTGTTTTAATTAAAGACTAGTGTATTAAAATTTTCTAACTAAATATCTTATTCAAATGACCCAACGACCTTTTTGCTACCTTTTTTTTTGGAGGATCCCGATCTGTTGGTGGCCCGCGAACGCGTTGTACTGCTCCCATGGAATGTCTCACATTTCGTTAAAAATTGTATTCATGTTTATAATATTTGCACATATATATGCTAAATTTGCGATTAATTTTAATATTCTCAATATAATATAGGAACCATTGGGTCTTTGTCGCCATACACATGAATACATTAAGTGTGTATTTTATGGACCCAAATTTCGGGATGAAGTTTATTCAAATCATACGATCTCGTTTTCATATATGGGCGTAAGTTCATTTTTAATATTCTATATAATGATTTATTTTACTTTTAAAATTATGCATATTTAATCTATTTTTATTTTTTAATTATAATAATAATAGTGTGATGACGATGTATCGGAATTCGCCAGTCAAGGTTCAAGATCTAAGTTAAATAAAGTGAACTAGATTAACATTAAGGTAAATTTAATTTAGTAAATTATCAAATTAATAGAAAGAAATCATAATTGTAATACGTGATTATAATTGTTAATCAATAGGTTCCGAGGCAACGAGAAAATGAACATTGTGGACATTTTGTGTGTTGCTTTATTGAAGATATAATCCGCACTTCTCTAACGAACATTCCTCTCAATGTAAGTCAATTTATCGATTTATTTAAATTATTATTGATTGAATAAAAATTCATACTATATTGATTGATTAGTTGTTTTGCGGTTTGTCTATGAACGTGAGCTAAAGTCTTACTCTAAGAAAAGATCGGAGAAATGGAAAAACGATTGGATCGGTACCTTTTTACAATCGATTCTTATATTCATACGATATTGAGTGATCGTTGTTTGAAATTTTGGTAGCATGTAATGAAATTATATATTTGTGATGATATATATTTCATATTTTTGGTGTATTAATTGGACGTATGTTTATGATGTGTATGTTTATTTATTTCATGATGTGTATGTTTATTTATTTGATGTTTTGGTATTGGACGTATATGTGGTATAAGTTTTGGTTTATGGTTTTATTATAGGATTTTTGGTTTATGGTTCATGGTTTATGGTATTGAACGTATATATAAGTTTTGGTTTATGGTTTTATTATAGGATTATTAAAATATAAATTAATAATTAAAAAAAAAGATGTTGGACAGTGGTTTATAACCGCTGTATATCTAACATAATAAAAGAAATTATTAAAAAAGAAAAAGTTAGACAGCGGTTAATAACCGATGTCCAAGCCCACATCTTGCCATGCGGTTTGAAAACATTTGTCAAAACAATCTTTTGGACAACGGTTTTTAATAATTGTCCAAGCTTGGATAATCATTATTTGGACAAATTTTTATAACCGCTCTCTAAGGGCTATTTTAACAGTTGTCCAAGCCCAAATGTGTATTAGTGCATGTACTGTCACGTGTATTTTTAAGTGTGTTTGACTAATTCTTAGCGTCAATTGAGTTTTAATTTCAAGTTTTAAATTTTAATTATATGCCTGAAATTTCAACGGTAAAAAAAAAAATTACACGTGGCAGTCCAGTCACAACATCCGCTAGAAAGCCCTAATTTGAAATGGCAAAACGACGTTGATCCGACATATTTGAGACTAAAATTGGACATTGTCAAAGTTATTGAAATTAAATCGACGACAAAAAAACTTATAGGACTAAATCTATTTGAGTTCAAAGTTAAATGATCATTTGTGATTCAAAACGCGGGTAATTCTCACAATTTACCCTAAAATCTAAAAATCTAAAAATCTATAATTTTCCAATCTATAATTTTCCTTATTTTTAATTTTTTTATTTTTTGGGTTCATGTTTTTTCTTATTTTTTCATTCCAACTTTTATCCAGTTTTATGGAGATCTCTCTCTTCATTTGTGTCTGTGGCTCGTCAATTAATTTCATCTATTTTTATTGTCAACTAGATGTCATGTTCTTTCATCAAAGTGGATAACTTCTCTCCAAGTTGTCATATCCTGATTCCAACACCTCTACTTAATTTCTACCGAAATTATATATAGTCTATTACTAGGAAGCTTTGATTATTGAATATATATATATATATATAGACACATAAATTGACAAGAATAAAGTGTGTGCAATAAAAATAGGGTATCCTAAAGAAAACATTTTTTAATTGTTACGAATTTCAAATACTTTTTAATCACAACATTCACTACATATTGAATAAAATATATATAACGCGCATTATTGGAAAAAAATGCTAGATGACAATAATTTTTTGATCTTGATATCATTAATTTTAATTATTTACGTAGCTAGTAAGCTCAACTCATCGAGTAGTTAGGTGGTATAAACTGATGTTGACGACTTGGTTCATTGACTAATTACCAATTTATCTAGTTATAATTTTAACAACATTTCTTACCAAGTACTATATCATAGTTAGATTATTCCATGTAATAAAAGGGTTCAACAAGTAATGTCAGATTATTGACAACTTCATTAAAGGAAAACACTAACCAGTACCTCCTACATAATAATATAGGTAGGGATGGTGTGTTATTATTAATTATACATGAGGTAATGGTTGTTTCAACAACAATTAAGAAACCCTAAAGCGTACGTGTATATATAATTTTGTTTAGAAATTAGCTAGGTATTTTCGACTCGTACGACTTCTAATTGAACTTTTAGTCGACCCTAATCCTAATTAAAAACATAATAATTTAAGCATTAACCATCTGGGAATTTTGGTGACCTCTAGAGCATTAAAAATACATAGTGTACGGATATAAATAAAATACAAAGATCAAAAGCTCCGCTTCTATCATTTATCATATAGTGAAAAAGAAAATCTTTAATAATTTAATTGGACCATGGTTAGGTGTCGATCCTTTTCCTATGTGAATTGAATGAGCCCATGAATTCAGACCAAACTAAAGGGTCCAAATTTTATTGGGTCCCAAAAATTTATACAAGATCATGAATTTGAACGTGGTCTCAAAGGCCAAAGCAATGATATGGTTTTTCGTAATGTGTATATATTTTATCGTATAGCATATATCTTAATTATAAAAAAGTGTGCCTCCTAATCTTTATATATGAATATATCTCTAAATTAGTCAAATATTTAGAAGTCGTGGGGAATTTTTTTAAAGTAAAGATCACGAAATATTTTGTGAACTGGTTTTGAAGCTAAACAGTTTGCCTTTCAAATCAGTCGGCTTAAGTTGCAAGCTGGAACAAGTTGAGAGAATATGTAACTTAAATATTTCGGCTTACATCGATTACGTACTGAAATATTCAGTATTCATGAGTATTTTCTGTATTTTAATACCCACATTATAATAGCAACTTATTATTATTTTAAATGTTTGAAGAGAAAGGTAAATTCTCAAGTGCATCATTTGCACCAAATCAATTTGGTGCAATTTAATTTTAGGAGTTTTTTTTCTTATTTTTTTGTAGTTTTAGTTTTTTTTTTTTTTTCAATTTCAGTTTTCTTTTAACTTTAATTTCAGTTTTTTTTTCCGACCCGGACCCGAACCCGGCCCTATTGGTTCATGGTTCACTCGGCCAAAGTGGTTCATGGTTCACCCGGCCCGGCGAATGGTTCATATATGATTTAAGATTTATTATTTAAAGATTAGAGTTTAGAGTGCATAGTTCATCTAAATTAAAATTGAATTCAATTGTACCAATTTAATAATTGGTGCATGGAATGAACAGGGGAGTGACTCATTACATAATCCAGGTACGATAACTTTGAAAAACTAATGTCCGATATCCAAGTCGTTTGTAAGATAATGGTGTTGTGTCAGCCTAAGTAATTTCGCAAAAAATATTGCATACAATATTACAAGTCAAGCCATATGTGCAATTATAAGTTTATTGGACTTTTTTTTTTTTCGCAGGCCTGGAACGCTTGGGTCGGGCAGGGTTTCTTCTTCCTCGCGTCGCGCAGCCGCCAGATTTCTTCAGTTTGATTTTCACAACGCTGCTTTTTCAGGTTCTTCCTTCTCCTCTCTTCTCATGTTCTTCTTTTTCGTTTTTCTCTTCCATATTTTTCTCAATTTCACAATCTGTAATTTTAGACTGATGATTTTTTTCGAGTTTGTACTGGTTTTGTTCATGTAGTAACACTTTTTTGCTCATATGGTAACACTCTTTTGTTCATATAGTAACACATCAAGTTGTTATGTAAATCTGTAATTTTGGACTGAAAATTTCTTTTCCGTTTGTTCTGGGTTTGTTTATGCGTTTGTCTTATTTTTGTTCATGTAGTAACACTCTTTTTCTTGATGATATTTTTTTTCATTACGTTTGTCTTGATTTTTTTGTTCATGTAGTAACACTCTTTTGCTCATAGGGTAACACTCTTTTGTTCATGTAGTAACACATCAAGTTGTTATGTAAATCTGTAATTTTGGACTAAGAATTTCTTTTCTGTTTGTTCTGGTTTTGTTTATGCGTTTGTACTGGGTTTTTTTTCATGTAGTAACACTATTTTACTCATAGGGTAACACACTTTTGTTCATGTAGTAACACATCAAGTTGTTATGTAAACCTGAATCCACTGTCCGCGCCCGACCTGCCGCTCTGACCCGCGAAATTTAGGCAATTTTTATCTTATTTATCTTGTATTGCACATAACACTAGTGTGCAATATTTTACACAAGACTTTCTCAAGTAATTTATGACGGTAACTTTATTTTTTCGGAATAGTACTAGTGCAGCATGCATTCAATTACCATAAGAAGTAAATTAATTATAAGTTTCTCTTGACTTAAATTAATTATAGCTGAAAAGTGAAAATGACTAATCACGTGAAATAGTGGCATTGGTTAATCTTATCCATGCCATTGTGTAATTTGTAAACGTAATTGTTACTTCATTGCACATTTTTATATTTTTTATTTAATTTTAAAATAAGGTGTGCCGTGTATTTTATTATGTATTTTAAAAACTTGTAATTTGTTGTGCTGAAACTTACGACTTTTTACATTAAAATGTGCAATTTGTGTTCGTAAAATATAATTGCACGTATCAACATAATAAGTCGCAAGTTTTAATTAATATAACAAATTACAAATTTTTAAAGTACACTATAAAGTGTACGGTGGACTTGATGCATACAATACCTAATCTAATTCTAACGAGTAGAAATAAGAATATGTCGTTTTTTTTTTAAGAACGCCCCTGGGAACTTAAGGCACACCATTTTTAGCCTATCAATAAATAAATATTAATTTATATGAATAACAAAACCAAAGAGAATGATGAACGCGACGTACTGGCAACCGTATGTGCGTATCAAACTGAATATAAAACAATATGGTCATTTCTCAATTTTCACTTTATATTGTACGTGTTCATTTTGAGGTAGGTAAATTTATACTCCCTCCGTTCCATTCTTAACCGGTAGATTACTGTATGTTCGAATTTTAAGAAAAAATGATAAAGTGATAAAGTGTTGAGGAGTAGAAATAGTTGTTTATTAGTATTTTATGTGATAAAGTGATGAATAGTTTGTGGTAGAAAGAGTTGTTTATTAGGTGTTTTATGTGATAAAGTGATATCGTGATAAAATGAGTATTTTCATTTAAGGAAGTTTGCAGTTAAGATTGAGACGCCTAAAATGGAAAGAATACAGTTAAGATTGGGACGGATGGAGTATATGATATTTTACTTGTTTTTAATTAAATATATATCCGCATTTATGAGAGTTAGATGCAATGTGGTTTATTTATTTATGGCCTACCCAATCAAAATGTCGATAAACCGCACTCATCGAACCCAAATTAAAATACAGAAAATATTGAATATTTTGATATATTAAAATTTTCGACATTATATTTTCGAAATAGTATTTGTATGAAATTTTACGTACAACACTTTTTACCACGTACCCATAGGTTAGACTAGGGAAGTAAATGAGCCGAGCGGAGTCAAAGTAGTGTGAAGTTTGTACTCAATTCGGTTAAAAAATTCGAATCGTGTTCGATCAAGCTCAATTCTTATGAACTAGAGTTTGACTTGATGAAAAATTCGGAATACTCGAGTTCAACTCGATAATTAACATAACATTAAATTATTTATTTTATTTTTATTTATAATTATCTTAATACTATATATTGGTAAACTCGATTCAGCCTATGTGGCGAAATCACGTCAGTCTGTGAAAAATCCAATTCAACGAGATTATTTCGTTTTAAAATTGTGTGCTCTCATTAAAAGTTGTTTAAACTAAAATTTTAATCTTATCATATTTATTTATTTATTTATTTATTACGATTAAGATATATGCTACGATTACGCTGAAGATATATGCTACACTTATTTATATCATATTTATTTATTTATTAAGATATACGCTAAGCTTTATTTATTAAGGTATATAATATAATTTTTTTTGTTTGACAGGAGGGTGTCGAGAGTTTTATATATGCTTTCCATGACATTCTTAGATCAATATTTATGATTTTTTTCCCCTTGTGATTCACCCTCAAACATTTTTTTAAATTAATTGAATACTGAATTGATTATGAATGTTTATTGTAATTGTGTAATTATTTTGTAGATTGTTCTGTTCATTGTGATTTTTTTTTTTTTTGATGTATTATTAATTTTGTTTGTATGCTGAGAGTATTGAGATAAGTAATTTAAGTCTTTTATGTTCATAATGATTCTTCTAATTTGATGAAATTGCAGGGGATGTAAACTTGGGATGAATTGAAGGTAAGTAATTTAAGTTTTTTCTGTTCATGGTGATTCTTCTAATTTGATGAATTTGTTAATATAATTTTGTTTTGTACATTGCAGGGAATATAACATTGGGATGAATTGAAGGTGACTTATTAAATTGATTATGTGATTGTCGATTTCTAAAGGCCATCTTTTCTGTTCATAGTGATTCTTCTAATTATTTTGTTAATATAATTTTGTTTTGTATATTGCAGGAATATAAACTTGGGATAAATTGAAGGTAGCTTATTAAATTGATGTGGCGAAACCACGTTAATATGTGTAAAAGCCTAATTCAATCAGATTACCCCGTTTCAAAATCGTGCATTAAGATAAGTAATTTAAGTCTTTTATATTCATAGTGATTCTTCTAATTTGATGAAATTTGTTAATATCATTTTGTTTTTTAGATTGCAGGGAATATAAACTTGGGATGAATTGAAGGTAAGTAATTTAAGTTTTTTCTATTCATAGCGATTCTTCTAATTTGATGAATTTATTAATATAATTTTATTTTGTACATATAATATAGTTTATATAATTAATTTATTTACAATTAAATTAATTAATTAAATATTTAAAGTATTTAATTTAATATAATCTAGTAAACTTTTTGTTCAATCCCACGAAATTCGCGGGATTACGTGCTAGTATAATATATTTATAAATAATTAATATATTACGTATAAGAATAGTAAAATTATGTGAACTCGACTAAGTTCATAAGTCTGCCAAGTTTAATATTACTGAGATCGAAATCGACTCATAACTCCCAATACGAATTAAGGTTTAAACATTAAAAATTAATATTAATGAGTTGTGATTTGTGAGGTGAAATTTTCTGCGCATAAATTTTAAAATTGGGAAAAAATAAAATTTAGTCCCACAAAATACCATTGTAAGAAAATAAAGAATTGTCGATGAAATTTTCTAACTTGACTGCGAAAATTTCAACAAAATAATTTTATCTTTAAATAGTGTGGAGTGCCTACGACTTGCCTGTAACTTGGGGTTTGACAGGGTGCAAGTGGAGACGGATTCCAAGAGGGTGGCGGATGCTTTCAAGTCGAAGGAAATAAGTGAAACTTCTTTTGGAGATTTTATCTCTTCCGGGAAGAAGATCGTTGAAACCAAGCCACGTTTCTCTGTTCAGTGGAGTTGTCGAAATGCCAACAAGTTGGCACATATTCTTGCTAGGACTGCTCGGAATTTTGATAGTCCTCAGTGTTGGGTAGAGCCTCCGTTGTATGTGGATGGCCTACTTGATCGATGCATCTCTTGCATTTAAGTTTTCTTTCCGTAATATATATATATATATATATATATATATATATATATATATATATATATATATTTTGTTGAAAATTATGTAGCCATGTTAAAAAAAAATATGCAGGCAATGTTTTATTTTCTTATAATATGTAGTACATGTTTGGGAGTAAGTCTATTGTATACTACTTGCGTCGTGCAGTTGGTGTACAACTAATATTATTCAATAAAAATAATAAATACTAACCAATTAAGATTATACAATAAAAATAATAAAAAACATTTAAAAATTCACTTGAATTTTAGCTTGTATCCGTGAAGTAGACATTTGTCATCTTGGTGTGAACACAATATGGAGGTAGGGTAGGAAGGCGATTTTCTATTATTATTCTGACAGACGACTTAAAAAATAAATGATGAATTTTATTTTTTTCAGGAAATGGGATATATATGAATTAAATGATAGTGAATATTGAAGATCCGGGCGTGAAATAATTCTGGAACGTACCGAGATTGTTTGTTGGCATGCAATTTACGACTCTTTCCGCACACAACATGCTAATAATACGTCCCTCTCACTCTGGAGATATCCCCCAATCTTTTACCTCTGCTACAAATATAATTCTCTAAATCACAAAACCTTAATAATATTCCAACTCTATGAACTTTCATTCAATCATTCATACCAGACTTGGTGTCATATACTAATTTGTCTATAGGAAAAAATCATCATCATATTAAAAGGACTAGAAATAAATTGTGGTTTCATTAACTCTGGCCCATAGAATTTTTAGGATGTTCAGATTTTATTCGTATTCTTATAGTTATGTCGAGATTTTATTCTAATCTTTGTGGATGGTCTTTTCATAACGCTTATTCTTGTGGGTATTAACTATAGTTTTACTTTCCATCACAATAGCGCTCCGAGACTTCCACCATTCTTCTTCTTTGTATATATACATATTTTATTAAAAATACATATACAATTTATAATTTAATACAAGCCAGAAATGAAAAGAAAAATGTTACACACATAAAATATTTTATAAAAAAGTTATACTCCTTCGTCCCATTGTATTTGTTCCACTTCTTTTGGTTGAATTATTTAAGGAATAATAATAAAATAATAAATATAGAAGTTAGTTTTGGGTATTGGGAGAGGGAAAAATGTACGTGGAGTAATGAATAGATTAGTGAGTGACATTTTTTGTATTATTGTGTGAAAAATGAGAATAAAAATTATGGGCAGTGGAGTTACTTTTTCCTTTTATGGAATGAAAAAGTTATAGTGGGACGTTTATAAAAAGAAAGTGAGATAATTATAGTGGGACGCAGTTATACTAAGTTATAAATGAATTGGTCAAATTAATTAAATATTTGAACTGTTTAATTTATAAGTATATTATAATATTCTTTTTCAATTCCATGAAATTAGCCGGTTACGCGCTAGTACTATAGTTTCACTCGCCGTAATATATTACCAAAAATTTATGTGAACCTGAGTTCATAGTTATTTTTTAAAAATATATATTATTATTGTTATGTAAACTATCACTATTTTATATAAAAACGATCACTGTTATGCACAAAAATTATCATTGTTTAAAAAAATATTATAATTTAAACAGTGATAATTTTTTTACATAATAATAAATATATAACTCATGTATAGTCATTTTTCTCAGGAATGTTACTCCAATATATTTGCATTTATTGTTTTCATATTTTTTGGATTTGGTCATAGTGAAGAAATTAAAGTTGGTCGTGTTCCACGTTTTCTAATTGAAAATCCAAATATCTTGTTTTTATACAAGAATCTTGTTTTTGTACTAAATTTAAATTTAAGTACTGTATGCACCAGGTGCACTGTGTATTTCATTGTGTATTTTAGAGACTTGCAGATGTTGCACTTAAAATTGTGTCTTGTTACACTAAAACATGCAACTATGTTTTACGAATATAGATATTAAATTTCTAAAATACTGTTTATGGAATATCTGATTGTCTTTTTAATGTAAATCCACTTCGAATAGGTTTCTTGTGAACCAAATACCACATGTGTCGATCGTCTTAATTTAAGATCATTTTTAAAATATACAATTTACTTATACTTAAATATACAATTTATTTTAACTTAAATATGCAAATTGTTTTCAATGAATGAGATCATGAGATTAACTTATCTCCCATATTAAAGTATAATTATTGATATATCACATAAAACTTTAAGTGAGATTGTCTTATCACATTATCTGAAACACATAATTATAATAATAATTTGTTAAAATTAAAATTAATTGGTCAAAACTATAAATTTAAAATTTGATCAAAATATTAATTAGAGTATCGCCTCATCCATGAAACAATCCTATATCCGCTCAAACAAATATCAAAATAATCTGCTTACAAATAAAAAATAATAATAATAAAACAAGAAACGCAAAACCCAATAGGTCTTATAGTAAGGAATCAAGAAAGAAAATGAAAGGGACTTTGCATATTGGACATAAACATTTAAGAGTATGTACAACTTGGCGTGATTCATGAAAGTAATGGAAGCATAAAAAGCCAACTACTTCTGCTAAATGCCTTAAATGATTGCACTGCATTTCACATTCATCAAATAAATGTTATCAACACACCTTTTTTTTAGTATTACTATTAGTTTAGTGGCAGCGTGTTATGCGATTTCTAATTAAAAATTACAATATTTTTAATAAATATTATATTTAATAATTAAAAATATAAATATGTGCATAAATACACTAAATATGAATTAATAATTGTTTAAAGTGTATATTAGTAAATTTTCTTAAATCTTGGAGTAAGATTATTATGTCAAATAATATTATTTATCTATTTTAATATGAAATTGAAATCTACAAATAAAAACAAAATAAATCAACTAAGAAAAGACTAATAAATTAATTAATTAATTATATAAATAATGAAAAAAAAAAAAAAAGTGAATGAATTATAATATAAAATACTTTTGCCACATAAAATATACATAAGAACAATTATAAAATAAAGTTATTTATTAAGAAATTGAATATAATTCACATTAAGATAAAATACATTTAGAATGAATATTTTACTTATCTTAAATTAAGTCAAACAAAAATTATCGAAAAAAAGATAAATTAATAATATTATATAGTTAAATAAAACATAAAGTAATAAATATGAATTACACATTTTATAACATTCCTACATATTTTATATACCTAAATAATTAGAAATTAATTATGCACAAAAACTTTAAATTTCATGACACGTATGATTCTTTTATAAAAAGAACCAAATTGAAAAATGACATATGTACTCAAATTTCTCATTGAATAACATATAGATTAAATTAACATTGAGTTGACACATCATGAAAAAAAATACTCCCTATTAGTATATAGAGGGATTTAGTTTCAGGTGTGCTTAAATACTTCTAAATGATTCAAGCTGGCAGGTTGTGTTTGGTTTCTCTTTACTCAAATTACGTTCAATATTTTTCTCATATTAAAAATTCAATTTGGATCACAAATTCTAATATTTTTCCATACCAAGAACATGAGATACATGATTTAAAAAAAAAAAAAAAAAAAGAGATTATGCAATCAGGGTTTCTTAGGGTGGGTGACAAAATGTATTTTTCCAAAGTCTCCTAACAGGTTGAATTAATGCAATACACTTTTGTTTATCTCATTTTTAATAAAATCAGAATTTAAATGGGAAAAGGAAATACAGAGAGAGATAAAGATCAAACTTTAAAAAAAAAAAAAAAAAAAGAATAATACTGATAACAGTTGGTGACAAAATAATTCATCAAACGATGAATTATGAAAGCCCAGTAATTGATTAAGGGGCCTGGGTCCAACCAAAGCTAAATTTTGGGCAGGGCTCATGATTGGGCTTGCAGCTATAATTCCTTTTATTATCCACGTAAGATTGTAAAAGTAATTATTATCTCATTTTTATTCGGTCTTCAAATTAAATACTCCCTCCGTCCCATGAGGAACTTGAACACTGAAAATGACACACAAACCAAGTAAAGTGAGTTTTAGTGAGTTTGAATAAAATAAAATAATGGTATTGTGAGAGTATTAATATTATGTTTGTTTACATTTTGGGAATGTTCAAGTAATGTTGAGATGTTCAAATAAGACAAATGTTCAAGTAATTGCGGGATTGAGGGAGTAAATAAAGGTTTGGTTTAGAAAAATCAGAATAATAAACCAAATAAGAATACTTACTCGATTCTTATTAGGGTTGTTCACGGAGTTTGGAGATTACTGAGTCCGAACCAAAAAGTTCCAAACCCAAAAAAAATAAACGTTAAATTTTTTTTTCCGGATATGGAACGAATTTTTTTTTTTGGATATGGACATGGATATTACTGAATTAATCGTACCGAAAAACCGAATGAAACCGCACCAAACCGAACTGAACCGAATAACCGATTTAAATATATAATAAATTTAATTATTAATTTATTTTGTATTCATTAAATTATATTATAGATTATTGATATCCGTGTAATTTAATATTGAATATATCACATGAATATTTTGGCAAGATATTAGAATATTTACTTCTTTATTTGTGATTTATAATTATCGAGAATTCTATAAAATTCTTAATTTGCAATTACGCATCCTTACTCTCTCGCACCAACTCATCGCTCTGTAGTCTGTACCTCTCGTCAATTTGGATTGACGAAAATTCACAATAAAGTTTTAAATGTGTACTTTATTAGCCATGTTTTAAATACACCATTGTTGATGTCTTGAGTTATTTTATTATTTTTAATTAACTATTATCCTATCATGTAATATGTTTGAGTTTGAAGGGTAGATGCATGAATATAGTTGAAGATATATTGAATTCATGTGCATTTTGTGTAGATTGCACAAATATTTTTAAGAAAATTGTGATTAAAAAGAAAAATGAGGGGTGATAGAAAAAAAAAAGAGAAAAAGGTTAAAAAAACCGTTTCTTTGGTCCGATCCGATTCTGTTATAACCGAAAATCCGTTCCGAACCGTACCGAAAAATGAAAAATCCGTACCGTTTCGAACCGAAGTTTTGGTATGGACATGGACACTCCAATTTTAAAAAACCGAACTTTGGTACGAACACAGATAATTTTAAATATTCATTTTGGTCCGTACCGTGAACAACCCTAATTCTTATATTAAATAAATACGAACATAAATCTAATTACTAATTATATTTGACTGGAATATTTGCATTAGTTTACACATATATTTTATCAATATAAACTATTACTACATGATTTTCTTTCTTATATACTCCTATGTATTTGTATAAAATAAATAGTACTACTATGTATTTGTTTAAACCACTAAATTTGGTGTTTGTTTTTTTTCTTAAATAATTTCTTTATCCATAATAATTTAAGTATAGACGATATCCATTTTTTCAATGTTTTAAATAAGTCCGTGCCAATAAATGGGGTGATGTTTAACAAGAATATACCATAATGACAGCATGCTATACTTAATAACAGAATATACCAAAGTAGGGCGGCCTAATAATTACAGAATCTGAACTTCAAATTAGCAATTAATAAAATTTATGCAATTCAGGAAAAAACGGGGGATTAAAAAAAAAACAATTGTTTTCATTTCTAAGCCAACTTCCCTCCCAAATTTAAAATATTTCACACAAACCTTCGATTTCAATTCGTACTAACCAAATTTAAAAATCCCTCCACACATAATTCATCAAATCATAAATATTTTCAATCTTCAAACAATTTTCAGAAAACTTCCCTCCAATTCCAAATATCCAAACTGGATATAAATCTCCCGCACACTGCAATGGTGAATCCCCATTCTCACACACCTTCATTCTAACCTCTCTTCCTTGTGTTTCTTCGTGCTCATTCATCAATCGAGGTAGCAAAAAGTTATTTATCAGAGAATGATAACAAAGAGAATATCCCACCGTTTTCATCGATCAAAAAGCCCGGCCCGGCTATTCAGAAGGTGAATTGTGCATCGGTGAAGATCAATAAGCGGAGAAAACCTTTGAGGGATATTACTAATCTTTACAGAGCTGAAATCATTGATTTTACAATGCTGTCCTCTGTTTCAGTCTCCGGTTTTTCGAGTAACCCAAAACGGAAAGTGGTTGATGATTGTTCAGAGCGCTCAAAGATTTTGAGAAGAGATTTCAGATAGATATATAGATAGATTAGATTCAATTGCCGATATATCTTTAAAGATACACTAGATATTTATCTTTTTTTTTTTAGGTAAATGAAAATTGTTAAAGACTAGATTTTTATGTTTAAATAGAAGGAAAATGAGATTTGGTGTTTAACGATTAGTCCATTGACTGATTCATTCAAGACAAAGTTTAGTATGTAAATTTGTATAGATACAAAAACTTTAATTTTTAACCAAATTTTATAATTGATGAATGTAATACAAAATTGAGTGGTTCATGGTTCACTTGGCCCGACTATTTTATGGTTCACCCATCTCAAATAGGTCATAATTTATGATTAATTATTTAGTATTTAGAGTGTAGTTGGTTGATTTATGATAATTTTATAGATTTTCATCTATATAAATTTGCACACTAAACTTACTCTTCATTCAAATAGCAAGTTCAGGAATATACAATTAAGTTTGAAGATTTGGGGATTCTATGCTTAAAATTTTCTGTTTCATGTTCATGGCACATCTTGAATTTCTGAAAAGAAAAATGGGACAACGCTATAAGGTAAAATGTAACTTTAAACTGACTTTTTCATACAAAATTTGAAACAAAAATACAATACTACCCCCTCATCACAAAAATACAAACAACCTGCCATTTGCGGTCCAACACATTTTGCAGAAAATAGGCAGCGGTCCCACACTAGCAACTCAACTCTCCCATTTCCTTTTCTAATAAAATTCGGACCAATGCTCAACTGCCCCTCTCCCATTATTTTTATTCCTTTCCCCATTTTCCAAATGCCAAATTCGAAATTAATTAATCTGCCCAAATTTTTAGCCAGGCCAATAATTTTTTTAATTCGAACATTTTAAAGTTCATTCAAATATTTTTAAAATACAGATTTTAAATTAAATAAAAATGCAGATTTTTAGTTTGTTTAAAATATAAGATTTTTTAATTAATTAAGATTTGGAGTGCATTTTTTAAAAAATAATTTTCAGAAAATAAATTCTTTAAATTTCTGCACCTCTGAATCAATTTTGGAGTGCATATATTTTTTTTAAAATTGTATTTTGGATCAAGATCAAAAGTGCATATTAATTAATTTTTAAAAAAAATGATTTTTTTTAAAATTTTTGTACCTTGGACAAATTTTGGTATGCACTTTTTAAAAAAAATTATATTTTGGATTAGACCCAGAAGTGCATATTAATTAACTTTCAAAATATAAATTCTTTGAATTTTTGCATCTCTTGGTCAATTTTGAAGTGTATTTTTTAAAAAAATTGTATTTTTAAGAAAGTAAATTTTATGGTGCATTTTTTTGGAATGCATTAATTAATTTTCAAAAAATAAATTCTTTTTTACTGCACTTTGGGCTAATTTTAGGATGCATTTTTTTTTGTAAAAAAAATTATATTTTAGGCTAATTTTAAAAAAAATTGTATTTTGAATTATATTTTGAAGTCCATAAAGTATGCAATTTTCAAAAGACAATTTTTTTTTTTAATTTAAGCATTTCTGATTTAATTTTGGAATGCATATTTTTATACTTCTTGCAATTTTTGCAGTGCATTTTTTTTTAAATGTATATTTAAATTAAAACCTAAAAAATATAAATTTTTCAAAAAATAAAAATTTAAAATTTCTATACTTTTTGACCAATTTTTGGATTGCATATTATTAATTCCCTAAAAATACAAAAAAATACAGAATTTTACAATAATGGTTATAACTAAAAAATTCCCAAAAATACATTTTAAAAATTATATTTTTCCTATAAAAAATTGTACTTTCACTAAAAAAAAATACTGTAATTAAAAATACATATCACATAAATCCGTAAAATTAAACAAAATACTAAAAAAAAGACACAGAAAATTAAACAAATTACACAAATATATGCAAATTAAACAAAATTACAGAAATCTACATAGATTTCGAGTTTGATGATTTGTGAGATACAAAAATATCACACAAATCTGCAAAACCCTAGAACAGATCCGCCGCCGCCACCCCACTCACCACCTCCCACCTGGAAAAATCAGATTGTCAAAAACATAAACTAGTCTTTCTAATAAACAATGCTAAAATATAGCAAGAAAATCAAGACTCACAGAATCAAACGACCAAAACACCTTCCTCTGACAAAAAATATAGCAAGAAAATCAAGACTCACGACATTTAAGTCAACACAAAAAACCTGCTGAATCCGAAAAAATTAAAACCACACAGAATCAAGATTTTGCAATCAACATAATACAGAAAAATTCCTCCACAATTTCCTCTGACCAAATCTCCCCATAAAAAATCCCACCTTAATCTCTAGAAATAAATGAAAATAAACGAGTAGAAAATAATTAAAATACATCACCTCATTTTCGTCTCCACCAACCACCACCATCGTCTCCGCCATCGCCAACCACCACCGCGTCTCCACCGCCCTCACGCAGTACGCCGCCCACAACCCTAGATCCTTGGCCGAAGCCGCCTCCATACCAGATCCGACCACCCCCACACGCAGATACATCACCACCGTCCCCTGTTCTCCCTTCAGCCCCACAACTCCGCAGCCACAACCTTAGACTCATTACCCCAAATTTATGTAACTTAGAGTCACGTGACTCTAAATTTTATAACTTAAGAGTCATTTTCTCAAGAAAAATTGGTACATAGATGAAAAAATTGAAGGGGTGTTTAGTTCAAGTTGTTGAATATAATAATTAAATAGTGTATTACAATAAGAATGATGAATGCATTGTTAGTGTTTTTTGTTGGATTAGTAGTGCTTTAAATGCTACTCCCTCTGTTTCAAACTCGTTTGTATATTCACTATTTAACTCTTGTTTTAGTTAGCAGCTTGTTTATTAATATTTAAAATAATAAAAGAGAGTTTTAAAGTAGAATATGATAGTGCTATCTCTCATCTATCATATAAATCTTAAAAATTATTTTATTATTTTATATATTATAAACAACTCGCTCAATAAAACTACGAGCCAAAAAATAAAATGTAATCATGAATTTGCCTTCTTGGGATGAACTCCTCTTCTATCGACAGCTTTTGAAATTGTGCTTCCTATTTTATTTCATTAATTGGTGTTAATTATTTCCAGCTCTTTTAATATTTTCTTCATCTCATAAAGATAGACTTGATTTTTATTTTCGTTTATCCCACAAAAATAAACTTCTTAATATATTATTAATATAATATTTCTATCTTTTTGTCCATATTTAATGTATTTTATTTTTTCCCAAATCGATATATAGGTATTATTAATAAGGGTAAAATGGAAAACAAAATAATATAAAAATTTTAATGTTTTAACTATAATAATTTTTAATTTTTAATGTGTGTGAAAATCACTATAGTTCTATCATTGTGGGACAGATGAAGTAATATGGAATATTTTCTTCAAACAAAAAATGTTAATCAAATAAAATGCTACCTCCGTCTCAAACTCGATTGCTATATTACTATGTGCTAGAGTTTTAAGAAAAAATGATAAAGTGTTGGGGTAAAAAGAGTTGTTTATTAATATTTTATATGAGAAAGTGATAAAGCGATGGGTAGTTGATGTTAAAAAAAAGGTTGTTTATTAGTATTTTATGTGATAAAGTGACAAAGTGAGTATTTTTATTTAAGGAAAGTGGTAATCAAATATGGGACGCCCAAAACGGAAATGTGACAATCGAGTTTGGGAGGGAGGGAGTAATGAGTATCTTATTTTTTATTAATTATATTTAATGTAATATTTTTATTAATTTTATAAAAATGGTTGCTAATTTGTAGTACTCCCTCCGTCCCAAAATTACTGCAACACTTACTTTATTTAGACGTCCCAACATTACTGCAACACTCCCAAAATGGAAATAAATATAATATTAATAAACTCACAACATTCTTATTTTATTCCACCCAAACCCACTTTATCCCACTTTCCTTGGTTTGCGGTCCAAATTAGGTGTTGCAATCATCCCGGGACGGAGGGAGAATTATTTTGTACCCGGTTACATAACACATTAATGAGGTGATCTTTAACATGAATTTACCATAATGACAACATGCCATACGTATAACTGAATATACCAAAGCAATAATTAGAGAATCTGAACTCCAAATTCAGCAATTAATAAAATAATATCCAGTGAAAAAATTTATGCAATTCATGACGAAACGCGCGATAAAAAAACAGCTGTTTTCATTTCTAAGTCAAATTCCCTCCCAAATTTCAAAATTTCACTTTCCACACAAAACACTCAATCGCAAATTCGCAATTCGCACCAACCAAAATTGAAAATCCCTCCACACATAATTCATCAAAAATATTTTCAATTTCCACACTTTTCAATCTTCAAACAATTTTCTGAAAACTTCCCTCCAAATATCCAAACTTGATATAAATCTCCCAAACACTGCAATGGTGATACTGATACCCATTCTCATTCACCTCCATTGTAGCCTCTCTTCCTTGGATTTCTTCCGACTCATCAATGGAGGTAGCAAATATTTCTTTATCAGAGAATGACAACAAAGAGAATATCCCACCATTTTCATCGATAAAAAAGCCCGGCCCGATTATTCCGAAGGTGAATTGCGCATCGATGAAGATCAATAAACGGAGGAGGCCTTTGAGGGATATTACTAATCTTTACAGGACTGAATTCATTGATTTTACAATGCTGTCCTCTGTTTCGGTCTCTGGTTTTTCGAGCAATCGAAAACGGAAAGTGATTGATGATAGTTCAGAGCGCTCCAAGATTCTGAGAAGAGATTTTAGATAGATAGATAGATAGATAGATAGATAGATAGATAGATAGATAGATAGATAGATAGATAGATAGATAAAATCAATTCAATAGCTAGATTAGCTTTTTATGTTTAAATAGAAGGAAAATGAGGTTGATGTTTAATGATTTGTGCATTGACTGATTCATTCAAATAGCAAGTTCAGGAATATACCAATTAAGTTTGAATTTGGTAAGTTTTGGGTTTCTATTTGCTTTAAGATATTTATTGGGTTGAATTTCTTTAATTAGCACCTTGCTGATGCAGATTTCATTTAATTATCAGTTTTATGTTCTTGAATTTCTGAAACGAAAGATTGGTACATAGATTAGATATTAAAATGGTATTCGGTTTAAATTCTTCATTGAGAATAATTGAATAGTGAAAACAATGAGAATGATGGATGCATTGTTAGTATTTTGCTCTAGTTTTAAAATAAGTAGAAATAAAAAACGATTGTTGGTTGATGAATAGTGGAATGATAAAGGATAAACGTGTATAAAATGGAAGCTAGTTAGTCAAATGGGGATATCATTTTCTCACATACGAAGTACGATGAAGTGAATTGATCATATTTTATTCTCATAACCACCACAATTACCTTGTTCTCATTTACATTACCACTGTCATTGTGAATCTTGAACCAAGCATCCTTGAGTTATCTTTTTTGGCCTCATTTTGTTCTTTTATTAAGTGGATGTGGATGTGGATGGAATGAAGGTGTAAATCTGACAAAACTTGATGAAAAAAATAGGATATTTTGAATAGACAGATGTGAGATTTAACTTCATTGTTCATGACTCATCTTTTTTGGCCTCACATCAAGTGGATCTTCGATCAACATCCCAAATATCTTTATATATCATTGATTCTGGTACATGACTACATCATCTACCTCTTGTCATGGGTCCTATGCATATTCTGTTGGAATGCTTTGAACTCTGACGACATATGAATCCTTCGACAAGCTGGTTGAGGGTCCTCACAGAGAGTGACGGATTCAGAAATTTAAAATAGGGTATGCATAATTATAAAAAATATTAATTTTTTTAAATCATAATTTATAAACAAAATATCGATAATTTATAATTTGAAAACATATAATATTAAGAGTTATAAATATTTTTTTATTTAAATAAAATATTACATTGTTCTCAACATATTTTAATATTTTGAAAGTGGTTCAAAATGTCATTGTTGCTCATTTCGTCGGTGTTTTCATAGTTCAGTTTGACAACATACTTTAGATTCTACACCACTATGTTATATGTAATATAAGGCTAAGTCTTGTATCTTGTAGGGGTCATCGTCAAGACTCCATAACAGATCTTGAAAATATACAATTTGTTGCACTAAAAAGCATTCAATTTTTTCTGTTTGAAACATGCAACTATTAATATGAGCAACAAGTAGCATGTTTCAGCATAAACAAATTTCATGTTGCAGTACAACATATTGTATATTTCTAAAAATATTATGAAGTGCACCTGGTGCAAATGAGACTCACTCATAATATAGATATGAAAAATTTTGTGTTGCACTGTGAAAATTTTGAGTGGTGCATAATCTACTAAAAATTCATTACAATCACTCATATCCAACTTTCTTATTTACACTTGCTATTGTGGATCTGTCATTAATTACATACGTAAATTAAATTATGAATTGGTGAGAAATTGCAGAGGGATATAATTTAATTGATGATAAAACAATAAAAACAAAAATATATAAATTAAATAATATAATATATATATATATATATAAAAATTATTTGCAAAAAAAGAGGGTATGCACTTGCATACCCTTTGGTGTAGTTGGATCCGCCTCTGCTCACAGACGATTATGTATATATTTCTATTTGACCTTGCTCATTATTGTTTAGTCGCTCTAAATAATATACAAAATCATATGTTCTTTCCCATGTACATAATTAACACATTGTTAGAGAACCAAGTAAATTGTATGTTCTTTATTTATCGTTCTCTCTATCTTTTTCATATCCATTTTAACATATTCCTTTTCATTAAAGAAGGGAGGAGGGGAGTGATCAAGATTTGGGATCTCTTGCATATTCATTTTTGAGAAGATAGTGCACAAAAGAGTCTGAAAAACAAGCATTAAACTAGAGAATCTTGAATCCAAAGCACCACAATATTCCAAAGTGGTCTGTAAACTGTTTAAGCACTTATGGATATGTTTAATAAGTTGTGTACAAAAAGATGGATCCATATTATGGCCCTTGGGAGCTTGATTTCATCTAAAGATACCCTTTGCCCCTTTCAACATCACAAATGGCTAACATCCCCAAAAGCAGCTGACTAGACTAACACTTTTCAAACATTTAAAAATTGGAGTTTTTTATTACCTCATCACACATTCTTTTAGGGTACTAGGTTAGGTTCAATACTCTGTTTCCTTAACTAATCATATTCACAGCTCAAACATGATAAGACATTGACCACATTTCATTAACTAAATTATATTGCCCTTTCTTCTTCTCTTTCTCTATATAAACCCCTCTAGCCTATCTTCTTAATCCATCCCTTAATTAATCACTACAATGTGTTGCTTCAAATTCTTGTTGATTCTCTTATTACTATCAAGGATTGTAGAGAAATACGAAGCTCGTCCCGATGAATCCTTTCAGCATAAGATGAGTACAACTGAATCTTTTCGAGCAATGTTTCGTAGAAACATGTTGCATGACGAGGATGAAGGTGGTGCATCGGGCCTGGATGGTCGATACAGGCCTTATCGAACCAGTCCCGGTGGGCCTGATCCGTACCATCATTGAAATGTGCCAATGCCATGAATTTTCAGTCATGGCCAGTTTCTTCTTTTTAATGTTGTTTTTTTTACTCCTATAAGTCAAAAGTTGTGTGGACTTTACAAAACGTATTAATACTTTTTAATGATGGATAAGTGTATCTGATAACTAGTTCTATCTGTACTGCACCATTACTAATTTAGCATAGTCTTTTCCAAAAGCAATATCGATGGTGCTTATTATGAATATGATCTTTAATGCATGAAGGGAAGCACGTATATTGTCAAAAAATTATCTATTTCAAATGTCAACAAATTTATTATTCTCATACCAATAATACACGTCAAATTCAGTATATAGTAGAATGTAAAATAAAACATCGCATAATCGCACCGATCTCTGCCGATAAATAAACGGGTGCAGATTAGGCGATCCATGATAATATAACAGCTGTTTGATTTGTCCAAGATTGCCCCAAATAAACACGACTATAATGATGATGTAATAATAATATTCCCCGAGTAATTACAAGTTTATCCCCCATTAATTTTTAAAACCCAAATCTGCCCTCTACTAAAAATCTCGCACATCTTCCATACCTCCTCTTCAGCGTCACCACCACTGGAAGACCATTCGTCCCTGGAGATTCAAATTCAAACCCATATGATATTTCTTCGACCGCTACACCCCTCGAATTCACCCCCGATCAAAAAAGGTTAATTCCAAAACAAATCGGCAACACCGACATTGTGGTGGCTAATTTAAAATATAGCGTTTCATCACATGAATCCTCATTCATTGAATTAAAAAAAGCAATGGGATCAGAAAATCTTCCATACAAACACTCAGCACCACTATGGCAATACACCCAACATTTTGTGGATTAAGAATTTGAAATACAAACATCACCCAAAGGATGAACAATAAATTAAACTGCAAATTACCCATATATGACCCACCTCTCTGTTCAAAATGATAAGCAGCCAAGCATATTTTGATAAAGCCTAGAAATCGCCAGACGGGAAGTGAAGGGGCGTCTATCAGACGAAAATGTAAGGAAAAAAATAAATTTGGTAGGGTTTGCATATATGTAGGCGGGGGCAATTTAGTAGTTCGGCATATTAGTCTTGGTTACTGTTACAGCAGCGTCAACTATGTCCCCGTTTTTGTTGGAACAGTGATTAGCAACGGGCTTGAACATTATCTTGGGCCTCCAAGATGGAAACCAAACGTCCGACTTGTACCGATATCTACCCTATCGTGGGCTAATCTTGGCCAAATTGGTAACACCAAACGAGCCCTAAAAGGAGGATCTGAAACCCGTGAAGGCAAGGTTCCCATGCAGGGGTGGTGATTTATTTTATTTGGTTAGTTTGCTAATTCTGAATTGAATTTAAATTAATTCTATGAAAATCGAACTCGTATCGACAAATCGATTAAATCGTAAGTGCATTAGCACACATATATTTTCTTTCAATTTCGATTAAATTTGATTGGATGGTGTGGAAGTGGAAGTGATTCAGCTCAGCAACTATCATCGTGCCTACTTGCAAAGTAACAATTTATACACTTGCCATACGTACGTTCCAAAAGAAAAAACTGGAATGACTTTAGATTCAATTTTAATTTGAATGAATAATCTACACCCTAAGCACTAAATCATAAACCCTAAATCATGATCTAGTAGGATCAGGTGAACCATGAACAACTCAGGCCGAGTGAACCATGAACCACTCGGGTTGGGCAGGTAAAAAAATCGAACTGGTAAAAAAAAAAAAAAAAAAAAAATTGAATTAAAATTCAATTTTACAAAATCAAAATTGGTGCAAATGGTGCATAAAAGAATATGTCAACTGAAATTATTTATACACTTGACTTGCGTGTTACGTCCCAAATTTTTTTTTTCCACTACATCAACCTTTATAAACTACATTTTCAAAATATTTATAATTTTACATAAAAAGTATTACTCCCTCTGTCCTGGTATATTTGTCCTATTTATTTTTGTTGAATTATTTAAGAAATAATATTAAAATAATAGATGGTGAACTTTTATAGTATTTAATGAATGAAAAGTGAAAATATTTGGGGTAGTTGTGATAAAATATGAGGGGAATAATATTAAAATAATAGTGAATGAAGTGTTACTTTTTCTTTTTATGAATTGAGACAAATATAATAGAACGTCCATAAAAATAAAGTGAGACAAATATAGTGGGACGGTGGAAGTATTATTTTTTTGGTCCATATATACACACGATCCAATACATTTATATACTTGATAAATAAAAGTTTACCGAACTTACCCTCAAATTCTTAATTACTACTTCACCTTTTTATTTTGTGTTTCCAAACTAGAGTGCAAATTTATATGGAATGGTAGGAGTATATTTTTACTAATGAATAACTTAAATAACCCATAAAATTCTAATTTCCTTTACTCTCTTGACTTCCGCATTATTTTGTCCTTAAATTGTAATATTAAAAAGATTACAACATTTAATTGTAATTTTTTATTAAACTAGTAATTAAATCTGTGCGATGTACGATTATGATTGCAAAATTAATTTATATTAAATTTTTATTGATAATCGTATTAAAGTGTATTTTAATTCTGAAAAAATGATATTTTTTTATAGAGAAAAAATATTCTCTTCGAAAATTTAAAGTTAATATAAAAAAAATTATTGTTGAAAAATCCAAATAAAAATTTAGGTTAGTAGGCAGTGAGATAAGATAAATAAATTTGTATTCAACTAATTTTTCTTAATTTCGACTTTGATCAACTTTAACTTCTTTGAATTTGAAGTTGGATCAAAATTGAAAAATGACAAACTTATCTTTATTTCCGCTTAACATGTAGAGGAATATGTGATTTTCAGCAATTTAAGAATATTATGATATTTCGATTGACAATTTGGATAAAAAGTTTATAAGTTATCGGACGAAAATAAAAAAATAAAAAATCAATAGGACCAATATCAAAAGTGACAAAGTTATAGTGCGGAAAAAAACATCTTCCCTTGAATAAATAAAATATCGTGTCCAGGTAAACAACACAATAAATATTTATAACTGATATGATTGTTATATATCAATGAGTTTGATGAGAAAAATGAAGCAAATAAAGACAAAACTCTAATACAATCCTCAAAGTGGTTAGAGGTTTGCAGTTGCCTGCAAGACTTTATACACTATCACCAATACAAAAATTATCCATCTGAAGGCAAGTTCCTGTTGCATTCACTCAGAGCAATTTACGAATGAACATTCATAACGAATTCATAACTCAAATTTCTTACCTCAATGCTCCCTGCAATATATACAAAAAGTGAATATTAATCGTTATGAAAAGATTAGAAGAAACTCTTCCACAACTAATCCAACACTCAAATTACTTGCCTCAATACTTCGTACAATATAAAAAAAAACTCCCTGGAAATGAATTCATAACTCAAATTACTTACCTCAATACTCCTTGCAATATATACAAAACATGAATATTAATAGCTATGAACAGATTAGAAGAAACTCATCCACAACTAATTCAACACACAAACTACTTACCTCAATATTCTCCTGCAATATATATAAAAAGTGAATATTAATTCTAAGAACAAATTTAAAAAAAAAAAAAAAAAACTCCTCCACAACTAATTCAACACTCAAACTACTTACCTCAATATTCCGTGCAATATAAAAAAACTTACACGGTTGCAATAAACATTCATAACCAATTCATAACTAAAACTACTTACCTCAATATTCTCTGCAATATAAAATAATAAAATCAAATTAAATAGAACATATTAGAAGAAACTTCTCCACAACTAATTTAACACTCAAATTACTTACCTCAACACTACGTGCAATAATAAACATTCATAATCAATTCATAACTTGAATCTGTAATATAAAAAATAATTACACAATTACATTAAACATTCATAACTAATTTATAACTCAAATTACTTACCTCAATAGTCCAGCAATATAAAATAATAAAATCAGATTAAATAGAACATACTCTCTCCGTCCCATTAGTTTATTCACATTACTTTTTTTCTCGTGTTTTAGCGAGTGAGTTGTTTATTAGTATTTGAAATGATTAAGTGACTTTTAATGAAGAATATGATATATTTATCTATCATCTATTATATGTCTCCTTACAAATAGGGGTGGGAATAGGTCAAAATTTTTATTTGCGACAGGGGCTATGGCCCCTACTAAAAAAAGACTAAAACTTAGTTTAATAATCAAACCAGACTCAGGCATTTTTAAAAGCCTATTTACTTAAATAGGTCAGGTTTGAGCATTTTGGTAAGCCTTTTAAGCCCAACAGGCCGACCTATTTAATTATATATATATATATATTATATAATTATAAATAATATATTAATAAAATAGATAATATTTAATACTAATAACTAGTAGTAGTATATATCTAGCAAATGCAAGTAACACATCACTGTAATTATTAACTTTTATAATGCTTTAAATATTTTAGCAACTATTCACTTTTATAATAATTTTGTTATTGTTTCTTGTGATTTGATAAAACACTTAGTATTTTTATTTGTACACTTAAAATTTTATAGGTGCGATTTTGAATTTTTTTATAACAAATAGTAGTCATAATAAGGTTGTAAAAAAATAAATATATATTTTATACAGACTTTTAAAAGGCATCTAGGCCAAGCCTATTTAATAAAAATGTCAGGTCTAGTCTCTTTAAAAAGCCTATAATTGATAACAGGTCAGACTTTGACCCAAAATTAAATATCATGCCCAGATTTTTTTATGTGAGGCCTAGCTAGACCCGGCCTATTCCCACCCCTACTTACAAATTATTTTATCATTTCAAATACTAATAAAAAATTCGCTCAGTTAAAATACGAGAAAACAATAAATGTGAACAAACTAATGGGACGGAGGGAATATTAGAAGAAACTCTTCCACAATTAGGTGGAGTTTTCAAACCCTACTTGCATTGTAGAAGCACTTATTTTTTGAAAAAGTTGGGTCTTACCAACTTAAAAAATAAGTGTTTCTCATTATTCCATTTGTGTTTCAAAACATGCACTTAATCCAACACCAAAATTACTTATCTCAATACTCCGTGCAATAATAAAAACTCATAACCAATTCATAACTCAAATCTGCAATATACAAAATAATTACACAATTTCCATAAACATTTATAACTAATTCATAACTTAAATTACTTACCTCAATACCCCCTTCAATATAAAATAATAAAATCAGATTAAGTAGAACATATTAGAAGAAATTCCTACACAACTACTAACAATCAAATTACTTACCTCAATACTCTGTGCAATAATAAACATTCATATCAATTCATAACTCAAATTACTTACATCAATACTACTTGCAATATAAAAGAATAAAATAAAATTAAATATACAACACAAAATTAGATTAAAATAATCATAAAATTAAAAACAAATTCATAACTCAAATTATTTACCTTAATATTCTCTGCAATATATACAAAACATGAATATTAATCTTTATGAACAAATTAGAAGAAACCCATCCAAATTAATTCAACACTTACATTATTTACCTCAATACTTCCTGCAATGTAAAAAAACTTCATATATAAAATAATTACACAATTGAAATAGATATTCATATCGAGTTCATAACTAAAATTAGTTACCTAAATATTCCCCTAATATATATCAAACGTATATTAATTCAAAACGTAATATTAATTCTTATTTACCTCAATAGTAATAAAATATAAAAAAATCTTACATACAAAATTGGGGGACCCAAATTACAATATAAAAAATATATAGGGCCACGAGCAAATTATACAAAATTGGGGACCCAAATATATGGGATTTATCTGGCAATATATATAGGGCCACGAGACAAATTGTTGGGGTTCAAAAATTAAAAAATTCATAAAAAAAAAAACAAAAATTGTCAAGACATATATGGATTTATAACTTTTCATATATTTTATATCTTTATAAATTTATCCCACAGTGTAAAAATATAATGATATATGTTTAAAATTCATATTTTTATAAATAAAATTTATATAATTTATATCCAAAATTTACCTCAAATAACTTTTAAATTTTTTTTCTAATTTAACGTACGGTGTACTACAAATTTTTCTAAAAGAATTTTTAAATCCATTATAATTTATTATATATTAATTATATAATTTATATCCAAAATTTACCTTAAATAACTTATAAATTTTTTTTTTTTTTTCTAATTTAACGCGAATATATATATATATATATATATATATATATTTATATATATATATATATATATATATATATATATATATATGTGGATATATGTATATATCTTTATAAGTGGGGCGTAAATATATAATGATATATGTGTAAACATGTCTTTATAATTAAATAAAAATATATAATTTATATTCAAAATTTACCTTAAATAATTTTTAAATTCTTTTTCTAATTTAACGTAAGATATACTACAAATTTATTCTAAAGAATTTTTCTATCCATTATAATTTATTAATATTTATTTCATAGATTTATAATTCATATTTTTTTATAGAACTTAATTTATTTTTATTTATACATATATGATTCCTCAAATTAAAGATCACAAAAAGATAAATTTAAAACGATTTAAAAATTTATTAAACTTTAATCATGTGAGTGAAGAGTAAAAACTCGAAAGAAAAATCATATCGGTTGATTTTGCAAGGCTGGCCAAATCAATCTCAAATGGAGATTTATGAATCATGTGTGTATATATGCAGTTAAATTCGTTTTTCAATTTAATAATTTTTTAATTTTTTATAATTTATTAATATTTATTCCAAATATTATATATATATATATATAGATTATTATTTATAAATATATTTTTTTAAAGATTCGTCTCACGCGATTTATGATTATATATATATATATATATATAGATTTCAACAAACGCAATTAATTCTGCAATTTGCCGCTATATTAATGATTATCTCTGTTTCTTCTGCCGTCAAGATTTTCTGATACTGCATGAGAAAGTTTCCATTGATCGCTCCAAAAATCGGTTACCAATCAACAGTGACCCATAACCTCATCTCCTCAATCCAGAATCGTTGTTTCTCAGGAATCTCTAATGGACAAAATATCAAACACCAAAGCCACATTCACTTGCTCGAAAACCCCTCAAGAATCACTTCACTCGACGAAGCAAAGTCCATTCACGCACTCGTCGTCACCATGGCCTCTTTCCCAGAGCAGAAACCCGTTTTCTACCTCAACAATATCGTGTTAAAGTACGCTTCTTTGGGCGACGTTTTCATTGCCCGCAAGTTGTTCGATGAAATGCCTCAAAGAAATGCTGTGACGTATAATGCCATGATAAGTTGTTACAGCCGAGATGGGTTCTTGCAGGAGGCTTTTGCACTGTTTCACGAAATGAGGATGTGTGGTTTTAAGATTTCACAATTCACGTTTGGTGGCTTGCTATCGTGCCATTGGTTGGATGTCTTTGAAGGAATGCAGTTGCAGGCATTGATTGAAAAAAGTGGGCTGCTTTATGTCGATTCTTATGCTGGGACGTCGTTGCTGGGAATGTACGGACGCTGTGGATGTGTAGATGAAGCTCTGGAAATGTTTGAATACATGCCTAGAAAGAACTTAGTGAGTTGGAATAGCATGATATCTGTACTTGGAAAAATGGGGTATGTAGAAGATTGTGTTTTTATGTTTTCTGAGATGAGAATGAGTCCAGTTGGAATATCGGAGTACACTTTTGTGAGTGTTTTGTCCTGTCTTGAAGAAGTTGATTTGCAATTGGGAGAGCAAATACATGGATTGGTGATAAAGTATGGATTTGATAATGTAGCTTCAGTTTACAATTGTCTGATTAATATGTATGTGAAATCTGCTTCAACGTGTTTGACAGAGAAGATGTTTGAAAACGCCCCTGTTAAAGATATCGTATCGTGGAATACTATAATTGGCGGAATGGCAAACAGTGACAGACCAACCAAAGCAATCGATCTCTTCCTAAAGATGTGTATGAGTGGATTATCACCCAATGAAACGACGCTCACAAATGTGCTTCACTCTTGTTCAAGAACACAGAATTTATCGTGTGGGAAGCGCATCCATGCAATGACCGTTAAGAAAAGTTTCGACTCGTGTGTTTACACCGGGAGTGCTTTGGTTAATTTTTACGCAAAATGTGATAAAGTGCAAGAAGCGCATACTTGCTTTGATGGCATGACTCAGAAAAATCTGGTCTCTTGGAATTCATTGATGCTAGGATACTCAAACCGGGGTTCTTCCTTTTCAGTTAGGCTTCTTCAAGAGATGATCCAGTCGGGCTATAACCCAAACGAACTGTCATTTTCGATTGTTATTAAATCATCTCCGAAAACAGAGTTGCTACAGCTTCACTCACTGGCAATCAAAATGGGATACAATGAGAATAGCTATGTGTTGAGTTCTCTTATAAGCTCTTATGCCAAAAATGGTCTAGTGTCTGATGCCCTGATCTTTGTAGGGACTGGTGACACCAAACTTCCCGTTGTTTCGTCCAATACTATTGCATGGATTTATAACCGAACAGGGCAGTATGAAAAAACCCAAGAATTGTATGCAGAAATGGAGAATCCAGACACTACATCTTGGAATATATTGATTGCTGCTTGTTCAAGGAACAGTGATTATAAAGAGACTTTCGAGCTTTTTGATCACATGCGTAAATCTCAAGTTTATCCCGACAAATACACTTATGTTAGCCTCTTCTGCGTTTGTACCAAATTGTGTAACCTAGCCCTAGGAAGTTCTCTTCATGGGCTTATTGTGAAGACTAATTTCAAGATTTGCGACACATTTGTCTGCAACACAATGATTGACATGTATGGAAAATGTGGAAGCATCGAAAGTTCGGTTAAGATCTTTGATGAGATGACAGAACAGAACATTATTTCTTGGACAGCTCTTGTCTCGTCTCTTGGACTTCACGGGCATGCAAATGAAGCAATAAAAAGATTCAGAGAGATGGAGGGAAAGGGTATTAAGCCTGATAAGGTTGCTTTTCTTGCTGTTCTTTCTGCTTGTAGGCATGCTGGATTGGTGAATGAGGGGATGGACTTGTTTAAAACAATGAAAGTGGAATACTGTGTGGAACCAGATATTGATCATTATCTCATTGTGTTGGATTTATTGACGAGATGTGGGCATATTAAAGAAGCCGAGCAACTCATTTTGGGAATGCCTATCGCGCCTAATGCCCTCATATGGCGTTGTTTTCTCGAGGGCTGTAAGAAGCAAAGCACGATACGAGGTCTTGCCTAGCTGCTTAATCCGTCACATACGAGTTTTTGTCTTACCATAATAATACTATTATTTTATATTATACTATATAGTAACTGTTTCCTCTCACACTTATATACCCTTAATTTCTGATTCACAATATCTCTGTTGGTCTCTCCGACCCACAAAATTGGATGGGACGTGTCATCTACTCATTGGCTGCAAAATCACGTTTGAGTCGGTCTATTAATCGCCTAATTTTAGTTATCAATTCCTATTGGCGTCATCAGGCCTAATCTCCTCACATGTAATAAAAGAAGAAGCTTTAGCCAAACTACAAGTACAAACCATATTTCACCTTAATTATGCATGCTACACTAATTTCCCCTCCCTCTATTTTATTGTACCTCTTCCAAATCTCTAAGTCCATATTTTGAATCCATAAATAATAGTAATACAACAAACGGAGAAAATTAAAGTTCCAATTTTTTTAATATATATGGAGAGAACCGATTCCTCCACCGGTTGTCAACAGCCTCAGCTGCCGCCGGGGTTCCGGTTCCACCCCACCGACGAAGAACTGGTGGTGCACTACCTCAAGAAAAAGGCCGCCTCCGCCCCTTTGCCCGTTGCCATCATAGCCGAAGTTGATCTCTACAAATTCGATCCCTGGGAACTTCCAGGTATATAAAAGGAGAATTTCATCTCATTTAAAATTTTGAATTTTAGAGAATATTAATTTTTAAGTAGGATAAATTAATTAATTTTGTTAATTTTTTTTAATAGCAAAGGCTATATTTGGGGAGCAAGAGTGGTACTTTTTCAGTCCGAGGGACAGGAAGTATCCGAACGGGGCGCGGCTGAACAGGGCGGCTACCTCCAGGTACTGGAAGGCGACGGGGACCGATAAGCCGGTGGTCACGGCCGGTGGGACCCAAAAGTTGGAGTCAAGAAGGCCCTCGTTTTTTATGGCGGGAAACCTCCGAAAGGGATCAAGACTAACTGGATCATGCATGAGTACAGGCTTATTGATAATACCAAGCCTACCTCCAAGCCTCTAGGTTGTGATTTTCCCAACAAAAAAGGCTCTTCTTTAAGGGTACGTGCGTACGATAATAATTATTTGAAGGCAAAAGTCTTGTGTAAACCAGTTTTATCATTTTGTGTATGTTTGAACAGTATTAGATATTGTATTAAAAGGTACTAGTTGAGAAAAAAAGTGCATTGTACCTAGCTAGTTTGCATTTTGTGTATGTTTGAACAAGTATTAATTGTTTCATTAAATGGTATTAATTACGAAATAATTAAATGGTAAAACTAGTTTACATAAATAAAGCCAATTCTATTTAAGATTATATATATATATATATGATGCTTAATTTTATTAATTAATTACAGCTAGATGATTGGGTGTTATGTCGGATATACAAGAAGAAGAGCTTGCAAAGGCTTATGGATGAAGAAAGCGATGATATACTACCTTCAATAATCCCACAAACTATGGCGTCATCAATGTCTATTGTACAACACAATAATTATCTGGAAAACAGCATGTTGGATTCGAAATCAGTTCCACAGCTCCATCTCATACCTTTTCCTGCAAAGAGGAATCTCTACTGGAGCGACAACGCGAATTCTCCTTCCACTAACAGATTCTTGGCTGAGAATATTCTCAGCCAACTCCCCCCACATACCCCGTCTCTTCAGAATCTCGGAGACGGGGTTTTTGGGCAGGATCAGGCGTATCAAGTTCCAGGACTAAATTGGTACACTCATGATTCGTTATAAATTAATTATTGCAAGATTAATGAAAAATTAAGTAGATGGCGATATTCGTCTTCTTTCGGGAGAGTATGTATGTATGTAGTAAGGTTTTAGACAGGTGCCATGAGCTAGCTAGCTAGGTAGCTTAAATATATTTTGTATAATTAAATAATTACACATATATGTATATATATACTGTTTTTGGTTTGTAGTTAATACATGGAAACCAAAAAAATCAATTATTTTGGGTCGAAAATTTGTCCTAAACTATTTTATTTGTTTTAAACCTTACTATTTTAGTTTGCAATTTTTGAACATATTCAACTTTGTTGGATCGAATACCTATCATGCCCGTTTAATTTGATTTTAAAATAGTCCGACTAAAAGTAAATACTCATACATGAGACGGGTCTCTATTTGATCCATATTCAACCTGTTGGATCGAATACCTATCATGCCCGTTTAATTTGATTTTAAAATAGTCCGACTAAAAGTAAATACCCAATAAACCCCTTTCTTTCTTTTCCACCCACCGCTAACCGTGTAGACCACTGCACGAAGTTTTGTTGGAACAACTCAAACCTTGTGATGGGGATGAAAGACACTTTATTATGGGCTGCACTTTTAACTCTTATTAGCTTTTATATTTTGTTATTTAATTTCAGCAAAGTTTAGTTGTGAGCTTTAAGCCTTTTTTGTGAGACCTTTATATTGGGTTTTTGCGGATATTTTGGATTATTACGTTCATGATATGAAAAACTAGGGTTTACCCTAATTCCTTGTGTGTCGTCGGTATTTTGTGTATCGAAATCAATGGAGTACGCAATCATTGTTACGCTTCCCTGCATCACCTTGCCTCCTGCTCCTTTCTCAAGGTTATTGTTAATATTATACTCGTGTCGGAAACTTCTTTTTATTTGATTCTTTTGTGATTTCGTTATGCCGTGTGATTTTTTGGGTGTGGTAAAAATTATAGTAAAATTAATTTTAACAAGAACAGAGTAGGTTAGGTGTATTCATGGTTTATTGATTTTGAGTTAGAATTGATCTGCATAAATGATTTGTAGTCATTTTTTTTTTATCGAATCATTGTAGTCATTTGGTTATCCTTTATAGCTAATTCTTAATATCCCTTAACTAAATTTTTGACACATCTGACCACATAGTTGATACTCCTGGCCAAAATTTTATAAACAGATATCAGTACAAATAAATCATTAAAATAATTTTAAATTATGATACTCCTGACACGATATTTGATACTCTTGATGGGATACTTGATACTCTACTACTCTGTACCATGATAAGATATTTTTGACCAGATATTCGGAATATGAACCATTGAGACAATTTCATATTGTTTTTTCGTTGGAAATATCAATCGCTGAAACAATTTCAAACTGTTTTTCGTAAGAAATATGAATAACTGAAACAATTGTACAATTCTTTATACTTTTGATAATCTTATACCTCTGATCAAAGTATTAATACTCTTGACTAGATATTTGATACTTCTACAAAATGAGTGATAGCCCTGTGTATATTTTTTAAAGTTGATATTAATAGTACACAAAAATTAATTTAAATTTATGATACTTCTGACATGAAATTTGATACTCCTGATGAGATTTTTGATACTTTACTTCTATGTACCATAATAAGAATCTCTTGACCAGATATTCGAAATATGAACCACTATTTTCTCCTAAGATAAATGAATCACTTATACAATTTTAAACTTTGTTTTTTTGTAGGAGATATGAAAAACTGAAACAATTGTACCATTTTTATACTTTTGATAAACATTAATTAATCTGATACTTCTGACTAGATATTTGATACTTCTGCTTAAATTGTTGATTCTCCTAACTAGATTTTTGTAAATTGATACTTATAGTACTAAATAAATCATTAAAATCATCTTTTAGGTCTAATAGTTCTGACCAAATATTTGATACTCTTGATGGATATCTTGATTCCCTAATACCCCTGTACCATTCTGAAACAATTTCATATTATTTTTTCATAGAAAATATGAACAACCGAAGCAATTATTATTTTTCATAGGAAATATGAATAGTTGAAACAGTTGTAAAAAATTTTATACTTTTGATAATCATATATGAATCTAATACATCTAATTACATATTTATGGCCCGTTTTGTATTACTTGGGAATGGTAGTGGTAATGAGTATTATTGAAGGGTCAATCACTGAGGGTTATTAATTGCATTGTTATTACTTGGTTAGAACATCAACAATGAATATCATGTGAAATGGGTTGAGTGAGTGAGTGGAGTTAATCAATTGCTTACTTCTATTCCAATTACTTGTCTATCAAAACTACCAAGCAACATCATAGAATTGATTTTCATTACCCCAACCAAGTGGGCCTTTCTGGACAATTATTATTTTTCAAATGAAAAATAAATAATTGAAAAAATTGAACAATTTTTTTATACTTTTAATAAACATATATGAATTTGATACATCTGATCTGACTATATATTTGATATTTCATGGAAAATTATTAACACTCCTACATGGATTTTTATAAATAGATATTTACAATATGAAATAAACCTTTAAGAATTGTCACTTGTTCTAACAAAACATTCTCATTTCCCAAGTTCACAACAGCTCCCTGCTCCCCTAAATGAACATTCATATATGAAATTTTCATATTTAGTAGTGTAAAATGACACAAAATCCAACTCCCTTTGCGGATAATATAAGTTTTGGGTATAATGACATAGTGGTCGAGAATCACCGTATATAGTTTTGGGTATTTAGTTTCTAACTAAACCAACCTATAGCGACAATTGAAACAACAACAAATAGAAAATTGAAACCCAATTCATAACGAAACAACGATAAATGAAAAATCCAATTTCAGTAATCAAATTCGAAATTGTTTGGTTCCGCAGCATGTTTTAATTGACAACCACAAAAATGGGTTTCGAAGCATGTTTTAATTTCAATTTCGTCTCTATCTCACTGCTGTAATCTTGGTTACTCGCAATTATCTACACAGTCTTGGTTTCTTCAACCCATTAAGGGCAGAATAGGATTTTTACCGTGCTAATGTAGTAACAGTAGTATGGACCGGCTTTTAAAAAATGGGTTAAGTGTGAGACCCGTCTCATATATGAGACTGTCTCACACAAGAGTGTCTCTTAAACATTTATGTGTATATATAACTCTTCTAATTATAATTATAATTTTATTAATATATATTGTGTCAATTGACAATTAATTTTATATATTGTCTGAAATATATCTGCAGATTTGTGAGAATTTCATGCTCTGAAGCATAATTTTGGATTGCATGACAGGGAACCGAGCAATATCACATAGCAATTTATGTATGTTTTTATTATTTTTTCATATTAATTATGAAACAATCTGAATCTTGTAAACACCACCGAAGTATCAAAATAATCATTTTTTAATAACGCGAATTGCCTGAAATTTCAATATTAACATAAAATCTTGGATCAACAAATTTCAATTTTTTCTTTAACAATGTTCATAATTTATTCATATTAAAATGCGCTCTCTCCCTCTTACTCCCGTTCATTTAATTTGCATGCAATTCCGTTTGGCGTCATTGTTCATTATTAGTTGAAATTAAATGCATTAATTTGTAGAAACAAAGTGCAGGATGCACATAATTAGCACAATTAATAGCAAATTAATGAATAATTTTGAAGTGAAACTTATTATACATGGTGTGAGTTATATATGTACGCAGAAGATGCACGCATATTTTTTTATAATTTAGTTGGATTATTCATGCTTTCTTTACTTTGTGTGATGGCGTTATTTCTGTTGCTGAGGCAACTTTGTTGTGTATCTTATGCTTTAAGTCTCTCATGCTTACCTTACGATGTCATTAATTTCTTTTAGACTAAGTGAGAATACTTTCTACTTGACAAGTTGTACTTATTTATTTTTAAAAATATCTTTTTTCACCTTAAACTTTTATTAGTGAAGATGATTAGAGATGGTGCATGATTACTTCTATATCAGTCAAAAGAAATGTTGGATGTAAAAAAATAAAAAGAGAGGAAAAAGGTAGATGAGGGGCGTAGAATTTAAGGTAACATTTCCATTTTTATTTAAACACTGTTTGTAGAAAAACATGGGCTTGGATCTCCAATTCCTGGCCACACGTATCCTCTTATTGCTTTTCAAAATGGCAGTGCTGTTATGTGGGCCATATTTTTAAGTCCATAGATACTTGGGCAAGCTTAAAAATGCTATATTTAAGGCCCAAAATATGTAAACAGCTCCAAATTTGCTATCCACGGGAGCCCATTCAAATTGATAAAATAACTCCCAAATTCTCTATCTTCCAATTAAATACAAAATTATTTATTTTTAAATAATCTAGCATTAAACTATATAATAATTACGGTAGGAATAGGACTACTAAAATAAAAAATAACGTGCTCACATGACATGACATAAGTGAAAATCATTTCAGCTTTTGTGTAAAAATAAAATAAAATAACGTGCTCACATGACATAAGTGAAAACCATTTTCAGCTTTTGCTCCAATTGCACTATTGATGTGCATTTTGTTAGCGTGGGGAATAATTGTTTTCTGTTCTTTCATTCTCAAATTTTTTACACTGCTCAAATCCAAAGTACTATACCACATGTTATTTCTTATCTCAATCACTTATAGGGATGTTTGCAAAACCTTATGCTTTTGAAAAAGTAATTAAGATTAATTATTATGGAAAAATTGATTAAATGTAGAAGTTGATAGTGTATATAAAATAATTCAAAAAATAATTTATAGTGGTTGCAAAAAAAATTAATAGTATCTAAAAAAGGCTAATAAGCTACTAAAAGAACGCCCATTTCAACTTTTAGCTTATTATTTTTTATAGCTTATTTAGTGCATGATTTCAAACAAGATTGGAATAGTGAAAAACACTTTTGTATTAAGTTGGTAAGACCCAACTTATTCAAAAAATAAGTGCTTCTAATGATCCAATAGAGTTCCAAAACACCACCTTAAGCTAATGAAAGAGAAACTAAACACTTCAAGTTTCTTCTGCATACAATTATAATCACTTACTACAATTTTTTGCAAACACCCTCTTTTAATATTTTTAATCACTTAAATAAGTTGGTGGTGTATTACAAGCTCCCTTATACTTTTCATTTTCTTAACATCATATTTATTTTACAAAATAATTCTGTTATAATCATCTACATCTACACAAACCAAATATATATACACCCACATCCAAAATTTACATTTAATCTCAGTATTCAATAATCTCAGACTCAGAGTCTAGATTAATTACACAAAAACATAATTAATTAATATACCCTAAACTTTTGATTGGAGAGATAGATATAGGTGTACAAATTTGTATTACCGACTCGCACAACTTTTTGATATATAAATATATGTTCGTAGCTCATTGCTTACGTGTGACAAGAATCAAACAAACGTCGGACAATCACAAAAAGTTGACTGCACAATTGACTGGACCCCTCTTCTCCAAAATTGACTGCACAATGTTGCCCTCCCTTGGATTATTTGCTTGTCTTGCTTGTATACATGACTAGATTTCATTTACTTTTGTAAGAATTAAGTTTCTTTAGACATAATAATGAGTTATTAGACTAATGAATTTCTTTTTTATACTTTAAAATTACCTTAAGCTCTTCGTATACCATTTACAAATATGTACACATGTGTGATGAAAGTAAATGGACTTAAACACGACCAATATCATTTTTTTTTATACAAACTACAGAATTCAGATACCAATATCATTTTTTTTAACAATCTCAACACCTGTGTCACACAGTTAGCCAGTACCAGAGATAATAATGGATTCCGTACAAAAAGAAGGGGTGGCTGAGCCTTTGTTGGGACCCACTAAACAGAAGCCACCGGAAGCGGCAGAGCATGTTAGCTCAGAGCTTGAAGAAATTCTATCGCGGTGGCGCCGCCTCCACAAGGCCCTAGCAATCGAGTTCCGATACCTGTTCCGCCTCGCGGGGCCGGCCGTCATTTCCATGTCCACTCAGATATTCTGCGGCCATCTCGGAAACCTCGAGCTCGCTGCTTCTTCTCTCGGCAACAATGGAATCCAGCTTCTCGCTTATGGTCTCATGGTATTTCACCATTTTAACTGTATCCCCTATTATTTGTTTTCACTAAACAGAAGCAGAAGAGTAGTATTATAGCTGGAGTTGTGTTGTGACCTCTGGTAATTTATGCAGTTAGGAATGGGGAGCTCGGTGGAAACGCTGTGCGGGCAGGCGTACGGGGCGCACAAATTCGACATGCTCGGAATATATATGCAGAGATCAGTGGTCCTTTTAATGGCAACAGGCATACCTCTGGCATTGATCTACATATTCTCGAAGCAAATCCTCCGAGCGCGTACATTTCGGCAGCCACTCTTGTGGTCCACATTGGCGCTGTACGTGTTCGGGTGGGGGCTTGTTCTGAGTTTGTCGTGGTGGATCATCGTGTTCGTGTATATTTTGACGTCCGAGAGGTGTAAATTGACTTGGAATGGCTTCAGTTGGATGGCCTTTTCGGCTGCTCCGCTGTGATGCTCTGTTTGGAAACTTGGTATATGCAGCTTCTGGTTTTCATTTCCGGGTGGCTTCCTGATCCTGAAATCGCACTCCACGCTTTAGCTATCTGGTAACGCTTTTATATTTCATTTCCGGATTATTGCTCTTTTTTTTTTGACAAAAATGATGTTGTTAGCTGCTAATTTTGACGCTGAAATGATTAGTTTGAAATTGCATGAGTGGATTAGCTGAGCTAAGATTCTCTAGTCTATCAATTTTGACATTTCATAAAAAATTTAAAATGGAACAGTACGTGTTGCTTAGAAAAGAAAATGTTATAAATTTATTTTTAAATTTGGATATTACTTTTTTTTTCCTCCTGTGTTGGCTATGGATAGTACTATTGACTCTATAAAAAGTTTAATTTATGTTTATATCGAAATTAATTACATTACAACACACATATATAAGATAAAATGATTATATAATTAGCGTGTGATTCACTTGATGGAATATCTGAAGATCATAGTATATTTTGTAGTATGTAATAAGGTTATATGTGCAGTGGTACACTCCTTGATGGGTGTTCATGGTGGCGGTCGGCTTCAATGCTGCAGTGAGGTTAGTGTGTGTGTTTTCTTTAATTATTTCAATTATTATTTTGTACATTTGTATAGTTGGAATTAAATTAAATTTAAAATATGTATTGATTGTTTGATGAAAAATGTATAGTGTAAGGGTCAGCAACGAGCTTGGGGCAGGACACCCGAAATCAGCTGCGTTCAGTGTGGTGGTTTCGACTGGAACAAGTGTGGTTATATCGGTGGTTTTTGCTATTGTCACACTCATATTCCGGCATAAGATCAGCTACGCTTTCACGGAGGGCAAAGCTGTTTCCGACGCCGTTTCAGACCTTACGCCGCTCCTAGCCGCCGCCACCGTCCTCAATGGAATTCAACCTGTTTTATCTGGTAACTTAAATAAATCTCTTCAATTTAGTTACCTTTCCATTTTTGCTTTTAATTATAGCCCAATCCCAAAATTATTTATTTAATATTATCCAAAATTGGAAAGTCCAATTAAATTGGGCTGGGATATGAAGAGGGAATTAAATATGACACCTCAATTTCAGTTGCTACAGTCTACACGCAAGGAAAGTTTCTAATACAGGATACATGTATTACTAAACATATAAAATAAAGCCTCCAAGCAAAACAAAAATTGGTTATGCTACTAAAAATGTTAATAACTGATTCATAAATTAGAGAGTAATTTGTGTCTCATGTATGTACGGTTACACTTACACCCGTGACAAATAAGTAAAAATTAATGTTAATTAAATAATTAGGTAAGTGCCACTATTCGTCGTCAAAAACATGGGTCTAGATATTTTAATGACTGTATGATAATTTTAATTCTAATTAGACTTTTCGTAGATTCCAGCATGATTTAAAAAATGAGTAGATTACTGATTTCCATGTTTCACAAGTCTGCTTCATCTGGTGTTTCATGTCTTGAATTTGCGTCATGTGTTTATAGGTCGGGTGAACCATCTACACCCTAAACACTAAATAATAAACCTTAAATCATGGCCTATTCGGGACGGGTGAACCATGAACCATTCGGAGTGATGACGAAATGGAGTGAACCGGAATGGACACGTGACGCAAATTCAAAGCATGAAGCACCAGATGAAACACGCATGTGAAATAAACAATCCGAGTCATAAATTACTTAGAGGTCCATTTCCCACCCTAAACTTACTCCTAAGTCCATGTCATTTTAAAAATTGCTCCTAGGTCCAAAATTAACCACTAAAAAATTAACATACCCTTAATTTTCGGTTGGCATTGAAGCTGATGAAATGCGGTTCCCAATGAAAAAATTACACCCACTCTAATGTCAAATCAAAACTTTTCTACACTCCCTACTTCCCCCATGGCCGTTTCTACACTTTTATCCAACTTAGACTTTTAATTTAAATCAAATCAATCCTTCACTCTAAGTCAAATTTTGGAAAAACTAATTTTATGAACTGAATATTTGGAAAAACTGAATATTTGTTTTAATTCAATCATGTTAAAATCTCAAAAATTATATAAAAATTAGAATATTTACATAAATTTACATATCAAAATTGAAAAAATATAAAAAATTTATATATCTAAAACCTACATTTACAATCTCTAAATTTACACATGATCATCTTTATTACGACATGAACATGTTCATCAAAACACATGAACATGTTCAGATTTCAGATTCTCACCCTCAAAAAATTACAAAACCCAAATCTTCATAAAATGGATCTTCAAATCTTCAAACAACTTTCATATCAACAACAAGATTTTCAAAAAAAAACCCAAATCTTCATAAAAAATCTTCAAATCTGCATATCAACAACTAGATCTTCATAAAAAATACAGTACCAGATTCTCCATTTCCAAACCCCACAAGTCCAAATTAAAAAATTTCTTACAGATTCCAATAACACAAAAAATATATAAATGTAGGCACTTTCTCTCTCCCAAAACCTGCTAACACCCAAAGAAAAAACCTAAACAATTTCACCAAAATTCCAAAAATCGCACACAAAATCAACCATTATGTACAAAATTGGACACTGTCAATTACCTTTGTGAAACAGTATCAAACCCATTAATAAATTTCAACAACCAATTCAACAACAATTTCAACAACCCAAAAAAAGTAAGCGAACTCGTCGCCGGACTCACCGAGTTATGCACCAACCGAACTCGAAAAACCCTACTCCAAATACAGATCGCGAAACCCCATACGGATGGGCGGCGGCGACGCGGCCGTGGGGGAGGGGGGCCGCAGCGACGCGGGAATGGTGGAGGTGTGGCGACGCGACCATGGGGGAGGGGGGGCCGCAGCGACGCGGGAAGGGTGGAGGTGTGGGGCAGCGGCGTCGGAGATTAGAGTGGTGGCGGGGGCGGAGAAGATGGCGTCGGAGAAGAAAAGTGGTGGGCGGCCGCTTCTGGTTGCAAGAGAGAATGCAGATTTTTTAGGGTTGAGGGAGAGTGGACGCAAATATATTTGAGTGGGCTTTCTGATTTAATGTGTTTTAATTTATGGGAGGTTATATTGATAAAAATACACACATATTATGGACCTCTTAATAATTATAAAAAAATATGAACTTAAAGAGTATACACTAGACGTGGACCTCTAGTAATTCATTCTTAAAAAATACGTAGGCTAATGCTATCCTTTTATCCCATACTTTGCTTTCCACGTACGTTTAGCCTCAATGATTGAAAGCTCTCTCCTTACTATATATATTATGCATTCTTTCTTTCTTTTTTTCCCATCATATCAGTATATCACTCATGCACAATTAATTCGAACATCAGAAAATGGGTTTCTTAAGACACTGCTCAACATGTCTAAGTAATTTACCAAAGAATTTAGAACAAAACAAAAAAAAGATAAAATATTTCTAACCAAACTTAAGAGCTCAAAATATAAAATTTCGAAATCCTGACTAGATCTCACCTTTTTAAGATTGAATTTATTCTGTCTAATTTTCTAATGAATAGTTTATGTAGTATATATCCACCTAACACAAGCTCTTGCACTTCCTACTTGTCGCTCGTGCATGTCTTTATACCAAATCACTTGAAAATTAGTATTAATTGATTGGGCATAATATTTTTTTACTACCTCATTAACTGATTAAAGTAGCTTCCGAGCTGGCCATAATTTATTAAACGGCCAAGTAATTCATTTTATTTTTTTAAAACATTTAAAAAGTTAAATAGTAATTGAATGTTAAAATAACATATATATTAATTTAAATAGGTGTGGCTGTTGGGTGTGGATGCCAAGCATTTGTTGCATATGTGAATGTTGGTTGTTACTATGTGGTGGGCGTTCCAATCGGTGTCCTCCTCGGTTTCACCTTCAACTTCGGTGTCAAGGTTGTACTTCTAAACTTTTTTACTTCATTAATACTTTAAGTGTACACGTTTATTAACGAGACTGGATTGAGTATGTATGATAGAATTGAATGGAATTGAGTAAGATTTGATTGAATTTATTTGAATCAATATATGCATTTAGATTGTAGGATTTGATTGAGGGATTAGATGAGATACCTATTGAAATGTCATAAATAACCTTAAATTGAATTGAAACAACCACACTTCATTCTTGTGAATATATTTAGAGAGTGTTTGGTTCACGAGACTGAATTGATTAGGTGTGATAGAATTGAGTGAGATTGGATTGATTTGACTGTATTTGTTTGAATCAAGATATGCGTTTGAATTGTAGGATTTGATTGAATTGGATTAGATGAGATACCTATTGAAATGTCATAAATAACCTTAAATTGAATTGAAACAATCACACTTCATTCTTGTGAATCTATTCAAAAAATAGAAGAACAATTTGCAATTTTGCATTTGGTATATGTTCTATTCCACCTTTCACATGAAATTGACATATCCCTCCATGGAGAATTTAATACATTTTATACCCGGACTTGAAGTATATCAAGGGCTCTCATCCCACAAACCAAACAGTTGATTAGTTGAGATTAAAACCCTAATCTTGGAGTATCCCGATCAATCTCGCGAACCAAACGGGGTCTAAAACAATAGAAGGACAATTTGTAATTTTGCATTTGGGATATGTTCTATCTCACATTTCACATAAGATTGACATATCCTCCATGTAGGAATTACATTTTCTACCCGGGCTTGAAGTATGTCAAGGGCTCTTATCCCACAAACCAAATAGTGGATTAATTGGGATTAAAATCATAATCCTGACGTATGTCGATTAATCCCGCAACCCAAACATATTCCACGTATATATATGGAAATATTGTAATTAGGAAAGCTTTCTAGTAATAGTAGATTTTAAATATCTAGTTTTTGAAATAATTATTAATTTATGGGGATAATAAAAATCAAACATATTGATTAATTAGAATGATATTATTATAAAATTGAAAAAATAAATATAAAGTCATAATAATTTTAGAGTAACATTCATGTGCGCTATGATAAAGCAAGATTACATCGTAATTTTTAGTTTATTATCAACTATATAAAATAAAACGTGCAAAGATTCCAAATGTTATGTATAAAAATTTAGTTTTACTTTTATAAAAATAAGTTATATTTTAATAAACAAATTTCAGAATTTTTGTATGAATAACATAAATAATTTTTATATAACAACCTTATTTTTTACGTTTGTGGTGGGCAGGGAATATACACAGGAATGTTGGGAAAAAAATCATGCAGACACTAATCTTGATATGGGTTCACTGCTAACCGTTTTTATGTCATAATTCTATTATTTTCTTTTATTGATATATTTTACTTTCTTTTAGAAATCTAGCCTAATTATATTTATATAACTCATTAAAGTTTGTTTGGTTTCTAACAAATTATCTGCGTTTAATGTAAGATACATATAAGTTTCAGCCAGTTGTTAATTTGTAATTTCTCTAATAAACGATCAACTCAACTTTTCTTTTCAAATTGTACTAAACCTTGAAGATATAATTTATCGTGTATTTATTATGATTGGGTTATTAAACCTGCGTACATTTGTAATTATAATTATCATGATTATTGTTGCATCAAAATTAAAGTTTCCCGTCAATTAATCTGAAATATCAGGTGGAGAAAGCAAAGGATCGGCTAGAGACATGTAATGAGTCTAAAGAGCAACTTTTAGTTGAATGATTAGTTTCAACTTATATACAAGGGGATATATGCAAAGGTTGAGGTTGCCTTTCAATTTATCCAGGATATTTATGAGAAATTTATGCAAACTGTATTATTAAAAAAAAAGGCAACTCTCTTCTTCGAAGCACCACATTTTAGCATATGAAATATCTTCTTTTAACATATAATATTAATATATTTCAAAATTATTAAAAAATGTCACTTTATAAATTAAAAAATATTATTACTTTGTATACTAAATAATGTAACGAAGCTCGTCATAAAAATTTTGTGAACCAAGTTCACATATTTTTTTGTAAAAAAAAAAATTATATATATATTATATTAGTAGTGTTAAAAAAATTAAAAAAAAATTAAAATGCATAAAAAATTTGAGTCGTCATTTGTAAAATTGAATTGGATTTAACTGAGATTTCATAAATACAAAATTTCATTTCTCAGCAAATGTTTTATTTGAACCTGTTAGTTGTTTCGTTCCAAAATTTGATAAATTAAAAATTAAATAGTAAAAAATATATATTGATATTGTAATTACTACCAAAATAATAAATATTAATCCCTCATTATTTTCTTAAGGAGGTTTTATTTTGGGATGCCTGTCACATGCAAGTATATAATTTCATTTTATTCCTACATATAAAGTTTAATATGAGGTATACCTATACTTTAATTTGGGTTGTTTTTAATTAGTTAATATAAAAGCATGTATGCGAAATTAATTTTTATTATTTCATCACACTTGATTAGGTACGGGAGCATGCTCATCAGACAGTTAATTTTACCATAACTCCAAATATTATATTCAATCTTGAAAGTAGAAAAACGTAATTTACGAAACAGGCTGAATCGTTGACCTTTGCACATGCTTTTGTATAAAAGCTTTCGAAAAAAAAGTTAGGCATGATTAATTATCTGCTTTTAATTATTTATAATTATATTTCGTTTTTAATGTTTGTGGTACTTTGTTTATAATTAAATACTTTTGATTGAAATGACAATACTCCTATTTTTAAAGTAATGACATCCCATATGCGAAACTAACATGCTTCTTGCTGATGATTAGTTAAATGCATAAAGTATTTAAAGAAATCTGACACTAATACTTAGCTATTTTATAAATTAACTGCACTACTACATGACATTTACGATGAGTGATGACTCGTCGACTCTGATATTTTTAATTTTAGTTGTGTGTATATTCAATCACTACTAACAAAACGTTAATCTCTTCGTCTATATAAAATAAACTTTCTTAATTAAGTTTCGAAGTAGTACTTGTGTTAGTGTAAAAAGTGTATATAACAAATCATATACACATCCGCTAATTAGACCCAAAATATTAAAGGGTCTCACGATGAGACATAATATACTTTGAACATTAACATTTTAATGTACACTTGAAGAAATGAGGGTGTCGATCAAGGACGGATATAGAATTTAACGTTGGGGTGAGTTGAATTCTTTTGAAGTTTCATCATATTAAAATTTTATATTTACATATAGTATTTTTTTTTTTATATATTAATTTAAGTGGTGTCATATGAGACTTTAAAACATAAAACTCATCAATAATTACGTCCGAATTTATCTATATTTTTAAAAAATATATTCCAAAAGATTGGTGTTCATTTATAAAATATGTTGTTTTTCTATTAATAAATAATATTTAGTTAAAACAAAATTTTATAACTTATACTCAATATATTATTTATCATTTCAAAAAATGTTTATCAGTTTAAAAAATATCTCATTTAACTCATGTTAGTACATTATTACATTTATAATTTCTCTTTTTCTAATATTAAAGTGATCAAAAATTTATCACTATCATAATATATAACAAATAAAAAATAAATTATTAATACATATTCTTCAAAAGAAAAAGACAAAAATTGAGAGAACAATGTTGATACTTAATACTGAACAAGTTAAATAAATAAAAATACTAAACGAAAAAATAGAATCATATTTAAATGATTAAACTCTTGGCCCCGTTTGCTTTCAAGGAATTGGGATGATAGACAGAAAAATCCGGCCCAATATCGTGTTTGGATTGTGTGACTCAAGCCCAGGATGGATTTTGAGCCCGGTACGGTTTTTGAAATAATCAGCCCATTATGTGATTATCCATCAGAGGGGGTGGGCCGAGTTGGTTTTATCCGAAGGTGTTTTTACCATTTTGCTCTTAAATCTAAAGCTGACAATACGAAAATACCCTTTTTTAACATGAATATTACATAAGTGCCACTATAAATACTTCAAAACTCCACATATTTACATTCTGCCATAAATCGAATTCGCGATGAAGCTTCAATACCAGAGCAATGAAACTCGAACTCAATCCAAAGCAATTCATTTTTCGTACATCGGTGATTGAGAGACGGTAAGAATTAAACAATTTTGCCGTTTTGCACATTAATTTTCTCTTGTTCTTTCCATTAAATTTGTGATGTTAGGGTTTGAACGATTTTTAGTCAAATGGTTTCCGATGAATCTGGGTATTTTGAAATCACATTAAGTTGAATATTTTGGATGGTTCCGATATCAAAATTTTAAAAATTAAGTTGATGGTTCCGATATTAAAATTTTAAAAATCACATTTTGACTTTGTACATAGTTTTGAATATGTTTTTGGGGTACTTATGCAGTTATACTTAATTTATGCCATTTGTTGCTTTTGTGATCATATATTTTCTTGTATTGTTTATGATGTTAAGGAAGGTTCTCATAGAACTCTTATGTGCAGGTTGAATTGAGGAAGGAGAGATATAAGCAGGTATGTTGCTATTATTACTGACTTGTAATGATTCATCATTCTGTTTTGCACCTTCATATTTGTGCTCTTCCAATTTTACTTTTTACAACGTTTTATCAATTTACAGACGCTTCAGATGAAAATGCTCTGCATTACTTTTGAAATGCGTGTCTGTGTTTTATTTCATTTGGGCATGAATTTCAGGCTAGAGTGTAGATTACTATAGCTATGCATCCTCTTGATCTAATGACGATGTTCAATTTGGATATGTACTTGTATATCTTATATAAGACTGCCTGTGATCATCTTTTAACCTCAACTCTATGTCTATGCATTTAAAGCCACTTTCTTCTATTCTCCCATGATCCATCTGTTTGGGCGTTTTTGTTTTTTGCAACAACTAAGCTGAACTTGAATCATTTAGCGATTGCCAGCTAGGTTATTTTACCTTGATGAGTCTGGTCTACATATTGTACTAGATCGTGGTGTTAAACTAGTATTAAATTTAGTACATAATGAGAAAATCCAGTTTGGAGAACTTGGCCTTGTGGACAGTGAGTGCTTTTTGCTGCTATTAGATATTATCAATCTTATTGATTTTAATAAATTGAGAACATTGTAGCTGAAATGGTTGTCTATTGGTTGAAAGCTAAGTGTGGATGCCCTGGATGGGTTCTAGATTTGTAGATTTGAAGTGTTGATATACCTGAATCTATCTGTAGTTGGTTGTAGTGAGTTATGATCTAACATGAAAACAAATGATTTTGAAATCTTTGTTGTTTCATGTAATATTAAATGAATTTCAGGGGTGTTTTACAATAACCTATCCATATTCATGGATAAACATGCACGGATTCTGTGCTCTCTTGTTGCTAATAAAGGTTTTCAAAGAACAGAGAATTTTTTCACAGGGGAACTTGTGGAGTATAAGAAATATTGGTTGTATTACAAATACGCCTAAACGCACAATGGTTGGTTAGATTGATAATTTGATCAATTTGTTTCTGAATTTTTTGTTAAAGGAATTGGTAAATCAATTACTTACTTAAAAAGTGGCCTGGATTTGTTGGTTGCTAGGGTGATTAATGGTGTCGCAATGTGGTATAATAATTGCAATGTTGCACATAATGCAATACATAACCAACTTTTTTTCACTTGTTTCCAGAATATAAGCTCAAAGTAACATTTCTTGATGTATTAAAGGAGTTCCTCTCTCAATATACCTTTTTATATGTGCTCCATCTGTTACTCAGTCTATTTTAATATATGATAAGTGTGCTTGCATTAATGCCCCCCCTCTTACACTGTGCATTTATATGATTCAATTTTGGTGGGTCTGGATTACAGCTGATGGAGAACTTAATCCCGGTGGTGGAGAAGGAAACGCACAGAAGATTTTTGGCAATGGAGCAGTTAAATCCAGTGGAGAAGAAGAAGCAAAGACTTCAAAATGTTTTGCGTAGAACGCGTTCACTTTAATGGTAGAAACTGGTAGTGGTTGGTTGGCCGTGGTGCTTTAGTAATGTCGCGACAGGACATTCTTGATCGGCCTACATGGATAGTTAACTACACATGGTAGTGATTATTTGTAAAGGAAAATGCTCAACGATTGAGCAGTTGAGAGGGCAAATATGTAGTTAATTTTTCAACCTAGGTTTCAGATACTGTATGTTTCTACATTAAGTTATACTGCTTCATCTGCATGCCATTGGTGAGTGAATGGGCCTAATTTACCTCGGGATTCATTACTCAATGATGTTTTAAATATTCAAATTTAGTGTTTGGAGCAATTATTTCATGACCTGCTGTGTAGTTTGGAGCAATTATTTCCGAGATGGGTGAGACTTGGATGAATGGAAGAAAGGATTCGCAATTATTTCCAGTCTGAATAGGGAAGAAAGGATTCGCTTTTTTTTTTCATTTAGATCAAGGGCATTTTAGTCATATTACATAATTATAGAGTTTATCATTTAAACTAAACACCAAAAACAATATGTTCCAATAATATTTTTAACTTTTATCCGTCAAACCAAACACATCAAATTTTAATCAAAACATATTTCCCAACAGTGCAATCCATCACTAATTCCATCATTCCATATCCATCCCATCTACTAAACCAAACGGAGCCTAAATGTTTGGGTGTGAGAGCCTCAAGAAAGCACATTCAATATTACAATAAAATAAATTTTTTGTTGTGTTTTAATACTTTAATTAAATTATAATAAGAAAAAGCAGGAAAAGAAATTTATATCAAGTTGTATTTTAATTTAATAACTGGATAGAGAGTGTGAGGATGCTCTTTAATTTTAAATTGAGATTTGTAAATTAAATATAAAATATAAAATAATATTGGACTGGACTTAAATACGTATATTGAATTTTATTCATATATTATATACAAATATATAACACATTAATGGGAGCTTGCAATGGGCTGGAGCCCGCTGCAACCCCCTCTATGATCTGTCCATGGTGTCGATCTGTGTTGATTTGTATTCACAAGACTTTTTGTTAGTATAAAATGAAATTTAAATAAGAGAATCTCGTGTATCAAACTGTACTTATTTTTCGTGCAGTATTCATCCTGATAGCAAAAGGCCCATATAGTCACCATTGCTATATCCACAAAAGTGACTACTGAGGCGATGGAACCAACGGTCGCGTCAGACATGCGACGGACTAGAAGGCGGTCGCGTCTGACATGCGACGGATCACGCTGCGATCGCATGATCCATGCGACCGAAAAAGGCGGAGTCGCATGGTCAATGCGACACGGAATTTTTATTTTTTAATTTTTATTTTATTTTATTAATTTATTAAACTCATTTAATTAAATTATTAAATTATTAAATTTAACTAATTTTTAGATTTTATACTCATTTAACTAATTTTTTATTTTAATTCGAATTTTGAATTTTTCAATTTATGTAACACATTTTAATTGAATTATTTAATTTAACTAATATAAAAGTACTGATTTATTTTAACTACTGATTTAATTTATTTAAATAATTAATTGATATTATTTGAATAAATAAAAAGTAATAATTATTTTTTATCCACAATATTAGTTCATTAATTGATTAATATTTGTTAATTTATTGAAAAGTATTAGTTAGTTGGTTATAAAGTAATTATTGTTATTCATAATATTAGTTCATCAATCGATAAGTATTGGTTAATATATTGAAAAGTATAAGTTCGTTGGTTATAAAGTATTAGTTCCTTCATTGAAAAGTATTAGTTCAATTATCAATTTAAACATGAGAAAAAAAATCACATTATATGGAAAAAATATATGCACATTACATAATTTACATCCGAAAATAAATCACTACGGCGTGCTGCTAGAAAAAAAAGTCTAATAATTATTAAAAAAATATATAATATTTGGGTTTATAATTCTTTCTAGCCCAATAATTAGCCGCACGTCGCGGCGCATCCAAGTTGTGTAATGTACAGAATAGCTCTATCATGTCTATAAATTGTAAATTTATACCATTTACAGAAGTATCATGGGAGCGTTCTCAATATCCAGATATAAACGGTACTGGATGATTGTCGCCTGGCATATGCAACTTAAATAACAGTAAAAAAATTATTATTATAATTAAATAAAAATAAAAAATTAAATAAACTTAAAAGTAACATTAATATAGTGTTTTCTTACCAATATCCAATGAGTGTTGTTGTGCACGTTCCCCAAGACCAATTTGTTTGTCGGAAGACCTCGACGTTCATCTGTTATTGAGGGAAGGCAAAAAGTTCCCCCGTGTTCTCCAAATGACATTACGAAAACATTGTATGTGGTTGCAACCAGGTATCCATGTTCAGATAATACAAACCATTTATCAGGTGGGGTAGAATTTTTGAAGTGATTAAGTGATTCTGCCAAAACTGAGAAGGTTGTGTAACCATCTAAAATCTTTTCGTGTAAATCGTTTCTTATGTGCAGTTCATTATAAAGATCCATTCGTACCCTACCCCATCCGTCCTCGTTTTCGTAGATTGCGAGTGCAACCGCTCTAAATCCGCAGTTCCCATCTCCAATTACATCATTGTAGAAATGAATATAATTTTTGATATATGGAGCAAAATAAATTAATAAAACATAATTAAAATCTGAAATATTAATTAATTTTCGGTGGTCAAAATGAGTCATAAATTCGATCAAAAGGCGAGTCACGCGTCTGACGGAGCCTGCGGTCGCATGGTCCCCGCGCCCGACAGGAACTGCGGTCGCATGGCCTCCGCGCCCGACAAGGCCTGCGGTCGCGTGTTGTGCGCGCCTGGGTGTATAGGGGTCGCGCATGCAGTGAGGCGCACTGCCCAACCGACACGTGGCATGCGCGTGTTCTGCATTTTTGTTTTTTTTTCGATTTTTGACGAGTGTTTTTTACATATGTATATATACACACCATGCACACACATATAATCACCACTTTCACAACTCATTTTCAAAATAAAATTCGAGAGTTATATCATTTTCACTACTCAATCCTCTCATTTTCACTACTAAATCCTCTCATTTTCACAAGTTGTTTTGACGTCGTCGCCTCTGCTGCCGGAATTGGTTTTGTTTTTAATTTTTATTCGTTAGTTTTAATATATCTTGATGTATGCTTTTTCTTGTTCAATTTTTAAGACAAATACTAACGAAAAATTTATTCAATAACGCAGTTCACTTGCCGTCGTCCGCCGTCAACCATTAAAGGTGTGGTTTTCTTGTTAAATACTATATATATAATATAAATATATTATACATTTTTATATATGATTTATTTTTCATGTAGATTATATACGTGTATTATATACCTTAATAGAAATTCTTAATAATATATACGCGTATTATATACCTTAATATTAGTTGTATTGTTGTAAAGTATTAGTTGTATTTCTGTAAAGTATTAGTTGTATTGCTGTAAACTATTAGTTTTATAAAAAAAAAAGCAATAGTTTTACTGCTGTAAAGTATTAGTTTTATTTGTTCTAAGGTATTAGTTGAATAACTTCGTAATTTATTCCTTAGTTCACAATGCAAAGCTACAACTACAACTGCGCCGAATGCACCTATCTGTGTAGACTATGTAACCGATGTGTTACAACTTCACAGCGAATGCAACAAGAACTGCAACAAGAAACGCAGCAACAACCGCAACAAGATTCACAATTCAATTGGAGTACAACGTGTGGTTCAAATTTAGGATTCGATCTGAACACCCCTCCAATAGAACCTAATTTACAGCAGTCTGTTCCGGTGCAGTTTGCTTCAAATCCTGCACATAATGATATCATGACCCCTCCCTTTGTGAATATCACCCCACTACAGTTCCCTGAGTTATTCTCACCTTCTTTCGATCTGTTCACCCCAACTTTAAATCAGCCGGGCGCGTCCACATTGAATCACTCCACTTTTTTTTAGGAGAATTATTTATTTGTATTTTATTGTTTTATATGATAAATTAATATTCCAATTTTTTATCTCTAGTTTAAATGTTTTAAGATTTTTTTTATAGAAATTGCTTGCTTATTTAAATCTATAAAAACTAATATGTCTGTATATCTTATTAAAAAGTTAGTGCAAAAAAAAAAATATCCGAAAATGTCAACAATTATAAATTATAAATAAATTTTTTATTATAAATCACAAAATTATAAATAAATACATATTATAAAAAATTCGAAATTAAAAAAAAATCGAAAAAAAAAAATGCCTTCGCATGTTCCACGCGATCGAACAGGTTTCGGTCGCATGGTTCACGCGACATAAACAATTTCCGTCACATAGGTGGCACGATCAGCCCAAAATAAAAAAAATTAATAAATCCGTCGCATGGTGCACGCGACGGACATTTACACGATCGCATGTGCAGCGCAACAGCGCGTACGAGAATGAATCAACTCAGCCTATCACTTTTGTGTATATAGCATAACTCCCATATAGTGTCGCGGATCAACATGTTGACCAACTTGACTCTTTCTTGAAATCAGTTTGACCAATAGGCCCAACTACAATACACCACCATCTATAACCGGTTATTCTCACCGGCGTACCTAGTGTGCACGCGCCGCCTTCGAGCGTGCGATGATCATAACTCGCAAAGTAGAGTCATATAATGCCACACCTCATATCAATCTCAACCGTCCATCACCAGTCCACAATTAATCGTAGCCGTTAAACGCCCCGTCTCTGTCACGACCTACCCAGTCGCGTGAGTTTCCCCACACAAAGGGGAAAGATCTTCGGTAAAATCTTTCGCCCAGATAAGAGTGGAATTTGAATAGTAGTATTACAGAAAGGGGAAAGATCTTCGGCAAAATCTGCAAGGTATGTATTCGAAACCCTAAATCTAACTTTATTGCTTGTGTAGTGTGTATATAGCGGTGCTTAGTTGTAGTTGACAGAAAATAACGAGTACGATTGAACTAGTTAGGCTATGTTTGTGTGTTTTCTGTGTATTTTTGTACGAGAAATTACTTGAATTTAGTAGGTCGGTGGTGCATTTTGGGAAAATGTTAGGTGGTGGAAATGAAGGGTCTGAGGAAGATACGTTGAGGGAGCGTAAAGTATACAGTAGAAGATCGTTTAAGGGGCTCGAAAACAGTAATAGCAGTAGTAATTTAAAGCAGACAGCTCAAGCTATGGTTTCAGAGGGGGGTACGGATATTTATCCGGGTCAGGGTCGTTTTCTGAGGCAGGAGAGTAGGGTTCGGGTGAATTTGTCCATGAAATCGAAACGTGATGCCCTGGAGTTAAGGAGGAAGCTGGAGGGTGAGAGGGATATGGTTCGTAGTTTGATGAGGAAGATTGAATCAGAGGAGGGGCAAAGGAATGGAGCTCAAGGATTTGATAACAGAGATGGAAATACGGTGGCTCCCCCTCGAACGTTGAAGCCATTGACTGTGTCCGTACACGAGAATAGCAAGATGGGGAGTGATAACATGGAGAAAGAGAAAAGGACACCCAAGGCAAATAAACTATATCGCAACACCGAGTTTTTGCTTGCAAAGGATAAGATCCCTGCTTCTGAAAGTAACAAGAAATTGAAGTCGACCGGGAAGAAGGGTGGAAAAAGTGGACAGGGAATGGAGAAATTCCCAAATCAAGTATTGAAAAATTGTGGTGCACTCTTAGAGAAACTAATGAAGCACAAGCATGGTTGGGTGTTCAACAAGCCTGTGGATGCAGCTGCTCTTGGTTTACATGACTATTTTGAAATTATAAAAAATCCTATGGATTTAGGTACTGTGAAAGATAGGTTAAATCAGAATTGGTATAAGTCTCCATTGGAGTTTGCTGAGGATGTGAGACTTGTATTCCAAAATGCTATGACATATAATCCAAAAGGGCAAGATGTTTATGTGATGGCTGAACAGATGTCCAAAACATTTGAAGATAAGTGGGTCACGATTGAGGCTGATTATACGCGTGAGCTGAAGCGCGGTGCAGATTTTGATGTGGGAGCCCCAACGCCTACTTCCCGGAAGGCTCCCCCACAGTCACGAGCCCGGCCCGACATGCAAAATACAATAGATAGGTCCGAGTCGATGGCCAACTCCAGTGATCCAAAAAGAAAGAAAACGAATAGAGCACAATCTGGGACTGTTCCTGCGCCTAAGAAGCCAAAGGCGAAGGATCAAAATAAAAGGGAGATGACATATGATGAAAAGCAAAAACTTAGCATAAATTTACAGGACTTGCCTTCTGAGAAGCTTGAAAATGTAGTTCAGATTATTAAGAAGAGAAATCCATCTGTTTCGCAGCAAGATGATGAAATTGAAGTTGATATTGACAGTGTTGATACTGAAACTCTCTGGGAGCTTGATAGGTTCATAACCAATTTTAAGAAGAGTGTGAGCAAGAACAAAAAGAAGGTGGAAATTGTTAGTCAACTAATAACTGATCGAGAACAGAACACCAATGAAAAGGTAATATACTTTAGAATACTATCAAATTTGAAGTTCATTTTGATTTTTTGTTAATGTGTTTCTTCTTTTGGGGCTTTTTGACACAGGTTGCTACCTCCATTGTAACGGAAACCCCAATAGGAAGTAGGACAGGTAACGTTTTCAGAGTGTAGAAAAAATTGTGAATGCTTCAAAAGTATTACTAGAGATCAGTGAAAGTATCATTCTGCCTATTTTTGTTTTCTTGAGCAGATGAAGAGAAAGTTGTCTTGCCTCCAGCTGAAGTAGAAGAGCCAGAGAATAAAGATACAAATCAAGGAGCCAGCCAAAGCAGCTCTAGCTCTGATTCTGGATCTTCATCCAGTGGTAGTTATTGATAGTTATTTGTTTATTTGATGTGCTGGATTGCATTTAATTCTTGTCTTTTAGATGGTTTCCTTAAAGGCAATCCTTTTCCTCTTATTATTGTTATGTTTTACAGATTCTGAAGGTGAAAGTTCCTTGGCAGATGGATCTGACGGTGGAAACTCACCAAATAATTAAGTATTGAGGTAGTATAAGTTTCTGTTACAACCCTTACAAAGCACTTGGCCTTTATGGTTTGACTTTTCCAGATGACAACCCTTTGTCGTGTTTCCTCATCAGAACACTTTCTTGAAATTTTAAGCGCTTTATTATCTTTGATTTCTGACTGTTGTTTGATTAAATGAATACTTTTAATGGTTTTATCATATTTGGAGTTTATTTGCCATTTCTAATTTTATGAGCTGTTGCCAGGATTTTAGTTAGCATATCTGTACTTACAGTAATGGCGCATTTGTTCTGAGGCTATAAATATAAAATCCATTCTGCCATGCACAAAAAAAGACTAAGCATTCAACAAGCATTTAATTTCAGTTATAATACCTATTTAACCTCTCCTTTCGTTAGAGTCAGGACGTACTTCCTTAGATCTAAAAAAAATTGGCATGGTTGATGCTCTGCTTTGACTGCACCAATACATGGAGCTTTTTGTAATCTAAAATAGAAATCCATCAAACTTACTGATTGAGTAAGTAGAATTGGTTTACGTGTTTATGTACTCTCTGCAAATATGGAAAATTATGCAGGCTTTATAATTATAACTGATCCCAACTGCAACATTCAATTTATTGGAGAATTACTCTAAGGATGTGTGTGACCTCACATTTTCATTCTGTGATTATTTTTGTGTAGCGTTTAAAGGCCTTGATAATTATGTTGGAGTCCCATCAATTTAACAAAACAGTTTATGTGACTGATGCAACCAATACCTGTTGTGTCTTCATACAGTAATATCTCTGAGAAAATAGGGCTGCAGATCTAATCATTGCATGGAGTCCCATTGTAGTATAGTTGCAAACACACATAAGCTAGTTGCAAATATATATGTCTATTGATTCTTATTTATCTATATTTATAGTACCATAAAATATGAAGATAGAATGAATAGGTCGGAATTGTTTACCTTGTTAGCTTTTTATCTAGAACCAGAAATATCCTTGTAAAAATAGTTACAAAGCAATGGCAAGGGACAATTTAGTAAATATATTGGTTTATAGTTTTGCATCAACTAAATTAGTATATACTTGAAGATAATTTAGAATAGGACTTTCGGAAAGACTCAATATTGAAAATGGTTATCATTACTGATTTACTTAATCTGCAGTTGATCGGTTGCCATTAATGAAAGATAATGAACTATACATGATCTGCAGTTGATTGGTGTTGAAATTAGGAAGATAATGAACTATAAATGTGTTAGTGAAATTAAAATACACGAGTCATCCCTTTGTTAGCTTGTGGAGTCCTATTGCAATCCATCTCGTTTTTAGCGTCTCATTGTGCAGATCATTAGTAAAGCATTATCTTTAATTGGAACACATTTGCATGTAATATTCTTTGTTTGAACAACAATATTCCCTTGTACAGTGCTGTAAATATTTCCTGTTCTTTCCACTTTTTGGCTCGACTCTACTATCTTACTGATCTTATATGGTCCTCGTATGAATTGCAGATGTTGGTGAATCTCATTCTGACATTAAGCTTCTCTGCCTTCAAACCTCTACTTGAATGCGAATGGGGTGAATTTGTAAATTGGTGTAACAGGTAGATTCTGAATCATATTTATATGAAATCTGGAGAACTTTTGTACGTTGCTGACAAGGTAGTAGTGTTTGTATGATATGGTTAGGCCATGAATGTCGTACAACAAACAGCTGCGGCATCTCATCTCGTGTCATCTGTGATTAGTGTCTAGGCTGGCATTGTGTCTTAACTTGTTTAGAAATCCCAGAATGTAGTAGGGGCATTAGAATTACATGACTCTTTTGTGAAACCTTGTTTTATGCATTCCTGTACCTCTATAATCTGCTGTCCATGCCACCCTTAATCTTCTGTTGTGATACTTACTTCCCAATTTAATCACTAACCAGAGTTTGATATTTTCTTTCTGATGTATAGATTTGAACAAAACTTGCGTCATTTCTCAAATGTAAAGCTTTGACTGGGAATGAGGGAGTATATTTGAGTACGTATAAATTTAAAAAAAGAAAAGAAAAGAAAAGAAAGTTAAATACTGCTGCTAAACTCAATAGTAAAGAACTTGATCATGTGTAATAATTAATAAATTGTGCACTCGAATAAAATATCCTCTTCTCTCTTCTTTGTTCTTATTTTACTCCAGAAAACATGTTTTTGTTTTTACATATTCCGTAGTCAAATTATAAAAAGAAGACAAAAACTTGTGTCCTAGCAGGAATTAACATCCATTCATTTTAAAATATTAAAGCGTCAATACCAAACTATGTTTCATCTGACATTGAGATCGTCTAACGTAAATGTGTCTTTGTAAAGAATAAAGAATAGATTCCACCTTTGCACTATAAAGCAACTCATTATAGTTCTTATACATTAAAGAAATCGAAATTATTATAACCATTCAAATAGAACAGATTCCATTCTTCCCCACACAAAATAGGAACCGGAGAGAAACATATTCCATTTCTTTTTATCTATTCGTATTCTATATGAATTAGATGCATTGGGCAATCGCATGGAGTGAGCTGGTGAACATGCAACTAAAACTTATTAAATATTTAATAGTTATGCATATTTTAAAAAAAATCCCCCTTCCCTAGATAATGATCTTAATACATTTCTTTATAAACAGAAAAATATATGTACGCATCTATATAGTTACATATGTAAGTGGTCGACCACCTCTCTAACAGAAAAATATTTCCATGTAAATGACGAAAGGAATTTATTTCCACGAAATTCAATTTTCTTTGGCCAAATCCAACTTCAAAGCACTTCTATAAATGTAGATATTCAAAAATTTATTTGGCAAAAAGTCGAAGTAATTAGTAATTTGTCGACCATATATGTTTCAATGGTGTAAACAGTTATGCCTAACCACTAATTAGTCGATCATTTATGTTTCAATGGTATTAATTTACAATAATATAGAGTAATTAAAATAGGCATGTGTCGTGCATTTTCGCATTGACATAATATAGTCAATTAGTTATCCTTTATGAGCAAAGTGTTAGGTGTTACCGGTAATGATGGTGTACAATGCAATGCAGGAAGGCGTATATAATTCTCTTTCACGAGTTTCAAGTGTTTTTCTTTTTTAAAGATAAAGATAAAATTTATTAATCGAGTCTCAAAAGTTTAATAACCGCAGGATCTAATAAACTCCCAAAAGGGTGACGTCACTAATGCACATATCTTTGCATTTTGGTTCTCATTAAATAACAGAAGATGCTCAAAAGCAACCGAAATTAAATAAAGATATGAGTGCAAAATAAAGATACTACCACAAATAAGTGTCTTACTCATGTATACGCCACATATACTCATGCAGTCCCATTAATAAAACTAATACTATTTAAAAATATATTTAAGTTGCATTTGAGAAATACTCAAAATTAGTTTCATCAGTTCCATTCCATAGAGATTTACCCCTTCCCTTAATGGTATGCATTATCATTTCAATTTGAAACTCATACCAAGTGACCCTTATTATTAAGACGTATAATTAAATAGTATACACTTAAATGGGAGGCATATAATGAATCCTGATAGAAAAGCTCAACAAGTGAGATGATTTTCCGAAATAAGATTGAGGCATGTGTCAGACCTCTGGGGTTCTTATTGGGTTTGCCCTTTGCTCTTGTCATCGGAATAGCTGTCTGGATTGTCGGCTAAGCCTTCAATTCTGCATTCCTTTTTCGCGAGTTGTTGGAGGTGTACATATAAATGTGTGTGTATGTATAGGTAATAGGTAATAGGTAATAGGTTGGTGTTGTTTGTGCGTGGAAATGGCGCTCGAGCTTATTAAAGCCCCAATCCATGTCATGAACTGGTTTACTTCTCAGATCCCCTGTTGATTTTTTCTTATGGCTTCACTCTCAATTAATCTTGATAATTCTAATTGCCCTGCAATTTGTGAATACTGATTGCTCTTGGATTCAGCCCCAAGAGTAATGCCTTGGTTGTTTGCCCAATTTCTACTATTGTTTCCCCAATTGCTCCAAGTATGCTGCCACTCTGCTCCTCTTCCTCTGTTCCTCCCATTAATTTCTCTGCTCCTTGCTTTCTTCTTCCACCTGCAAAACAATCCCCCACAAATAAAATAAACACAAAAATTCATCTCAATTTATAAACTCATCATTTCTTTTATAAAAATTCATCTCAATTTACTATCTCATTTCTTTTACTATCTCATGTGAATGTGATGCTCTTCGAGCTTCCGCCTGCTTCCTAGCCGCATACTCCACGGCTTTTTCCTCCGCTGCCACCACCGCATCAGTTGTGGCAGCTATCTTCTCCCCTGCATACCTCACCACCGTCTCCCCAGCACCACCAACCTTATCTTTCGCCGCCGCCACCTTCTCCCCCGTGTACCCTGCAACGCTCGCCGTGATATCTGCCGCCGCCTTGGTCACCTCAGCCACCTTCTCCACCGTATACTGCGTCGTTCCCCACCCAACCACCACCGCCTGATCTTTAACTTTGCCCACAAATTCAGCAGTCACATCCTTCTCTCCCACATCTTTTCACCATGGAAAGGAAAATGTAGTTGATCTGCTCTGGTCTTTCCCGCTAAAGATTCAAAATGGGTCGCCATTTTAGGGACTGTATCTTTCTCCACCAAAATGCCACCTTCGTCTGTTACTTTCTCTCTTGTTGCTTGCACTGAAGCCATCTCTGGTTGCACCCTGTCTACCTTTTGGTTTCAATTTCTTAAGACTGATTATAGGAATTCATTTTCGGCTCGGCGGTTGAGTTTTTAGATGATGATGATTGCGAATTGAGATTGGTGTGAGTTTTTTTTTCATTTCCAAATGTGCAGTTAAATTTGACAATATAGAAGTTTACGACAAGATTGCAAATTTTAGCCGCCACTGGAATATTTGAAATCCAATATAAATGCCAGAGATAGTAAAAGGAAGGTTATCAATCACATGATTGGAAATCCAGTATAAATGCCAAAGATAGTAATAGAAAGTTTATCAATCACATGATAGGATACAGTATTTATATTTTAGATATGTTAATGCTACGGACAGAAGGATAATCGACCAAACAAATGGAGTATAATAAACAGAATTGCAGAATCCAGAAACACAGGGCAACCAATTCCTGCTACTAATCAATCAATGTACCTATTCAGAGATGAAGCCCGGAGAAAAGCAACTCCAACTCCTCATCCTGTGTTGTGGTCCTCTGTTAAGACAAACACATAGAACCATACTTTAGTATGAAATACAATAGATTGTCAAAACAAATTGTTACATACAAGAATAGGAATCTAATGAATGAGCACAATTATGGGAAGTTCGACCAATAATTTTAGCAATCGGTTTCTGGTTATCGTGAAAATTATGGTTCGCACAGGCTTGAGCTAATCATATGATATTAACCCTGAAAAAGATGTACCCTATTTGATGCATAAGGTGAAATCAATCATATGTTTTGATTAGCTAAGAACTTCATCTTGGAATAAATAGATGCATTATCATAAGTTCAGCTTGTTAAGGCTGCATCTATTTCCCCCTTCACCATGGAAATCAATAGATAAGACCTAGACTACAAAATTACAAATTATACAGCCCATATGGGGATAATGCTCCTTTTTTCGAGCAACCCTATTCGTCGCCCCCACATCGAGACAAATCAAAGGGTTTAATTCCTCATACAGTTGTGTACAAAGGAGGTTTACACCTTCTCATGAATTCTTGATGTAGCATCCTGCATCCCTAACTAAAGATTGCCATTTTCTATTTTAGAGCAATCTAAAAGACCAAATGGGACTTAATGCCTTAATTTAAACAATCAAGAAATATATTTCTAAGTTCACAGTTGACTTGGAACTCTTTAATTCCCAGAAGCACCATGTAGAGAGATAATCTAGATAACAGATAGCGCAATGATAAAAGAGAAACAGGAGGCATCCACTTGATTTTAATAAAAAAATAAACATGCAAAATGGCGATTAGGAATAATAACCATGATTAGGCAACAACAACACAGAAGCAAAGGCAGCAACTTGATTATACGAAATTTCTCAAGGAATAAGCATGATTATCAACCTTAAGGGAGAGTAGGTTGTGGATTTTGTTGAGGACCCTTAAGCGATGGGAGGCGTAAGCGCTGTTGGGCGGCAGGCACTGCATCCTCTTCATCTCCTCCGTCACCGCCGCCTTCTTCTGTTCATCCTGGTTACAATTAGAAACCACCACCACATACTCCGGATTCATCTTTTGCTTCCACAAACCCTAGACTAGAGAAAATTTTCCCCCAAAATCAAAATGCTCGTAACCCGCGCAACTAAACCCCCAAAAGAATCTTTTGGTGTGGATCAAAAACTAAATTTGCTTTTAGGTTGTACTTTGGAATAATGCATATTTAACCCCTTATTTTTACTCCGTGCACTTTAATTTTGTATGTTTTACTCCTTTTTCACCTTAGCTCCACCACCAGAGACCCGAAGTCTTGGGTTCGAGACACGGAGAGCGAAAATTTATTCCCCCTTGTGATGGTTCCTGTGGTGGGGCGGTGTTCCCCCTCTTATGGTGGTTGCGGCCGTGCACTCATAGTGCATTTTAGAAGCGTGCAACTTGTTATGATAAATAATGTAACTTATTTATACAGAAAAGTGCAACTGTTAATATGAGAACATAGTTGCATGTTTCTGTTATGAATAGTTGCACGTTTTTGTTTTGTATAGTTACACGCTTCTAAAATACACTATGAGTGCACGGTGCACCCGGATGCATATGAGATTCACTCCAAAATTAAATATTAAAATGCAGTTGGAAAAAAAAAAGATTGAAAGTTTAGAAAGCAAATCCTCCATAAATAATGCCTTGTATTTTGAATCCCTACTGGTTATTTATAGTTATATTTTTTATTGTACCCTAAAACTCTACAATTTCATCTCCTAAAATTATCAGTTTTTAGGCCCTGGGGACCTTGCAAATACACCATAAGTTAACATCATTATCTCAAATCAGCCAAATAAAATTAAATAAAAGTTCAAAAAGAAGAGGCCCAGTTGAATACCCCTTTTAGGGGGTAACATGAACAGTCTAATTGTCAAGAAAATACTCCAATGTTCACAGAAACAACAAATGATATCAGACACAGAAATAACATACTACACCACTTCAGAATTAATCATAAATATTATCATCATCAATTCAGGCAACATCTTTACTGCCAAAACAATGAATTTAGTTTACAATTGATTGATCACTACCTTATTCAGCCACCTGTTGAACAAATATATATGAAACAAAACAAAACACCCCTATCTTGAAGCAATTCTCCCTACCAACAACACAAATTAATCAAGCCTTAATTTTTTCTCCATCTTAATTATATATATTTCAATGCTATCATACACTAACGAAAGTGTGGCTCGTTTTGTCAACCGAAGAGAGCCGTGTAGAGCAACAAATTCCATGTGTCGGGAAGCCCCGGGAGGCACCAATGGCTGCAATCCAACCCATTGTGGAGGCTATATAAGGTGGGGTGTGCATCTTTTCTGTATTGGGAAAGCAATGTGATATCAAGCAAGTAAACAGGCTTCTTGATTCTACTCAAAACTTTGTTCACTATAACTGAGGCCAATGGAGTTCCTGCTGGATACTTTATTCCAAAGTATGGTTGTGTCTCACTTTTACATGATCTTGTTGGTGCATTCCATTCCCTTCCCCTGCACATTCGTTCGTTTCAGCTCGACTCGTTACGTATCTGTTAAATATTTAGAATGAGGGATGAAATGCTCACAAATAATGTGTGGGAGAAACTCCTTGGAAAAAGACTTTGGTTTTCGAAGGATCAATGTTGCGATTGATCCATCTTGCCCATGTGTTCAACCCTTTGTAGTATGCTATCAAACGGTTCATATCTTTGTACAATTTTCCTCCTTCTTCAATGTAATTCCACCTAATATCAAATATTAACATATAAAAAAGAACAATTAAATTATATCAAACGGAAAAGTTGTTTTATTTTTCAAGAAGCTCAAACCATGAACGCCTATTTGAACCTTCCAGCAACATTTTATTTTATGTATCATCTTTTGAAATTAAAAAAATCTTTTGGTATTATTCCCGGATAAAAGAACCTACGGTTGAGAACTTCCGGTATGAGTCCACCAATGCCACGTGTTGAAGATCAGGACGTCCATTCCTCTCCAATAATTGCCATTTTGAATGGAATCAAGCTTTAAAACTCGACCTACCTTTTGACTCTCCATGTCAACTAGGTATGGAGTTCGATACAGAAACAATTTAACCCCATAATCCTGCATTCAAATCAACCTATTTATTAAGCACAATATAAATAAGTAGTATTTGTATCAATTCAATTTTAAGTCAAGGGCATAAGCAACTATGTTTATCAATATTAAAAATCAATCCGGTCTCAAATACCATCACATTAGAGAAGAAAACGAAAACACCCTCTATATTAGGTCCTAACATATAAAATTCATAATAGTAATTTTATGTGAAAAAGATAATCGAAACCACTTTTTATTTTCTCTTATCTAAAAGATGATGCTAGGTTCAAATAAAGAAATAACTTAAGCAAAATAGACCTTTAGATTCGACTACTTTATTTCTACACATAATGGATAAGACAAAATTTAACATACTCAATGGATAAATGTTGGGACCAAATTTGTGTCACGCCTAAATAAAACTCAATTTTACGCTGTTCAGTTATGATTCGTCAATGCAAAGAAAATAAAATACAAATAACAGATAAAATTTTAAAAATGCAAAACGATAGCCCCAGGCCCCGCCTGAACAAATAGACTTCCAAATACAATAAATTAGGACTTAATTAATTCATGATTAATTATTTTCCCCACTTGCCTAGCTAGGTGAGGGGTTCCTAGAACATAATGGAAATTTGTTGCTAGTCGTTATACGAAGATGGATTTACCCGGCGTGGGATTCTCTATTTCACAATATGTTTCATCTATTATTTCCATTATCATTTAACCGTTTAGATATTCGTTAAGTATCATTCCTTCAATTTCTACTAATTAATGTAATTAATGCTGATTAATTTAAAAAAAAAAAAAATTCTCACCTTCCATCCTTAGTTTAATTTCTTCTTTCTGGGCAGCGTAGAGATCTCCAAGATGATGTTAAGAATATCAACACTTTCACATATATATATATATATATATATTGTATGATCATTGTTTCATGATTCACTCGGCCCGAGTGGTTCATGGTTCACTCAGTCCGAATAGATCATGATTTATGGTTCATTATTTGATGTTTAGGGTATAGATGGTTCATCCAAATTAAAATTGAATCCATTTTTTTTTTTTGAATTAACCAGCATTAATTACATTAATTAGTAGAAATTGAAGGGGTGACACTTGGCGAAAATCTAACGGTTAAATGATAATGAAATAGTAGATGAAATATATTGTGAAATAGGGAATCCCATCCGGATTTACATGATTATAAACTCACAAGTTATTTTATAAATCAAAGATTTGATTAATATGACACGATGTTGCAAAAGAAAAATAACTCAAACTTAAATAGGAGATGGAAGACAAGTGGAGTTGGTGCAATCAATACATATATGTCTTTTTTTTTCTCAAATGGAGTGATGATTGATTCATCACCTAAAATCGTTTCCTTTGAATATTAGTTGTTATTCAATTTACGCTATCTTGATTGATCACAGGCTACAATCATGCAACATCATGACATTTCCTCATTTTCGGAGGAATTTTCAAATATGCATTCCTCGCCTTTCTAGTTTCTACTTTCTACTACTGGATAATATAAAGATATTTTTTAAATATTTGTGTTTTTGTGTTGGTATAATGTAGAATCTAATAATGAGTTTTAAATAATAAATTCGTTATTTTCGTAATTATTAAAAAAATCTTTATTAAAAAGTATGTGAAACAGATTCCTAATTTAAATATCACAGTTCAGTTTTTATCCCCATAAAATGCCCCATCTCATAAAAAATAATTTGGAAGACCATCGCACCTAAATTTGTGTGTTACATTTAAATATTTGGGTTATTTTTGTGCATATTATCAAACTATAAAATTTACTTTAAATAGGCAAAAATCTTTACATTATAATATTTTTAATTCAAGGAAAATTAACTCAAAAAAAATAAAAGGTTAAATAAAAAATTCTACATTTGTAACAAAAAAAAAACTAAATTAAAGGAGGAGGGAGGACCCCTTGAATGCAACCAATATAACAAAAGAAAGGCTGCGGCCTAACTAAATAATGTTAGTGAGTTTTAAATTGGCATCGCCAACTTTATCTAAGTTGGTTTGTGGGCCTCTGCATTTTACAAGGGTTATCAATTTCTTTTTTAAGAAATTTAAAAACGCTCATCACCATCTAATTAAAGCCATACCACCTAAAAAAACGCGAATCACTGACAAAACTAATTAAATCCCACGATCAGTGTTATTTATGTCATCAAGTTTCTGGGTGAAAAGAATCTGAGCCTGTTCTTATGGAATTAAAAAGTTGAACGAATTTGTGCTTGAATATTTTATTCCAAAAGTTAAAATATAAAGTAGTTTTGGAAATACTTTATCTTATTGTCGTAGGTGAAAGAAATTTTCCTGTACAGATATTTATAGTATTATTTTGTTTTAATTATTAGTGGCAGTTTACATTATAAAGCTGTGTGTAACGTTTCCGCATTATATAAATTGAAAGTTAATTTGTTTTTTTTATATATATAGAACCATGCATAATGACACCAATTAAACGTAATTCAATTTTCTTATTGAATGTTTACGTGAAATCTCAGAATCTCTCTTTATGGTCACTATTGCAAAGACTTGACACCATAATTAACGGGAAAAAGCACATATCCGGGTGCAAAATTCAGACAAAAATAGCAGAAATCAATAAATACACATCGACGACTTTTTTTCCTAAAGTTAAAAAGGGTCAAGGACAAAAAAAAAAAAAACTCGAATTAGTTGAATTTAAGAGGGAACACCTTAAAAATCCTAACTATTTGTAATTATTTTGTAGAAGCAAGCAAGGTTAAAGTTCCCACTTTACCCTTTCCGGACTCAATTTAAATAATCCCCAGAAAATAAATACTGCTACGACGTAAATTTAATGTAATAAAGTCGGTCGGGTGTCGAACGCTTTGTCCCCTATTTTTCTCATTTAAAAAGATTTGAAATTTCAAAGCGGAAAAAATAAAACATTAAATTAATTCAGCTAAAATCTTACCAGGAAAGTGAGCTCAGCAATACCCTCACTTCTAACGAGTGAAGTCCTAGCATTTGGCACCCACGAGTGAATCATGCAACTCATTGACTGCCACATGTTCAGACTCAGTGAGTCACCCACAAACATGATTTTCTTCCCCCTGTATTTCTCCAAAAAATTCAGCCCATTAAACCTGCCAGAAAAAAATCAAGTTACAACAAATTTCATCCCAAATTAAATTAATTAGAAGTAATGTTAATCAATTATAATTAAACCTGGGTAAATTGCATGAGAAAGGCTGCCATCTGTACTTGAGGTAAGCTTGATCGGGCCTCTTGTACTTGAGGCAATTAAATTCGTCATCTATGAAGGGACACGTGGCGAAATTGTAGAGGGGGTATGAGGAATCGTACACCCATTTTCCGCTGAAGATGTTGCAGGTGCCGGCGAGTTTCCGGGCGGCGGAGGTGGTGGCATTGGGGTGGTTCTCGGCGGTGGCATTTGGGTGGTAGTGTGAAAATAAGAATGCTGAGAGGAAAAGTGCTTTCAATATACGCCCCCTCATTTTGAATAGAGCTGAAAATGTGTGATTCCTGGTCCTGGAGCCACTTATATACTATAGTACGACCTGCCGGAATTTATGAAATATTAATTGGAGTGTTTGATTTATTGATCAACATGTGGGGTTAGAATTAGATGCATCATCAATTCCTCAATTCAATATTTTTTGGAATACTTCTAATTTAGGATATTTTACTTTTTAAGAGTTTTATTTAATGATTTAGTCACCAATCAATTCAACTTATAAGTTATATCTCGTTTCTTATAGGAATAGTCATTAGTATTTGATTGACTCGTTGCGTAACTATCTCATATATGCATTATTCTCACAACTATCTCATATATACATACATGGACATGTATAAAATTAAGGGGTGTTGAGGGACATATATTCTGATTTTTTTCAAATTATATATATGTGTATTTTTTTTTATTAAGACCTCTATTTTATATGATCAGCGCTCACCCCTGAATTCAAAACCCAAAAATTGGGAAAATTTCAACCAGGTACAAGAATTGCAACATAATATCAACCAGGTACAATGTGCAAAAATGGGTTTGCACGCAAAAATACCACAGTGCAAACCCATTTTTGCACATTGTACCTGATTGATATAAAATGCTGCACTTTGTACCTAGTTGAAATGAAATCCCCCCTTGAAAATATTCATGATATTATAGTATAGAGAATTGCTGCCTCTTGACGTAAAGTTCTAGACCACGTCCCTGACTAATTATATAGTACTCCACCCGTCACACAAAAGTATGCTTAAAGGCTGAAATAGATTTTATGGAATGGTAGATTAAGTACGTTTATGAACACAATTTTTCTTATCTTCATCGTCCAACAATCACTTAATTACTTAAGTCATCATTATATTTTACTCACAATCAACTTAATCTATGTTTCCGTAAAACCCATTTTAACCCTCTGAACATATTTTTGAGGGACGTGGAGAGTATAACAAATTAATGAGATAGTCTCTTGTATGATGAGATCATCTGATCAAATAATTTTTTGTCTATTCTCAATGGGTATTCAATTGATTGGTTTGAGGGGTCTCAATACTTTTCATGTTATAATTAGGTTCAATCTTATATATGTAATTAGGTTCGATCGATCTCAATTAATTAAACTTAGTTCAGCCTTAACTCTATACGTACTTGAACTTCAATCTATATCATGGAGAAGTAATAAGATTGACGGGTCTTTCTAACAAAGTTCTCACGGCATTGAAAAATTATTTGCATATATATTTGTGAATAATTAATATTTTTGTACATATATGTGTGTGTCACGACTCAACATCACATGAGTCAGTCGATGGGATCACTGACTTCATTAATTATCCGATGATCCCGTTGTAATTAAAACAAGTGTCCCCCACCTGTGCATTGTAGAAATATCGGAGATGATTGGTTCTGAATTGTGATCGAACCCATGATTTGGGCACCATCATTACTTAAAAATTCTGCGATTCCAAATTGGATTATATTTCCTTTAATTAATCTAATATCTGAGAAATCAAGGTTTATAGTAGTATATATCAACATCTTACACGTTACAATCACTTTCACACTATTCAGAACTTGTCTAAATGTGTTTCCCACCAATTTTCCACAATTGCATGATTAACTATACCCCATTCACCATGTGACTATCATGTGTGAATCATAAAAAGTTCTATTTTGATTTTAAAAATTAATATGTATATATGACGATGAGCAAATGTCAATTTGATTTAGTTATATGTTTTCTTTGGTAGATTACGCAGACTTTGTTATTCGAGAATCATGATCAATATGTATGCAATTAAACTTATACATGATGTGTGTGTATAATCATGTGCGTAGCGTCATTCACCAATTGTAGATAGGGGTGTAAAAAAATACCGAAATTTCAGTATATCGTGTTTGTCATACCGAAAAATATCGAATCTATCGAAAATTTTAGTATACCGAAATTTTAGTACGGTACGTGATTAAGATATACATCGGTATACCGAAATACCAATCTTTAAAAATTAATAATTTTATATCATTTAAATTGTTATATATTTAATTGAAGTTTTCCGTTGAAGCTCATAATGTGTCAATTCCAATTAAATTATATTGCAATCCATCAATAGAGTATTGCTCAATAAATTAAATTACAGTTATCAATTAAATCAAAACGAAACCCTAGCTACTCCTCACACGATTCAAAATCTCTTCCACTCATCAATCTTCATCCATCATTTTCCATGACAATTCGTCTCTTTATCCATGTCTCTCCACGAAACCTTATTGAAGAATTGGGTGGTCGTGATTAATCTCATCTCCCTCTCCCTCCACCACAAAATGTATGTAATTTAAAGAGGGTGTTAAAGAGGGATATCTGTTTTGTGAGGGTTTTAAAGAGGGATATTATCCCTCTTTAAAATGGGTCGTCGACAATGGTGTAACGAGGGTAAATAAAACCGTCGTTAAATTAAAGAGGGTTTTAGCGGCGACATCGACACATGTGTCGATTAGCGAGGGTTGAAAACCCTCTCCTATTAACGAGCGCATAAACGCTCGCTAAAACCCTCGTCCCATTTCCCGAGGGAGATGAAAACCCTCGTCCCATTTCCCAAAGGAGGTGAAAACTCTCGTCCCATGTAGTCAAAGATTCCGGAAATATAACGAGGGTTATATTCCCTCGTCCCATTTCCCGATGATTTTAAAGAGGATTTTAAGCCCTCGTTTTTTCGGAGAAAAAAAAACCTCGCAAAATTTCGAAGGAGGTTTGAACCCCGTCCCATGTAGTCCCAGATTCAACGATATAATGAACCATATTCCTCGACCCATTTCCCCGATGATTTTAAAAGAGGATTTTAAGCCCTCCAAAAAATGCAAAAAAAAACAGGCAATTTTAACCCTCGTATGAGCCCACCAATGCATCCACACAACCACTGACACCTCCCAGATGTCCAATAGAGGCAATTTTAGCGTGTTTAACACAAAATGTGTTTGGGCACGCTTAAACACGGTAGTTACTTGACATTAATGCCTTTCTAATTGTATATATTATATATATATATATATGTATTGTATATTTATATGTTATTTCTTAATTATACTCCACATTTATAATACAAATGTTTATTATATATATATATATATATATATATATACACACACATTTTAGTTTAATTAAAATATTTATAATTAAATTATAAAGTAAATAATTTATATTCTTCTATATACTTATTAATATGAATAATTTTTTTTGTAAAAATAATATTTTAATATTCTTCTTCACAATTTACTAACACTATATATATACATTTATATATTTTTATTAACACTATATATTTTTTTTAATTACTATTAAAATATTTTTAATAAAATTGTCAAATAATCACTTTTATATTGTCTTTCACTATAATCACTTTATTAAAATATTTTAAAAAAAATTTGTCAAATAATCACGTTTTTATTCCTTTTCATTATATATGTGCACACATATATATACGTGCCAATTCTCATATACTAACACTAATCCTCATAAACTAATCGTAGAGATTAATTAATCAACAAATATTCATAATTAATAACTATAACAAACACATGTGACAAATATTCAGAAATTCCTCAAAATACATAACAAAGTATTTAGTCAATAAAATCATCAAGATAGCTACATGTCATTCATATCATGATCATCATCACCATCATCATTGTTGGTATTGAGAAGCTCATTAAAAGCAGTATTTTCGGAACGAAGCCGAACCACTTGGACCATGAACATGAACAGGAGGGACGCCGATCGGAGGAAGAAAACCACCAGGAAAGTTCACGGGAATTTGGGAATAACCACCAACAGAGACTTTGGGATATTGGGGATAAGAGGGATAAGGGGGAAATAAGGAGTTGAACAGCCCGAACCCCTGGGCACCAAGATTGACCTGGTGAGGACTACCGCCGACCTGATGCGGACTACCACCGGCCTGCTGAGGATGGGGAATAAGACCGGTCTGCTGCGGACTACCACCGGCTTGCTGAGGATGGGGAATAAGACCGGTCTGCTGCGGACTACCACCGACCTGCTGAGGATTGGGAATAAGACCGGTCTGCTGCTGAGGACTACCACCCGATAGGTTTCCCTGTTGGGGAAAAAGTCCCGCCTGCTGCAGCTGAGGATAAAGACCACAATGTGGGTTTGCCTGTAGCCCTTGATAAAACGCACTCATTTGATTTTGCATATTTATCCATTCCTGGCGCATAAACTGATCGCGCCGCTCCATTTCCTCTTGGAACTTCCTAGTCATCTCCTGAGCCATATTCTCTCGTTCTTGTCTTTCTTGTGCCAACAAACGTTCCATATCAAGCTGCGAGTAGCCGCCAATACTAGTGCCTCTTGAGCTCCCACCTGGGCGAGATTGAATCGCCCCAATTAAATCGTTTGACCGAGACCTCTAAACTTTCCGTGGGCATATGACACCTGTTCCGTATACAACTGGCTCAATTTTTTTTTTTTTTTTCCTTCTCGTTTGCTGGCTGCTCGGCTAACTGGCCGAGTTTCTCCCTCACATCCTTCTGGATATACAAAAAATGTGACATTTAAATTTCTATATATTATTAACTTGTTAAGTGGTATATTGAATAAACAAAATCAAGCACTTACTAGTGTGTTTTCCATGTCCTTATACGTGAAATTCTTTCCTTCTTTTTCGTGAAAATGTAACACGAGGTCCCATGCAGTTGGGAGGAATCCATGTTTCTTAAACTGGATTTAGAAGCTTTTTGTTAATAATGAAACATGTTGTTCCGACATCTAAATTTGTTGCAGGGACACCTAATCTTTCCCTGGTTCATCCAATTCGGTTTACTAGTGGCAAAAACTATAAATGATTCGTGTCCATTGTAAAATTCGAAAGATATCATGCCATTAATCGATCTTGGACCATACATCCAACGTAAATGGCCAGAATAATCCATATCAATCTGTTTCACATTTACGAATTAATTAATTATATTCAAATTAAAGCCTACTTAATAATTATTATTTCCTAAAAATTTCGGCAGAGTTTCATTTTATTTTATCGTATTCCCCAATTAATCAAGATCCTACGTGCATCCATTTCCGACTTAATCAATTGAAATTAATTAAGTCGGAACACACATGTTCTACAACAAGCAATAACCAACAAATATTCATCAACATCGATCCCTCCACTCCAACGTACGTAATTAATATATTCTTTACATGATCACAACTACACTAAATAAGCTAAATTAAGCTAATACTAAATTAACCTTAATAGTACTAATTAATATACACGTGTTAGCTAAATAATACAAAACTAATACTACACAATAAAACAAGGAATACTAAACAACAAAGCAACTAATATTTATAATTAAAACATTAATTAATCAACTAATACTACAAAATTAATCAACTAATACTACATAATAAAACAATTAATCAATTAATACTACACAATAAAACCAACTAATACTACACAATAAAATAAGTAATACTACTCAATTAATCAACTAATACTACACAATAAAATAATTAATCAACTAATACTATACAATATATAAAACAATTAATCAACTAATACTACACAATAAAAACAACTAATACCAATAAAACAAGTAATACTATAGTATAGGCCAACTAATACTTACAATTAATAAAACGAAAAACTTACCTTAACCGGAAAATGGCGGGCTGCAGCGCGGGGCGGTGGAGAGCTCCTCACCGTTGCCTTCTCTTCAAAATTCCGAAAGAAGAAGATTAATGGGGCTGGAGCGGTTGTATTTATATGGAGGTTGGAGAGGGTTTTAAAGAGGGCCAAAAACCCTCTCGAAATTGGAGAGGGTTTTAAAGGAGGCCAAAAACCCTCGTTTTCTTCCTAGGGCAGAGCGCGGTTGACCGCTGCAAATTACGAGACCGTTTTGAATTAGAAGAGGGTTATAAACCCTCTTTAATCTGACGTGGGTATCTGACGAGGGATTTTTACCCTCTTTAAATCGCGCGTCAGATATAAAGAGGGTTTTGAACCCTCTTTAAATTCACCCTCTTAAAATCTCTCGTGCAGTCCTCATGAATAGGATCCCTCTTTAAAACTCTCTTTAATTAACAAGTGTTTTATTTCCCTCTTTAAAAACCCTCTTTAAATCAGGAATTCTTTGTAGTGCTCTCTCTCTCCCTAATAATTTTTGGGTTCATGACTTTAATACGTCCGAGCAAAGAGTGGAGATGATTTTAGTTTGGACTGTGGAGGCTAGTGTCCGTAGTTCACCGCCTTCTACATACAAATTTGTGAAAAAACTAATTTGGTATGGAAAACGGTATATCGGTATGATTTGGTATCTGAAATTCCAAATTCCAAGAAAATCTGGAGTATGTGATTTTTTATATCTTTGAACTTTTCGATACCAAAAATTTGATGCAGATCGATATACATTTTTTATAATGATTGATTAAATATTTTTTTTAAAATAAAGAAAATACTTTTTAATTGTTGGAATATCAACGGACCAGAATGCTGAAAGCTGCTTTTCAAAGTTCTTAAAGATAAAGTACAAATTATTTATGCATCTATTGTTTGGATCCATCTCAAATATGTATATTTAATAGTCGAAGAATATAAATAAAAGGATCGAATAATGACTAAATAACTTGAAGAATTTATGAACCATTTATGTAGCTAGTGCTATATTTTGAATGATTGACAAATCAAAATAGCGACATGTTTGGCCCTTCCTCTGTTAATAGGGGTTAATGGGGGTCTACCTCTTAAACAATATGAATACATGCACAAAAATATATCCACAGAATAAAACTCCAAAAAAGTTGACCCAAAGAAACCCCCCATGGAAGCCGGCCAAACGGCTCATAGACAAACTAGTACGTTTATTCAAATCAGAGAACTAATTAATTATTGATAAAAAATTATATGAGATAGTATCATACAATCTATCACAAATTAAAATTCATTTTTTCATAGTATTAATGGTCATAATGCCAAAATTATGTTCATTCTCACTATAAAATCGTCACATGCAAGTGTTGCTCTTAATTATTATATTTTGATATTCCTTGATTTGCCTGTAAAAAAAAAAAAAAGATATTCCTTGATTTGCAGCTTAGTTTTATTTAAAACGGTTGTCTATATGACTATATATAAAGGTGAGCTTCTATACACACATAGATAAAATTTTGTATTAACCTGAGACCCGCAAACCTCATTAACTTCTACCCAACAAATTCTAAATGAATTTTATAAATTTTGATAGACGGAATTTATAAATGAGTCAAAAATAAAGTGTAATTTACATGAATCAAGTTTACACGAGTATTACTTCTAACTTTTATGTACAAAATAGATTCAACTTCGCATACAAGCACTGTTCATTTTCAACAATCAAGGCTTAAATATCAAAATATTTATGCTTATCTCTTGCAGGGACATGCTATCCAACCAATCTTAAATTTGACACTTGATATTGTAAATCCTCATATTAGTGCTTAAATTAATTTTTATATAAAAGCATCATCAATTTGAACTTCTAAGCAACAAGAAACTTTTAATAATTTAGTAATAGAAGTTCTTTCTATGGGGGCCATGATAACAAGGTATTTGGATCAATACACACATTACTTATTAAATTTATGTATTGAAAAAGAACAATGACTCACTTGCAAGGCTGCTACTGTAATCACTTTCAAAAGAAGAAAAAATAAATGTCAATTATGATAGGAGCATGACATAAAAGAAAAACTGTACACTCACCTAACTTTATATAATAAGGGACTCAACTATAAGAAGCTACCTAATCAGAGAATAATCTCTTTATCAAAATTATGAAGGAAGAATATATACTCAAACTCAATTATGGATTAGTTGGCTGTAATTAAAGCAGTGTTGGATTAGGTTGCTAACTAACTAAAGAATTGCACTTAATCTTTTCTTGAAAACGTAATGCTGATTGAAGATCAAATCTAGATCGCTTCAAATGGTATAAAATGTGTGACCAATCATCGGATCTCACGTTCTACTAAATTAAGACAAAAACTCTTATGAGTCGGGTATATTCTAGCATAAATTAACATCACCCCTCCCAAAATGTTAAAACGTCAATGCCCAAATTATATTCCGTCCTACCGTGAGACTGTCTCATACAAGTGTATCTCTTTAATTAATTTCATACATTTTTCTCAAAACAATTCCATGTAGCAAGTGTGATACTTGAGTATCATTAGAACTTGAAAATGACAATTCCATGAATTTGGCATGTTCCACTTTGTGGGCTCATTCCATTAGTAAAGTGTTCTCTTCTCTGTTATCTCAAGTTCATTACTTGGGTGTTGAGACTTGAGACTTAGACATCGTACCAAACATGTACAAACCTTTTTAGTACCGTATTTATTTGTAAATATTCATTTATATTTGTCCACAAATAACCCTTTAGTAGGTGGTGCAATTTACGAAATGGTAAATAGGTTAAGGAAAAGACAAAGTTCCAGTAAAATCCATGACACAAATAGAACAAGAGCAAATAGATGAATTCTTATTTATTATTTTCTGGAGCAGATACAGCTGATGAACCATAACAAAGGCCTTTATTGTTTTGATGTATACAGAAACATCAATATTAACATTACAGTGTTTATGATAATACGTAAAAATACATTATGCATGTTCAAGTTATAGACTCATTCAATCGCAATTGGTACTCACTCGCTCGATTGAAGTGTGGTGATTCTGAAAGTACGACCATCTTTATCCCGATCCATGTTAAGGAAAAGTCAGAATCGTGTGGCTACAGAAGCTCCCACTCGGATTCACAAAGTGTTTTTGTTTTATCAGAGTCTGGAGTTATGACCCCTGCTTCTAAACCTAAATCTTTATATTGGAATTCATGGTGATCTTGCTTTCCTGTAGACCTCAATTTTGATGAAAGTGCTTCATAGATCTTTTTCTGAAGAAATTTTTTAGTCAGAACATGTATACACAAAAGAGAATAAGAAGAATAGGTAGAGTGAAAGACAACCTTGTAGGACTTGTGTGTCTTTGTCTCTAGAGAAACACAGTGAAGCTTATCCAATTCTACCAAGATACACGATTCCTCCAACTTCGACTTTTCAACTGGCTCAAGATCATCCTCTGTCTCGATTACCTCCACGTCAAAGTTATCTGAACAACAACAAAATAAACGTAACCAATCGTACAGAGTATTAATGTAATGGGAGTTGTGCACATTCCTCTATCAAGGTAATGGGAGTTTCTCGTTTTATCGTTTTCAAATCTTTAAAAAGGAAGTATATGTATTAGAGTGTAGCATATCGTACCTTCATAAGACACAATAACTTCTTCACCGTCCGATTCAACTTCACATGTAGTGCTTCCAATATTTGAATTTATTTGAGAGAGTGAGCAATCTTTCCTGAATGTTTCTGCCATGAGAAAAAGAAAAAGGTGATCTTGAATGCTTCTGGTCATTCTGGAAGATATATGACAATATCGTCCTCAAAATTTGAGAGGCAGAATTACGCAGGACGTCATAACAATGAGTAACATTTGGGTGGTGCACAACTAATACTATTCAATTAAACAACTAATACTGACCGACTAATACCTTTTAGTGAAACAACTAATACCATTTAAAAATGCATTGGAGTTGCATGGTGCAATTGGTGCACATATAAACAATATTGAAACTTTATGAGTACCAATAGGTTCGGTGGGCAAGCCATGAGAGCATGAGTTGCACTCAGAAACATCTTTCTTTTCCTTCAAAGATTCGTCTGATATAAATATGTCGGAAGCAGGGGAGGTGGATTGAGGATCGTTTTTCTCTTTTCTTTCAGCTGATAAATTTTGCTCCGACTCAACAGAAGCATCGGAAACAGGTGTACGTTTGGGTACTGCTTCTCCACGATCATTTCTAACAAAAAACTCGGAGGATCTCGTGACATTCAACTCACCAGAAGGTACCAGGTAATTGCTTTTCATGTCATACACAAGCAAGTTACTCCCCACTCTCGATGAAGACGTAGTTGCCCCACGTGATATTTTTGAAGGATGATTATTTTTAGAAATTCTTTTGATGCCAGTTGGGTGCTTATGGATGCCCACTTTCTTGCTTTTGGCAGAGCATGTATTTTCATCTGGAACTCTAGGAGAAAGTGCAGAAAAATGGTTTGCATCACTGCGTACATTTAAGGGTGATTCTTCTGCAGTTAGAACAGAAATATCTTCATCCGTGGTTTCTTTCTTGTCAAGCTCTTTTTGGATGTCTAGTTTGTTCAATTTTGGCTTCTTATTTATATCAGCGTGAGCGTACGGCAAGTCTACTGCAGCTAGTTTCAGAGGATCTGAGGGAAGCAAATCCTGCATTATCTCTTCACAGAACTTCTTTACACTCACACCAACTTTCTCCACCTGGTTTTCTACATATTTGGCAGTATCCTGAAGAAGATGCACGAAAGAATGAAAAAACGAAAACAGATAGTATTAAAAAAATAAAAATCACAACTAGTGAAAGTCCACATCAAATAAACTTACCAAGTGAAAAACAGATATTATAACTAAGGCACACAATTTGCACGAAAAATGGGTGGGAAAGGAGGATATACCTCATACATAACCTCTTCTACCTCCAAGCACATCTCTTCAAACTTCTGATATATGTTTCCTGCCCACGTTATACCTTTGAAATCCATACCACAAAATGTTGAATTGATTCTCGCGTCCAAGTTCCAAGGGGACGTCAGTACTTAACTGCAAGAACCAAAAAGAAAATTATCTTGATAAAATTATGCAAATGGTGGTATATCCATTCAAAGTCAACTTAGCAAAATTTTGGAACACAAGAAGCTGTTTGTATATCATTCATGACAAATTTAAATTGACGGGTTAAAAGTTCCACACACACACAAAAAAATAGTTAAACCAACCAATCACTCAGGCAATTGACTAGGTTATTATCGATATTAAAAAATATTGTCTGAGATGTCAATTATCTGGTCCTTCTGTTTCACATCCAATTGGAGCTAAGAAACCAGAATTTAGCAATACTAAAAGAAGTCTTCAAAGTAAGTTAGATTCGCAACAGGATGATTGGACTGTGAACATGATAATGATGAATCAGCGTAAACGATAGCAAGGCCTCAGAAGACCAAGATATTAAATGGTAAAATTTTGAAACTTGCAACATTAATAGTAGCAAAAAACCAAGATTCGCAATATCAAGAGAAGAGTGACATAAAGTTAACTTCAATAACCATACCCAATTAAGGAAATTTTCCAGTAATTTCAGTTACAGCTGAAATATACAACACTAAAACTTAACAAAGAACTTAACATGAGTCATTTACCAAGAATGATACAGCTTGTTGCAGAGAAATGAATTACCAAATAATCTCCCTTTAGTGTTCAAACACAAAGGAATTCCAAAAAATTTGTAATAAGCTACAAGAATAAAGCCCTAAGCAGCCAGTTTAGGAGTATAAACTCAGAAATTCCTATTTAACAAAACGAAACATATACCTCCCCACAAAAGTAGGCACCAAAATAGAGAAATTTCTGAGCACTCATTTCATGTGTTTGGAATAGTTATTTGACAATTAACTTATATTATACCTCATACTTCAGAATTCAGATGAGGGTTTTCATTCCACCTTAACTAAACCGAATTCCTTGCAAGATATTCGGGATCATCAAATAAATCACCATCATAAAACAAGAAGAAAGGTATACTCTTACTAACTTCAAGAACACAAATTTATCATACAACCCACCCCCACCCCCACAAAAAAAAAACCCAACAAAAACAGAGAAAATCAATCCAAAATATAAATAAGCATCGGTTTCATCAGATACAAAGAAAAAGAAAAAGGTATATATACCTATAAAGACGATCAAAAGCAGAAAAGACATAGAAGCTCTAGAAAAATTAACTAATTGGAGTTTAAATATTAATTAGTAAAAGATGGAGCAGAGGAACTTACAAACAGAGTAAAGGAAAATGGTCCCAGAAGCAGCAGATACCATAATGAAATGAATTACACCATGGGATATATTAAAATTACATAAAGAAACTAAAGAAGAATAAATAAATAAAAAACTAGAGTCAATGAAAAGAGAGTGTGAGAGTGGTTGAGTTTGAGAAGAAGAATGAGAAGCATACAGAGTATGTTTGTGTGAGACATTCAATTAATTTACCACTTTGAAAATCATATCTCATTATAGTTTAAAATTTAAAATTAGATTTCAAAATTATCTCGAGTACATCTACACTCTTATTTTTCACAAAATTCAATACAATTACATCACTATTTTTCTCACTCTCAACACAATATAATAATATCACATCAATTATTATTAAACATTGATTTGACATAAAATAAAATCACCCCTATCAAAATTTCAAAACGAACAAATATTTTTTACTATTCACCGGGACTTTGAAATCACTTGAATCCCCAAAAAAACATACCCATGGAGACATGTTCCACTACTGGTTTCTTTTAGGCAAGGGTTCTTGACTTCTTGACACGTGTATAAAGATGATCACTGTGGCAACTATTTTAGTTGGAGGTTGGAGATCATATTTCTGTATTTTTTCTACTTTTTTTCTTTTTTCTTTTGTGACAATAATTAACAGAGAAATTATTTAAGGGTATGTTTGTTTTGGGCTTATAATGGGCGGGAAAATTCTGGACTTTGAAATTTAGGATTTTAAAATCCTAATTAATAATAAAATTATATGTTTGTTTTGAAATTTTATAGAGTAAGATTATATAAGATTGTAAAAAAATTGATTGATTTGTATTATTATATTATTATAGTAATGATTGAATGATTGAGTATTGTGTTGAAAATTGTGTAAAAGTGATAATATTATTATTAATGGGAATAGGTGCAGATGTAGGGTTTAGGTTATGTTTTAAATTTGATTTTGAAATCCTGATTTTAGTATTGTATTAAATGGGTATGTGGAAATGTAAAGTTCAAAGTCCTATCGGAATAGTCTCAAAACAAACATACCCTAAAACAATAACTGTGACTACTGGCGATTTCTTAATTTCAAGAAATTGTCGTTGTCATTATCATAATAACTTATTATCACCACGAAAACAAGAGGTAGTGGCTAGAAATTAGAATGACAAGGAAAGTGAAATTCAAGTACCTTCCAAATAAAGGTATTTTTAAGAAGTATCGCCCAAATATACTTTAAAGAATGTCACTCCTCTAATTATTTAGAAAATTTCGTCTATTATTAGTTTATTACTCAATGAAAAGATACAGCCCCCCTTCGATATATTAGTTTGATCAGAACTGTACCTTTAATTATTAGTATGTTTAATGAAAATAATTATACACATTTCGGTTTGGTTTATGAGTTTAATGAGAATGGTGGTTTTAATTGTTAAGCATGATGAATTGCTGAAATGTAGCAGTTTGATGAAACTTGGGTGAAATAGATATGAAGCAGAATAGTTTACACACACAAGCAGCAGTATAATAGTAACATATCATCTCTCGAGTTTCTGTAAACCAACCCAGTCTAAACATTCCCCACTATCCAGCTGCTTGAAAATCTCCAAAATCATCATCCCGAACATCTTGTAATTCTTTCTTTTCAAGGGATTCTGATCCGTCCGATCGATCCTTTTCCAGATCAGATGATGTCTTCTTTTGCTCCGGGCTAAATGGAGAATTTTCCTGGGCCGCAACAGGTGAGAGTGGTGGAGGTGGAGGCGGCGGCAGTTTGATGCTAACCGGTGTTTCTTTGTTTTTAGGCTTATCCTCCAAGGACAGATTATCCAAACGCTGCTCGAAAAACTTGGACTTTGTGCTGCCCCCGTCGTTCTGTGTCTATCAAAAACGAGAAGCCGAATCAGATAATGCATACACGATTAGGCAAAGCCTTCTACGCATCAGTTGTACCATGCAACTAGTGCAATTTTGACCAAAGTTTCACTCATTCACAAAAGTCACCGAAATGTAAAATGGGAAGTATTAGTTTATATGAAGAAAAGTATTATCTCGGACACAATAAAAGTACTAGTCAGTATGATGAACATTATTAGTTCTTTTTTAATATGCAACTAATATTTTTCATCAAATGAGCTGATACTTATTCATTACATGAACTAATACTTTTCGATAGCTTTTTTCTATGGTTCGCGAAAAAATATACAAAAACAACTTGGTCGAAATTTTCTGGTCAAAATTGCACTAGTTGCACGGTGCAACTGGTGCACAGAAGTGTAACTCATGCGATTATGGTAAAATCGTGAGAGATTGTACCTTCTTTAGCTGAAGCACGAGGGTTTCCCCGTCTTTTAAGCTGTAATCAACAGAAGAAGTTTGCTGGTACTGCTGTTCCATCTCTTCTGCAGTTTTTTTCTTATTTAAGTACCTATAGAATTTAACAAGATAATCGAAGTGGAGTTATAAATTTAATAGAAGGGAAGGCAAGTAATGTGAATAAGGAAGGAAAATACTTCATATGGTCATGGAGGGCAACTTGGAAGTCATATGCTTCAGTTCTTTCTCGAAATCCAATACCAATGAAAGCATGGCGAAGGCGCCCCCCTGTATGAGTTGGTTCATTTTAATAAAAAGCTCATGCAAATGATCGAAATATAAATGACAGGGTAAGTATTAGATAGTGAGCACATAAGACTAAATTGGATTGGTAAATTCTTTTGACCCAAATGTATGTCATATGGTTTTCCGATGAATAAAGCTTTAAAAATAATTCAAAGCATGTATTGCTAGATAATTACTAAGCTGAATTAACTGGAGGTACATATCTTATATTATTAGATTGTTTTAACACATTGCTGATTTAATGATTCATAAACAACTGTAACTAGATAGCAATTTACTTGGCAATTTAATCAAGTTTCAAACTAAATTTTCCAACAAAAGAATACTGACGAAGCAAGATGAGTAAATAATATAGAAGCAAAAGGAAGCGTCATAGAGTACCAATATTCTCTTCAACCCGAAGAACGAAATATCTGCAAAAGCACCAAAAGCAGTCTCAACATTTTAAGGCAATAATATTCATGGAAAATAAAAAAATCTCAATCAGGTTGTGCCAGTTTCCTCACCTGCTGCTATCAATAACAGCCTCCACTGGATATTGTTCCCCATCTCTCAAAAATGCCCGAGCATAAAGTTCACCTATCACATAATTAATTGATACAGAATCTCATCAAGCCTGAAAAATTAAGCAACTCTACTACTATGGGAAATCAAGAAAATCCACCTGTTGTTTTGTCTTGTAACCGAATGATGCATTCTACTCCTTTACTAATAACTTTCAAAGTGCCTTCCCATGCCCATTTGTTGACATCCCATTCATCAGCCCTACAACAAGAGGATTTATTTAAATATTTTTATCACACATTAAATGAGTCCTGCAGCAAGTATGTTGCTATTACTGATTCAATAGCTGTCTTTTGAAGTGGATAATAGCAAAAGTGCAGAACAAAGTAGAAGTAACTCTATTGGCCAACACTCAGGTTATATAGATCGATGAACTTGACACTAAGGGTTCAAATCCATAACAAGAAATCCATTTAGCTTGTTTGGACTTTGGATAATTTCATATTACAGTGAATTTCAAACCCTGGAACTCTTATTTGAGATATTCTTTGAGTCACTGCAGCGGCTTCTAAACTCATTCACGTACGACATCATTGCAAATCCTTCCCCAAGTCTTCCCATAAAATTTAAATCTTTTTCATCCATATGCAACCTTAGGTTGACCTTGGATTGAGGATGGAGACGGATTTAAAATCCATAGCAGCAAATTCATTGGTAGTTATTTGATTAGAAGGATTTGGGGATTGGATTTGAAATCCTTAAAAAGTTAAATTTCAAAATCTCCCAATCCAAACACAGTTTACTGTAATTAAAATCTGTAAGTTGATTTTATGGTGCAGGCTTTATCTTTTAGTTAATCTCCTTGTTCCATAGAACACATCCATTGTCTCCTTTCAGGTGTTTGTAATATTACAAAAAAATATGAATATTCAACTGTTCCCTAACAAGTAATTGAGAAGGGAGAACCTGTAAGAAGCTGCACTTTTCCGTGGAGGTATCTGCAAGATTTACAACGGAAGCATTAGCTAGAAGTAAATTCAGAAGCCAAAAATCAAAGCTAAAAGTAAATTTAAAGTTTGCTGTTATCAGCTCTATTGTGCAACCATGCTAAAGGCAAATAAAAACCTACATTTCAGGCGAGATCTTAATAAATAGCCAAATGGAAACTGGTTCAATGTCCACAGAACGTTTACAGCATTTCAAAACAACCTTCACAAAGTTTGAATAATTACTACATCCAAAGTTAGCCAATCCACATCTAGTCGCTAAATATTGTTAAATTTATTCAAATTATATTTAACCTATTTGTAGCCTGAAGCACGGTTGAATAAACGAAAGACCTGCGTAGCTGATGTTTAGTGAAAGTGGAATGTGAGATCTTCTTTTGATAAAAAAAAGCATACTAATAAACTTGTTCTTATATCAAACCAGATGGTAAAATATTTTTCTTTTTAGAAAATAACTGAATCCATTTTTTTTTTGTGGGGTACATAATGGTTTATCTGATCTTAAACGACCTGGCTTAAAATATTAATTCTTTTTATTATCTTAACCTATCTGTATAATTAGTGTTCATCTAAGCGCAAACCAAGTAAAAGAAAATCACATAAAACACATTATCTTTCGATGGATTACAGCTACTGGATTAGACTTACTTTAATCTTATTCTAAAAGCCTCTAGACAGCCAAATGGATACATAATAGAGCCTGTGAAACACGTTAGGTGATTGGTACTTTTGTAGATGACTAGATTATTCCTAAGACCAAAGTCGTAATCAGTTATCTTGATATGCAGTTGCATTGCTTAGATTATGACCCATTGAGACCCTAACTTTTGCCCTGTGATTGGGTTAAATCGTTACGATATTCTCATCAGCATAATTTCGAAAGACAAAATTATCAAGGACTGCAGCAATTGCAAGGATTAACTTATGATTATGTGAAATTAACCTTTCCAATTAGCAACAAAGAATAACCTGAGCCACAACAAGAACTTAGGAGCTACCTCCAGAAGGTGGAAGATAATAGTCAAAAAAAAAAAAAAAAGATTGCAAAAAATATAGGTATCCATCTGCAGCACACCAAGTGATAAAGATGGAAATTAAGAAAGTGACATTTCCAGTAACTTAGTCGCACTTAAAAAATTATGCTGAATAAAATAGTTAAATCTCATATCTAATCATAGTACTTTATTGCACATCATTTAAACAAATTTAAGTATGTCAATGTAGAGTATAATCAAAGCATAGTAGCATACACTGTCGAATTTCTATATTTTATACGAATTTAAAATAATGATGATCTCGGGAGAAATATATAACAAAGAATCGAAAATCAAATTACCAATCCAAGCTCATAATTTGAAAACTGACAAGAATTCTTTTTTCACATTTTTAGGCTACAAATAGATAATATATACGGCAACAATCAAAACCAGAGAATGGGATTACCAGTGAAATTTACCATGTAAACATAGCATTCGGGAACTTGAAACAGAACCAGTTCAACTGCCTCCACTTCTTCTTCCTCCTTTTCTTCAAGTTTCTTGCCTTTCTCCATATGATCCTCTTTGAACCAGAAGATTAATTAAAATCAACTGCACGGAATTTTGATTTAACCTAACTGAATTGATTTTTTAGAGGAGAAGTATGATACTAGTTGAGGGCTACAAGCAATGTCTTCGATCTGGAGAGGGATTGCACAGCTGAAATTTTGAGGGCAGGATGGGAAATTCGAATACTGTGGTTGGTCTTCTTGGAATTTTAATATATACTTTTGTGAACTTTTAAAAAAATTATATTTGCGACCCCTAATTTTTTTTAGGTCTTCTTTTATTATTTGATACTACTTTATCATATTTTATTTCATACCTATATAGTTTATTTGATTAAATGAATAATTTGGAGTAAGCTAGTTAGAGTCAAGGGTGCAGAAGTCGAAAATTGATAGTCAGACGGATTCAGACCGCCTAGTGCTTAGGCGGGGACTAGTATTTTAATATGTTTTTCATCTTATAAATGACTTTTATCTATTACTTATTGATATCTTATAACAAAAATACACTTCAAAATTAATAAACAAAGTCATTATACATCCGTCTAAGTCAAGTTAACAATTCAAACACATCTATTATCCATTATAAAGTACAAACAAATTAATTTAACATAAAAAACTAAACAATACTTTGCAATTTTAGTGTATTGAGAATTATCAATATCTGTCTCATCATCAATTTATTCCAAGAACAAAATTTCTCATTATCAAATAATACCTTAGCCTTGGGGACCTGGGCGGGGGCAGACAACGAGCAAATGTCAGTGATGACAGCGAGCATAAGACCTTCTCTCAATTTGAATTTGGGGGGTTTTGTTTATGTTAGTCGTATTTTAATTTTTTTAATTATTAATTGAAACAACCTCTTATTTCGATGAAAAAAAAGGGGAAAATGATTTTTTCGTCATGTAAGTTCGACATATTTTGATCTTGGTCCTAGTAACTTTGGTTGTTTGATTTTCGTTCTATAATTTTGTAAAATTTGACTTTTTGGTCCTATGACCTGCTGTCAAAGATGATCTTTCAGGTAAATTTGACGTGAATTTTTTTTTTTTTTTTATTAACGTAAATACACTGCTGACCTAAAAAAATATTAAATCGCCGATGCTTCGTCCACTCCTACCCAGCCCTTTCTCTTCTCCAACTCCGACCAGCCTTGTTCCCCACTCTGGGCCTTTTCCGACGACAATAACATCGACAATTTTGTCGCCGGAGCAGGTTTACGGTTAACCGACTCCTCCAGGACCTTTTGTTGTAAGGATACTGCTCCCAGTCTCCCACCTTTGGACGATTTCTGACTTCTTTAATTTTAGCAATACAGAGTTTTGCGATATCTATCTCCATATTCTTCATTACGTTTGTTGAGTCTTGCGAATTTGTAATTCTGCATAATTTTTCATGTTTTTAATTTCTGTAGTTGACTATTTACTATATCCTCTTCCGATTTTAGTCACAAATTTATGGAAGGGCAAAGGAAAGTGTTGTTTTGATTCCTTTTCGCTGAGAAAATTTTAGTTAGAGCTGATGATTCCAATCTAATGGGAAAAGAAAAAAACAGTTCAAAATCTGATGCAGTGTCACTGCTTTTAATTGGCCGCGGCTTCGGACCTCAGGGACTTCTAAGTGTTTTGCGGGCTTCGGGCTTTATATTAGGGATTTAATATTTTTTTTGGGCCAGCTGTGTATTTATTTTAATAAAAAAAAAAATTCACGCCAGATTTACCTGAAATACCACCTTTGATAGTAGGTCATAGGACCAAAATGTCGAATTTTACAAAGTTATAGGACGAAAATAAAAAAACCAAAGTTACTAGGACTAAAATTAAAATAGGTCGAACTTACCGGACGAAAAAATCAATTTTCCAAAAAAAAAAAAAAAACAGTCCGCCTAACTCTCGACTTGGTTGCCTAGCCATCGATTTGGCCACCTAGACAGCGCCTAATATCAAACACGCCTAAAACTACCGTTTTTCATAGAATTGAGTCTGGCGACTGGTCGTGCCACCTGACATCATTGGTTAGAGTTGATCCATTAGACGACTCACTCAGCCAACATAGACGATTAAATTAGGGTAACCATTTGTAAAAGTGCCAATAAGTCTTCTTTCAATTTTGTATTAATGGTTAGGTTTTGTATGCATCAGAGTGAGTCTCATGTGCACCAGGTACACCGTGCACTTCATAGTATATATATTTTAGAATCAGTTGTTGCACTGAAATACGCAACCACGAGCTTTTGCAACATTGTTAATAAAATTGCTGCAGAGTATTGTACTGTGCAGAAGAAGTTCAAATATATTCAGCACCATAAACTCCTCATCAATTCTTCGACTTGGTATATAAATTATTTGTATACAAGTCTATGTCAAAAGACAGATCACAAGAACATTCAAATTGAAACTCAGTCCCAAGTATACATCAGTTCTTCATAGACAAAATTAAGAATGAGAATTGCAGTGAAGAATCACAAGTGTAAAATAATACTACTAATATCTTAGAATGGGCCAATTTGTAAGCGGACACGATCATTACACCCCTGTAGGCTGCGGCCCAGTTGTACGAAATTAGAGGGACATAACCACACACTTGACGACTGTTGGTTTTGAGTTTCATCGTAACCGTTGATTTAGTAATTTAACAGGATAGCGTACAATCACTTAAATCACCGTTGGATGCATTGACTTTATGGAGGCAGGTGGATTGGTAGAATATGGTTTGCTTCAGCTTTGACACCGGGAATATTATATTTGATTCTTATAAAAAAGCATATCCATCAACATAAGAATTGAAAAGTAAATGAAGGTACAAGGTAGTAGTTATTTAAGCTAATTATTCAATCAATACATAAAGAAATGATTGCATTAGAAATTGATTGTTCCACAGATTAAATTATTTAACAATCAGCAACACAGATTGGATGTTTGTTTATGAACAATTGTCAACTGGTCAACTTCTCACTAATTCCACATATTTTACATTTTAAATAAGGCGAGATGGATGATTCACTGCATGTACTACGTACTACCAAATGAAGATCATTATGTCGAAAATATGCATTGATAAAAAGTATGCAATTAATAATAAAGTAATGATAATAGTATAAGAATGTAAAAAAAAAAAATCACTTCTAAAAATCTAGAAGGATGATATAATTAAGTTTTACTTGCATATTATTTATTTATCTATTAAATTGTTTTTTTCACAGGAAAATAAATAGATTAAGCAGCCATTAAATCGACTTCAACACAATAGTAGTTACAATATCATTCGAAACGGAAGACGAAATAAAAGTAAAATTGCAAGAAAAAATGAAATGAGCTAATCTATAAGCAACAAACATTTTTATACGTAACGTTCTTTATAGAAAATATAACACCTGATGAATTAAACATGTTACAAGTTACAAAGTTAAGCAAAAGGAAAGAAATTACATTTCATCTTTACAAGAAATTGAATACATGATATTATTGAACAAGAACAAGAAATACTTGGTCCTTATTGTTGATGTACTAGTAAATTAAATGAAAGCATATGACAAGGCATGCACATCCCTAGTTACAAATATGTATGCCAAGACATATGCCACCACATGTGAACAAGTAAGTATCACCACACATGATCTTCAAGAGAAGATGAACCCGAAGAGGCAAAGAAGGAGCTTCTTCGCCTCTTACTAGGCGTATCCCTCGACGAATACTCTTCCGATGCATAAAATTTATCGAGCACGGAGCGTAGCGCCTGTCGTACATTTTCAACTACAACTTGCCCGTCTTCCCCATCTCCAGACATGACGAAAACATTAATCATTCGACTCCCCAGAGTCGCAATCTCTGCCCTAATCGTCTTCAAAGGTAGAGCCTCCAAAGCTTCTTTTAAATCGGAAAGAAGATCTTGTCTGAAATCACAACAAAGAGATGCTCGAATGGATATGGACTTACTTCCATCTTCCTCTTCTTCTACTTTCATTTCATCGATATCGCTTGGTATAAGTGTACCTATAGTACCTTCGGACACACTTTGCCTTAATAACTTCACTTGATTGATAACTTCGCCTAGTAATGCTGCTTTGTCCATCTATTTCAACAATTATACACACACCACCAATCATCAAAGTAATTTATGTTGAAGTTGACTGATCATATTAGTTAATAAACAAATTAGTAACACAATATACATATATATATAAGTGATCATGTAGTAACAAGACATTAATTACACACGTACGCACTAAACTGTGATCATATATATATATATATATATTAAAATGACATACACTAGAACGGTATATGACTATGTGTGCGGGGTAACACTTGTGTGCACTGAACAACTGGTTCACAACTAATTAATACTGTTCAATATATACAACTAATATTGTTAGTGAAAATCACTAATACTTGAGTTAATATATGATATAAGTATGAAAAATAGAAATATACCTTATTGGTTCCAGGAATTAGGGTTCTAAGAGTGGCTAAATGGGCATTGATTCTTTCCCTTCTTCTTTTTCAGCGTCGCTGTGATTCCTCATAGCGATCAAAGCCTTGTCGGCGCTTGCTGCTTTTTGCGGAGGTGGTTTGATGTGCAGAGACTTCACAAGCTCTCCTCTCTCGTTATTCAGCACCAGTGATGCCGATTTTGAGGGCCCCAGCCCTTGGAACCCAATATATTTCCCAGAATTAATGCCATGATCAAAATTACTAGTACTAGTGTTGAAAGAATAATATTCCATGAAAATTTCAGTGATTAATTGTCAGCTGGTGTACTGTGAAAACCATTGTTGGGCCGTTCTTGGAATCTGCAGCCGAGGTTTCCATGTCTTGAAATTAAGAGAGACGCAAATCGCATATATATATGCAGTTAATTTGTGAAACTGTACGTGTGAGAAATTAAGAATCAAGAGCTCATGGTACTATATATATATATTTTGTTATAGTTGTATAGATGGATTTTGCTTCAGAATTGTAACGTGGCCTAACAAGCTTTTGGAAAAACTAAATAATGAGAGAGATATTTGAGCTAAATTTTGTGGATTTTGTGGCTTTTTTGGTGTGGTTGAGGTGCTACTACTTGAGACACATGAGATGGGGTTTGGTAGTTAGTGTAGGGCGTATTTAAAGGAGGCAAGAAAGTTCCAGGGGTCAACTTTCAACATAATTTAGGTCTTTTCCTATTACAAATAAAAAGGAAACCATGTTTTTAAAATGAGGTTGTCCTCCAAAAATTGGAATGAGATCACCTATTCCATAATTGGTGTTCCACTTTGTATTCCATAATATGGATGAATGACACGTGGAATAATAAAAATTATTCAACGGACCACCATACACTGGGTCCATGTGTTAAAGATTCAAAAAAAAAAACACCAATTAAATACGAAAAGTGGAACAGGGGAATCGAACCGCCAAAAATTTCACTTGAAAATTCTTAATTATAATACCTCTACGCCAAAGAATTTGAGAGTTAATGTGTGTGCATCTATTTTCCCACCATTCAGACTATTAACAATTTAGTTGATTTAATTAAAACCGCAACTATTAATTAAATTGCTTTAGTTATCTATATGCTGCATGTGCGTACACACTATACATAGCTATCCAGTCACAATATCCATCGGAAAATCACAAATTGAAATTGATGTTGTTCCGATTAATTTGGGATTAAAATTGAACATTATCAAAGTTTTTGGGATTAAATTGACGATCGAAACACTTATGAGACTAAATGTATTTAAGGCCAATTCTTATGGGATTATTTGATTCAAACTCGTAATTATGTGGATGTTAATAGTTGGAGTGCTGATTTGATTAATTAATCCACAACGTAAAGGCCATGCAATTTTACTTTAATACTCCATGTAAAAATAATAATTAATTAGTGTCATTAATCAGCCGCTGAAGCCCATTTAATTTAACTACAGCCTGGTCTCGAAGTCAACGCTTTTCCACAAATAAGTTACATTAAAAATAACCGTGCAATTATATATTCATTCACAAATAATTATTTTTAGAAGGAATTTTTTAATTTCAATTATCATTATATTATTTATATTACTATTACTATTATTATCATGACTAAGAAGCTTAATATTTATTGAATTTTTTCAAATTGTTAATTACTTCCTGGATAGTCCTAAACTACTAATAAATTAAAAAACTTTTTAAAAGAATAACTTAACACCCTTTTAGATTTGAATTATAATACCAGACTCAATTAATATGCTACAAATATATAGTGATAAAAATAAAATAATGAAAGTAAGATATGATTTAGGGGAAGTACTTAACGTTGCATGGACGTGAGATCATGTGGCGTAGGATTCCACTTGATCGGTTGAAGTTTAGTTGGATTTTAGCTTAATTTAAGGTTGTATCATGAAATACTAACTATGATATCATGCAATAGTTTTAATGCATGAGTCTACATATGAAATTAATCAATGATTGGGATCAATAACCTGTAATTTACCTAACCTGTAATACTAAATTGTACTTAGGTCAACTCAGAAGTTGATTTTTTATGTAAATATATGTAATCAAAACAAAGATGTGTTATAAACTTGTACTGCCAATAATAGTTCTACACACAACTTGGTATTATACAATTATTTATTTAATAAAGGCGCGCGTGCTTAGCAGAAAAATACTTATTCTAGATTTTCAAACTTGTCCTTTCGGGTGATTTTAAAATTTTGTTCCAACATTACAAACTAAAGTTTTAAAAATTGTTCTTACATGGCCAAATTTCAGTAGACATATATGAATTAAGATTATATATGAACCCATAAGTGATAAATTATTATAGTGGCGTTTGAACCTGAATTCTTGGAACTCAACAAGTATGAATAGATTGTGAACATCCCTCTAAAAACTAGTCGATATTAGAAATTTGAATATGTAAAATAAAATTAATTAATTATGTGATTTGGATCACTAACAAGACTTCAATATATATACGAATTCTAATACTCCCTCCCTCCTGATTTTGTTTGTCCGCTCACTGTTTGACTCGTGTTTTAGCGAGTAAATTGTTTATTAATATTTAAAATGATAAAGAAGTTTTTAAGGTGAGGTATGATAGTCATACCCCTCATGTATCATATTCCTCCTTAAAAGTTAATTTATTATTTCAAATATTAATAAAAAATGCGTTCACTAAAACACGAGTCAAACAGTGAACTGACAAAAAAAAACAAGACGGAGAGAGTAAGAATTTTAGAGCAACATCCGACACATTGTTAACAAGATTGATGACTGAATCAATATACATCTTATGATTATTATCTGAAAAATCCCTTTTCAAAAGAAGAAGATTGAAATGGCTGTTGCTTCTACATTTTTTACTTCTTTAATGTTTGCTGAAAACTAAGGGGTTTAATTACAAGCTAAATCCAGCTATTTGATATAGAGGCATAGAGCCCAATTTTGTTATAATTGCTTCTAAATAAACATTTTAAAGATTACATGAGTTCATAGGAAAAGCCCAAAGCAGTAATTGGATTGGGCTAATCCCATGGTTAGCTAAGCCCATTGACTAACCCAATCTAAAGGCTTTACAACTTGCGTAGTGTTTTAGGTCCACAAACATATAAAAAGATTTCAATGAAAAAATATAAGAGTGAGTCTCATCTCATATCTCATGTACATCCAGGTCAGCACACGGTTCAGTGTAAGCTAATTACATATTTCAATATAATAAGTTATAAGATTGTAAAATGCAATATAAGTGCACGATGCATTTAAATATATATAAGACTTAGCCGATATATAAGTATATTTGGATCCTTTCAGTTTTATTATTTTCATTAAAATTGGGCACCTTTTTAATTAACTGTAGATAACTCTTTTTTCCCCTTTTAATCAAAACAAGAATAAAAATGTAATTTATGTAAACTACAACGACCACCACAAAAAATACAAAATACAAGTTTGTCATTTTTAGATGAATTATATACATTATTTAAGGACAACAAGCAACACAAGCACACTAGGAAAAAGAAAAAAGAAAAAGATAAATAAAACATTAAAAAAAAATTACAAGCTCATTGTTTTATACTCCAATCGTCCCAATTTTAAGGGAACTCTTTCTATTTTTTTTTTATCCCAATGTTAAAAGAACTTTTTCAAAAATGGACATGCTCACATTAAATACTAATAAATAATTTTTCCTATCCTCAATACTTTATTACTTTATCACTTTATCATATAAAATATTAATAAATAAGTATTTTTACTCCCATCATTTTATTATTTTATCACTATTTCTTGAAATTTTCAATTACAGTAAAACTTTCTTTAAGATTGAGAGGGAGAGAGTAATATTTTGAAGACAAAAACTTGTATGAACCTGGTTCATATTATGAACTTAGTTTTTAATTTATGACATTTGACCCTACTCCGAATATAATACGGGTCAAGTTTTTTAGTGATTTAGAAAAATATATTAAAAATAAATTTAATGGGTTAAGTAATCCAAATTCACGAGAGACTTACTCTATTTTGAAATAGGTGTACCGTAGAGGCGTAGATCATTTTTATTCAAGCATCGACCCATAATTCTATAAAAAATACTATTGTAATTTCACAAACGTTATTTATTTTCAAGTTAAGTATATTAATATTTATATTCTTAATAAATATTCTCTCCGTCCCAATCTTCGTGAGATTGTGACTGTTCATAGACATTTTATATGATAAAGTGATGAGTAATTGAGAGTAAAAAGTGTTATTTATTAATATTTTATGTGATAAAGTGATAAAATGTGTAAATAATTTTACTATAAAGATTAAAATAAAAAAAATAGTGCTTTACCATAAAGATTCAGACGGGGTGAATAATTGAATGTAAAGAAATATCGGTCACACAAATGATAAGATCTTCTCTGTTCCACTCTAGAATTTAAGATTTTACTTAATTTATTATAAACAATAAAAATAAAAAAACTATATATTTATGAAGAGTGTCCCCATGAAAATGGCCTCTCAACAACACCAATTTCCAATTTCCCACTATTTAACAGTCACTCTATCAACTCGCTAAACCCTATCACGCTTACACATTTCCTGAACTCTATGGCGGCGGCTGCCCCCACCTCCTTCTCCACCGCTCCCACCGCCAATACCAAATCTATAAATCCATGTTCCAAAGCCGTAGCTGTCTCCCTGGGCTTCCTATCGTCTTCATCGCCTTCGCTTAAGACGCTCCGAACAGCCGCCGCTACCCGAGCCGCTTCTCCTGCATCCGGTTCAGCTATGGCGGCTCGCATGGTGTCGACTCCCGCCATCAGGCGACCGGAGTCTCTCGATTTCGAGACCTCCGTGTTCACTAAGGAGAAAGTGAACCTCGCTGGTCACGATGAGGTATATTTAGGGTTTTCCTTGAATGTATGTTCTTTTTTGGGTGAAATACGTGCAATCGTGAGCTGAGTTACTGATTGTGCTGTCTTAATCTGTAAAAAAATTGTGTGCGTGTGTATGTGTGCTTTTTAATTGATGAAATCTCGTTGGATGTAATTTTGCTGCAAATTTAATTTATTTTTTTATGCTCTATTTTTTATAAATGGATATTGGAACCAGTTGTACTATTAGATTTACGATATATAAATAATGATGAAGCCTTTTACCCTGTGTTTGTACTCTGTTGTATGGATAAAGACCTCTCACTGTTCGAGTAAATATATAGTAAATATGGCAATGCTAAGCCATTGAGAGCTAGCTTCAAAACATAATTTGAGCGCGTGTTTTGATAAAATTAGTTGCAGGATGATGCTGAAATATGATAATTATGTTTTTAGTGATTTTAATATCATTTTGGAGTTTTATTTTGGTGACTGCTAATTCTCCTGTATTGGATGTAGTTCATTGTGAGAGGAGGAAGAAATTTGTTCAAGTTGTTGCCAGATGCATTCAAAGGTATAAAGCAGATTGGAGTTATTGGTTGGGGATCACAGGTATATTTATTGCTCTTGAGAGTTTTGGTGTTTATATAATTTTTTTTCTCTTTATTGTTGATCTGATAGCTGGTGTATTTTCAATATACATTTATATAAACCATCTTCCATCAACACTTCTGTGAAATTTTGCTTTTGCTAGCTATTGTAGTTTGTACAATCTTCATGTTAATCAACTTCCCCTTTTCATGGTGTTTCCTTGATTTGTTTTCATGATAATTGAAGTCTTGGGTATGTGTGTGTCTCTCTGTAGGGACCTGCTCAAGCTCAAAATCTAAGGGATTCCCTTGCTGAAGCCAAATCTGATATTGTTGTAAAGGTAAATTTTGTTCATTCAGCGAGTACGCATAATCTGGATATTGAGAATTGCAATAGCTCCAATGTTGTCTGTCTCTGAAGTTAATAGTTTGTGTTACCTTTACTTTCATTTCAATGCAGATTGGTTTGAGGAAGGGCTCGAGTTCATTTGCTGAGGCCCGTGCTTCTGGGTTTTCAGAAGAAAATGGGACACTAGGAGACATATGGGAAACTATCTCCGACAGTGACTTAGTGTTGCTCTTGATATCAGATGCAGCTCAGGTATGAATATGCCATGAACTTAAATTAAGGTGTTTTTTTTTTTAATGTATCCCCATTATGTTCTTGAATGATTTACCATGTGTAAAAATGGATTCTCAGAGTAATGTTGATGGGGAGATTGTTTCATGGTAGTGAGGCATCTTTTCCATGCTCAAGAATTTTATTTAATTAATAATAATGATTTTTGCAATATCTTTAGTCTTTTGAGTTCATAAATATCTATCTAAATTCACTAATTACTGCAGGCTGATAATTATGAGAAAGTTTTCTCACACATGAAACCAAACAGCATCCTTGGACTTTCCCATGGGTTCTTGTTGGGCCATTTACAGTCATTGGGTCTCGACTTCCCTAAAAACATTAGCGTGATTGCTGTATGTCCCAAGGGAATGGGACCATCTGTGAGAAGGTTATATGTGCAAGGGAAAGAAATCAATGGTGCTGGCATCAACTCAAGTTTTGGTGTCCACCAGGTATCTCAATCTTCATTTGTGTATTTGGATAAATGTACATGAGTTTATTGTTTTTCATCATTTGAATATTTGATGGGGTTCTGTCTTTCTAAAGGATGTTGATGGCAGAGCTACCGATGTTGCCCTTGGATGGTCAGTTGCCCTTGGTTCACCTTTTACCTTTGCTACTACTCTGGAGCAGGAGTATAAGAGTGACATTTTTGGGGAGCGAGGTAAAAGCATTTTAAACATTATAATTGCCTTACTATTGGCTCAATGAATTTTAACTAACCTATCTAATGGCAGGCATTTTACTTGGTGCTGTGCATGGTGTTGTGGAATGCCTATTCAGAAGGTATACTGAAAATGGAATGAGTGACGATCTTGCTTATAAGAACACAGTTGAGAGCATTACAGGAACAATATCTAAGACCATATCAACAAAGGTCAGTGTCGGGGCAATTGGTTTGCCCATTATTCCTGAATCTCCTGTATTTTGGTTCAACTTTATTATCTATGGAATTTGAGTATTATATTGGTTTTGTATATTGTAACAGGGTATGCTAGCTGTCTACAATGCCTTAGATGAACAAGGCAAAAGAGACTTTGAGACAGCATACAGTGCTTCGTATTATCCGTGCATGGATATCCTGTACGAATGCTATGAAGATGTAGCCAGTGGCAGTGAGATCAGGAGTGTTGTCTTAGCTGGCCGTCGCTTTTATGTATACTACCACCAACTACTACTAATACTTTGATGTTTTGTTTTCTCCAATATTATTATTATTATCAATTACTAATTTTATAATTATTTGTGTTTTTTGTTTTCTTCATGCAGGAAAAGGAAGGGTTGCCTGCTTTCCCAATGGGCAAAATTGACCAGACACGGATGTGGAAAGTTGGTGAGCGAGTTAGAGCCCAACGCCCCGCGGGTGACTTGGGACCTCTGTATCCTTTCACTGCTGGTGTCTTTGTGGCGTTGATGATGGCACAGGTGAGTTGTATTTTGTACTTATTACCTGGTTGGTAGAACTATTAGTATATCGAGCTGATCAAGTTTTGATGCAACTGTGAGATCTATCAAGTTTTGATGCAACTGTGAGATCTTGAGAAAAAGATGGCATACAATGTAGTACCATTACATTTGTGTTATTAGTCTCAAAGGCTCACTGAGATATGGGACGAGGATGGTGTATTAAGTTTATGTTGCCGAAGAAGGAAGTAATTTCACTATAAGTGTGTATTGTGAATTATGGCACAAAGTTGATCTAAAAATCTTCTTGTCTATTTCAATGTTAACACAGATTGAGGTTTTGAGGAAGAAAGGCCATTCCTACTCTGAGATCATAAACGAGAGTGTGATAGAGTCGGTGGATTCATTGAATCCTTTCATGCATGCTCGGGGCGTATCATTCATGGTTGATAACTGCTCAACCACAGCACGGTTGGGTTCGAGGAAGTGGGCCCCAAGATTCGATTACATCATAACCCAGCAGGCACTGGTTGCAGTGGACAGTGGTGCTGCAATCAATCAGGACCTCCTCAGCAACTTCCTCTCAGATCCTGTGCACGGTGCTATTGAGGTGTGCGCCCAGTTGAGGCCCACAGTTGACATCTCTGTGCCTGCAGATGCTGATTTCGTTCGTCCAGAGTTGAGACAATCTAGCAACTGAAGTCAATCACGGTCTTCTTAATTTATCGAGTTTGAGATGAGCTTTAGATTATAAGGTATGTGTTTGAGTCTGTAGCCAGTAAGCTGCATGGTTTGAATTTAGGAACTTAATAATAAATTACTCGGGCTTTTTTTTGTTATTATGTATGTTACTTTTCTGGTAATGAGACTTGATTTGGATGCTTTTCCCTAGCAATTATATCAACTAGATTAGATGTCTTAATTATTTAACTGCCAGTACTGAAGATAATTAACGAGTTCTGATTGTTCAAGTTTGAGAGGCCCATGGGGTGGTGGTGACTGGTCAATTAGTACCAAGAACCTTGTAAGTTGTAACAACTAATCATAAAAAGTGATTAGGTAGCTTCATATTTGATACTCAGTTTCCAACATAACAAATACTGTAAATATTAATACTACAGTGAGTCAGTGGATCCTTGAGGTGCGTTGGGCCTTTGTGTTATAAAACAAACAAATACTCCTTTAGATCTATATAATTAGATAAAAATGCGCATGAGATGATTTCATATGTATGAGACGGGGTACAAATAAGCACAAATTAACACCCTTTGCTCGCAAAATGTTAAAGTGTCAAATTATGCTCCGTCTCATCGTGTGTGTTCAAGTCTATTAAAAATGTCATTAATAATACTCCTTCCGTCCAATAAAATTGTGTTCATTTCGTTTTGACATGTTGTATGAAAAGATAAATTAAGTAAGTTTATAAACATAATTTTTTTTTTATCTTCATCGTCCAACAATAACTTAATTATTCAAGTTATCATTATACATTACTCACGATCAATTATGATATTCATAAATTGACTAAATTTATCTTTCCGTACAACATGTTAAAACGAAATGATCACAGTTTTTATGAACGGGGGAGTAATAAATATTATGTGTAATGTGGTATTTTTTAATTTTTTGTACACTTGCATGAAGTAAATTGTTTAGTCATGCGTAATATTATGAATATATATATAATATATGTGTATGATATTATTACTATTATTTGTAAACTTACATGAATATATATATGTTTTTTGTACTCGATCTTCATCCGGTCAGAGTTTGCATGCCACGTGCTCTGACAGTCGAGCACTTGGACCAATGCACTCACGAAAGACACCAGCTAGACAAGGAGATGCTCGCCAAACAGGCGAGCAGACCATGTGACCACGGAAGCAGCACACGTGCTCGCCCCCCTCAGGCGAGCACGACCAATGTCATCAGGTGAGCACATTGGGTTTCGAAACATGCTCGCTCAACAGCAACATACATGTGCTCGCCAGAAAAGGCCAGCACGAAGGAATTATGGCCAAAGCTAATGGGCGAGCCCAAGTGCGACGGACAGGAGGTGAACACAGTAACAAAACAGAGGTATCTGAACTGAACTTGCTCAAGTCATTTGAAGAGCCCTGCACGATCACAACCTCTTCTCCCCATCATAAGTGAATCCTTTGCCTCCTAATTCGCCTTCATCGGGGAATCAACTCACCTCTGCACCGAGCGAACACAAGGAGTGAAGGACCCAGAACCCGGAGCAGGTACATGGTCGACCACCAAGAGGCGAGCATCCACCTAAGTAAAAGGACGAGCATAACTCACCGGACACAGGGACAAGTCACCTACTAAGCAATGAACACCTAGATGATTAGTCGAAGACTTCAGGATCAGAAAAGGACAGGTGGCGACCATAGAAGACGTCTGGGACAAATGTCAAAGCCACATGTAATCTTGCAAAGCAAGAAAAGGCCAGCTCGTGCTTGCCAAGGCAGCACATGCTTGCCAAACTTGTATAAATAGACCCTCAGAATCAAATAAAGGGTTCAGAAATTTCCCACTTATTACTCTTATACTTGCTCTCCATTTCACAACTTATTTGTGCTCGACACGTATACACTTGTGCTCGACACATCATATTTTTGTTTGTTTAATTGTAATAACACAAGCCACATCACAGTTTACACGTAAGACGACTAACGACAATGTTACTATTATCTTTTAATTGAAACCAAATGACACTCATTTTGAACATAAATTTATCTAAAAAGATTTTTTTTTTTTCATTTTTTATCAGTAAAGTGGATTCTTAATGAAGAAAGTACTTCATATTTCCTGGCCAAATGAAATCGGTGGATTCTATTTGCAGCATGTTGACTTGGTCGGATTTTTAAGCGAGCAAAAAAAATGTATTCTTGCTACTCCCTCGCAAGCGCACGGGATCATAGTAGTAGAAAACAAAGTATATGGGCCAAGTAGTATCGAACTACGTAATTTAGGAGTACGGTGTGGCCCTAGTGCTATGTGCCGACATGATATTGTAGTTGCGAACGAGATACGAGAAAATAAAAAAAAATAAGAAAAGCAAATAAACATAAACAATAAAGGGGCACCCGACTAGGTAGGATCAAGGAAAAAGGAACGTGAACTCAGGTGATGATCAAATTGCAAAAATTAAACAAATAAATCAATAAAACTATCCTAGTTTATTTCTCAATCGCATGATATAGACTAAATACTCAAGACTACTAATAAGCACGATAGAGTAAAAAACTATAGAGAACAACCGTTTCCCTTCGGGTAATATAGTCTTGCAATAAGATGTTCCCAAGCAGGTAGTAAAGTCTCTCTCCTATCCCTCACTTTTCTCTACTTAATTTTAAGCTCAAGTGTCTAACTATGAGGGTTCTAACACTAAATACCCCCTCTCGAATGGATAAGGAGTGTAATTAACGCATTTAATCAATTCTCAACTCACACATTTGCATTTAATCGCACTCACACAACTCTCGTTTATAGCAAGTATGATTTCACACAAAAATTTATAGAAGATAATCAATCAAAGCACCATAAAGCTCATAGTAGAATCAAGATCAATCAAGAAATAAATTAAAAATAACTAAATCAAAATATAAGTTCAATATTCACAAAATCACAACACCAAAGGCACTAAGAGTACTAGCCCATCAATTTACAACTCAAAATCTTGCAAGATAAAACACAATAAATTAAATGGGGCTATTAATTGATATCCAAAATGAAAGAAAACTCAAACCCTAGAAGACATTTGAGGTTGAATTCATTGAATTTTGAAACCAAAAATACTCCTTCCTCTTTCAGGAATTTTTGGGGAGACTCTCAAACCCTAGCTTCACTAAAAATTTATCTCTAAAATCTTGAAAAAATGTTGAAGTTGCTCTGGAGTGTCGAATTTCTTGTGCCATGGTATTGCAGCTAAGCTGCTCTCTGTTTTTTTAATGGCAAAGTCTAGTATGAAAATTTGCATACATGAAAAAACTTTAATTTACAACTAAATTATGTAATTGGTGGAGGTGAGACAAAATTGAGTGGTTCATGGTTCACTCGCCCTAAGTGATTCATGGTTCACCCGGTCCGAATAGGTCATTAGGGCAATTTTATAGATTTTTATACATGAAAATTTTCACATTAGACCTACTCTTTTAATATATCACCTTTGCTGCCCCTTTTTTCTCTTCAATTGGGCCGCAATTAATAACTAATGGGCCGGCTGGAAATTGTTGGCAAAAGAAGTGGTCCATGACAAAGCTTTGAATTAATTTGGATGAAATGCTTGCTGCTTGCTTAATTCATTTTGGCGGCTGATGTGATGAACAAATGGGCAACCCCTTTTTAACTGCAAATGGGCTGTCATCATGGCTCATTTTTAATTGCAAGTGGGCCGCCTTATGGGCCTGTAAACTTGGGTCTCCTTTTCTTCTCAATCTCGACTCATTTCTCAATTTATTTCTTCGATTGGCCTCAATAAATAATAGGCAAGTGTTTTGCTCCAAATATTCTCAATTTCCTACAAAATAAACAAAACACTACCTTTCTCCACAATTATGCACAATTAATCAATTTAGCATAAAAAAATGCATGAAACCCTATCAAATTAAGTTAATGTTGGCATAACCTAAGAATCATCACATTATGTTGGACCTATACTTTACCCTTGATACATTTTTAGTAATCAAAGCTTTTTTAATTGAAGTTGCATGTCTTAAAACTATTTATATAAGTAATTGAATCCACCCCAAACAAGTTCAAATTTATCGAGCTCGTCACCCCCCTACTACTAACCCATAATCCCGCTTCATAACTATTCATTATTCCTTTTCTAATTAATCTGATTTTAGCCAAATTAGGCACAACAGTGTAAATTCTCAGTTTGCTGTTGTGGTAAAAAAAAATCACCGTATACACTGCGTCATCAAACGTGCATGTGCATATACTCAAATCAAACTAAAAAAAGGAAAAAAGAAAAGCAGGTTTAGTCAATAAATAAATTTAGACATATTGTACGATCACAAACTATAAAACTCAACTCAAGAAAAAGTAAAAGTAAAATATAGAACATTATCCCGCTTATATTCAATTCAAATAAAGATCATCAATGTCCTATGTTCTACAAATCAATAGCATCAATTAAACTCACAATAGTCAATCTGATGAACTCAGAAATACTTTACAACCCAAGAATTTCGATAAACAGCAAAAAGAAAATCAAGAAACAGATGAATTAGTACCAAGAAAGAATTAATCCAATATACTTGAATCAGAGATGGCCATAATTCATAAACAAACCCACTCCCCATTGATCCAATCCTGATGAATCCTCAGCAAATCCTTCGCATAACATATTTCTTCAACAGTAGACCCAAAGAAAACAGAGTAATCATCCCCAATTCTGCCTGTAACCCTCCCCACCCACCATCCATCGTTAGCGAACACATCCACAACGTCGTGCATCCTGAATTCCGCCGCCCTAATCGGCGGCGGTCGCGGCCGAACCTCGGCGGGGGAAACCGACTCTCGCAACGGCGCCGTGAAATCGTCGGTAACCAGAGTACGGTACTGGATAACATAATTTCCATTGCGGAGATCGGCGACCACCGTGGCCTCGTAATAAGAGCCGCGGAATCCTTCCTGGAAGCTGGCAATTTCCACTAGATCGCCGGAGCGGAACCGCTGCGGCGGAGATCGCCGGAGCGGCGTGGAGGTGAAGAAAATTGGGGGTTCTGCGCGGTTTTTGGCGGTTTGGTGAGGGAGAGAGAGTGCCATGATCAAGTGTTGTAGTGGGAGAGATTTTTGATGGATTGTTGATTTATGTTGGTGTAATTCTCATATTTATAGACTAACAATTAATTGATTCGTTGAGCCGTTGGATATTCTTCATCCTTTTTGTTTCCTTATTTAATTAAGATGATTTGTAACCTTATTTAACATAATCTCTTCTCTCTATCTGTCTCATGACTTCTTTGATGTATTTTTTCCATACTTGTTTCAAATTTATTTTTTTCCTAATTTTTGTGTACCTTACTCGGTTGGGTTGATTATATTTTTTTTTTCACAGAACATTTCATTATATTTTTATACGAAAAAAATTAATAATTTTAATTTATGGATATTTAATGATGAACTCAGTAATCTTTATAGCATAAAGCATCATGGTTAATTTTAAAATATAAAACACGTGATACTTCTTCGTATGTTAAATAATACTCTCTAACTCATTTTATTTGTTTTTCTAGATAATTTTTTTGTCCAAAAATATTTCTCATTTTGTATTAAATTCAATTTTATATTTCTACTTATTTTTTGAGATAATATACATTAAAAATGTGTTTGATGGAGATAATATTGCATTGTGATCATTTATCATTTATATTTTATAGTTTAGGACTTTATTGATATTTTAATTAATTATTATTAGTGGGTCGGGCTTTTAGGGCCTTAGTTATCTATTATAAATAGACGTCTCAGAACCTTATAAAGGGGCTTTTGATGATTTATTAAAAAAATAAGATTATTTTTATGTAAAGTTTAATCATTACAGATTGTATCACGTCTTTCGTGCTGCATCGGTGTATAAATAGCAACCTAAGTAATAAAAGAGCAAATGTTAAATTATACATATATTTATTGTTAGAGGCGGTGCATAATTTTTTTTTTTTTAAACAGACGGGGCATAAATTGGGCATTGACACTTTAACACTTTGAGAGAGATAAATTTAATTTGCACTAAGTTATTCCACGTCTCATACATGAGACCGTCTCATGAGTTTTTGTCTTATTGTTATTGTGTGAAATATTCTTAAATAACAAATAAAATGAATAGAAAGAGATAGTACTTTAAAACAAAAGAATTTAGGTGAACCAAATTCATTGACGAACTCCCTTGCTTGGGACCAACTTATCTGAACTCTTGGAAATTGGAACTATAACGAGACAATTATTAAAGTAAAGAATAAAGTGTTCTTATTTTTAGATTATCACTTATATATAAAATCATTAAATTTATTTTAAAATACGAACATGTATAAAGATGAAAAGGAAAAAAAATGATCAGCTTATTTAATAATTACTGAGGAGTTATGTTCGCTACGTATTCAAAAACGCAGATCTCGATCAAAATCTTACTCACTCCACATATACTGGGTTTCAAACACCATCTTGCTTACTCTCTCCATTGTGGATGTGTTGATGTTAGAAAAAGAAAAGTGATTTTGAGATTGATTTGTAGGAATGCAGGAAACTGATTTGATGAACAATACAATGGCGCGGGTAGGGCCGTGAGCTTGGAGATCCATCACACGACCCGTCCCATATACCTCCATCTTATAAAAGAGTGTCTCTAAGATAAAAACATAGTGCAATCCGAATAACAAGCCTAAGATTCAGAGGAGGATATTGTGCAAATTCAAGAAAGTGCATAATAAGAATCCTAAGTGTAGGAATGATGGTAAAAAATTGAAAGGCAGGCAGTATTATCATGCACCATTTGCATATAAATGGGTCCATTCCTTTGCTGCAAGAAACATATAATCTCATTCAGATATATGAAGCAACAGACAAAAATAGAAACGAGAAAAAAAAAGTAATAATGATGGTGATATAATACAGTTAAGCCGCATTTACCTGTAGCAACAGCTTCAGCTTCATTTGCCTTCCAATGTTTCGCGACATTCTCAGAAAGTGGATCGTCGGGGTTTGGTGCACTCAGAAGTGCTTGTATGCTGAATCAAATGAATCCAATGTTTTCATGCCAAATTCTTTTGAAAGGTAATATATAATGATAAATAAACATCACAATATTTCCCAAGAATATGAAACAACAATACTGTACGTCACTAAGAGAAAACGCAAAATCACCTTAGTAATACAGTTCGTATCTGGAGTGCTGGACTCCACTTGTCTTTCAGAATATCCAGGCATATTCTACCAAGCTACTTGGGAAAGGCCAATTACAAGAAGAGTGAACATCTTACGCATATAGTTTGCAAAGAATGACAAATCAAAATCATGAAAATAGATTTGGTACTTGCCTTGTCAATGTTGGGATGATATATTTTAGTGAGGAAGCGAACCTGTTGAAAATTAATAACTATTTCAAAAACTTAGTGAATTAAAGTGAACATAAATATACAAAAACTGGGAATTCTCGGTTGCATTTGTAAATTCAACATGTGAATAATAATTACTGTACGTCCCAACATCAGTTCATCTTGTAAAACAAAGGTCCGAGACTGGGAGTACTCACTTGTATTAGTATAGGACATACATAATTTGCACAATCAATTGGTAAAATTACTCAAATCAGTGGATAGAGTACATGCTTAAATAAGAACTAGCAAATGATAAACATTAAACTCCTGAAAATCTTGACGCCCAACTGCAGGGAACAGGGTAAAAATCATTGGCAAAGTCTTGTATAAAAAACCAGTTTGAACTTTTAACATGCAACTGATTTCCATTTTGTGTGTATTCTTAAACAATATTAATTGTATCATTAGTTGTTTCATAAAAAAGTATTGTTTTACAATAAAGTGGTAGTTGCAAAAAAGTTGCACGGTAAAAATGTTTTACACAATACCAACTAAAAAAAATCATATTACTCACCCTCAAAACGAGAAAATAATGTAAATTATTGCAGAGTAGAATCCTCGTTATGATGTAATTGCAAAACCTAAAAGTTCATCATATTCGCAGACTACTAATGAATGCAAGGATATTCAAATTCTCAGCAGAAATCAGAATGGGAAATAACTACTCCGTATAAATTCATTAGCGGACAGTATTACCATTGAATACCAACCCAGGCTGAAAAAATCAGAGTACTAATTAAGTTAAGCAGCACTTAATGCTTAAAGCAATAAATGGCAGAACAAACTAAAATTACCCTCGGAGGTGTCATGGGATAATCTTCAGGTAGAAACAGTTCCAGCTTGAATACACCTCCTTTAAAAAAATCAAGGAATGAAAAGCAAAGATTTGGAATTAGCTCGTGCATGAAAAAGATGTCAAGAAACATTCAGTCTGACAATAGCAGTGTTTTATCCTTTCAATTTCAGGTAAATGTCTTTTGTTTTTAAGATATTGTTGCTATACCTGTAATATAAGTTGTATTATTAAGCAAAGCCTAAGGCAACATCAATCTTGAGAGTGGAATTCAGCTGTCCTCAAGGGTTAATAAACATAAACAGATGTTGATGCAACTGGTAAGCAGTCTTTTGATATTGGACTAGTTAAAACTAACCACATGATGTTGTGCATTACCTTCATATGGAGATTGGGAGGGACCAAGTATCATCACATTGAAATAACGCATGTTCTCTTCCGATGGTGAAGCACTAATTCCAGGAGCTATTTACCGTATAAAAAATAAAAATAAAAATGAAATTGTGGTTAAGTAGAGGAAAAAAGAACAGTGCGATAATGGACTCATTTCGTCTGTTAACAAAAGCAGATATCTATATGCTATGAATCACGATGCTACGTGCTACAAGCAGCAGTGTGGCATAAGTCCAGTAAATGAAACATCATTTTACAGATTAGATCTCAGTATTCTATTTAAAACACTAATGTTCCAAAGTTTAATCCAACATAATAAGTTTTTCAAGCAATTCCACAGAGAAGCTGGTTATTAAACCGCAACAGCATGATCAAGTCAACATTCTTAGAGATATAAAACAAATTTTTTCTATGTAAGTGTGAGTCTCCACCCGAGGAGAAAAGAGAAACATCAAAACACTTATTTGCAACGATTTAACAGGTAAACTAACAGACCTTCATGTCTTTAAATTAAGAAGTTGACAAAAAGACATTTTTAGTAACAGCCACAGAACGAACTCAATATAAATTTGGCCTCCGCCATATTCTGTGAGTCCAAAAACCCTAATCCATACCCCAAACATGCAACAGATCAATATATTCCGATAAAAAAACAATAACTTATTATTGATATCCGATCGAAGGTTTTTATTTATTTATATTTAATATACATCCACATACACACAGAGAAAAATAGAGAGGCAGACCTGGTTCGTTGAGGAGCCGTTGCGTTTCCTGTTATAAAAAAAGGTTGAAATACATCACAGAAAGACTCAAAGAAGATACGACATAAAGAAATCAAAGAATCAAGAAAACCAAAAGGAAACCTTGATAATTCGCTTAGGTAAATTGCTACTCCCCATTTGATTCGATTGAATTATTACGATCGATTAGCAGGATTGAATAGTAATTGAACAAATGTGGAAAAGATGAACAAGAAGAAGAAGAGACGCCGCTTTGCCGACTCGCCGAGGAACTGGTAATCAGCGAACTTTATAATTTTTCTGAAAGGAAGGTTAAATTTTATATTTGTTCCTTAGATTTCGTTGAGTAATATTTGCCCTGTATACTTTGACAAATTCTTATAAAAAGTAGTATTATTAAAATTTATCTTAATATGGGCTTTGATTAGGAATGATTTTGTTCTTCCACGTTTAACGTTCAATAAAAGATTGTCTCATCATTTAATTCAGTGTTTTCATAATCGAATCGATGATCAAATCAGTTTGGATATCGATTGCAGGTTCAACTGTTAAAATGATTTATGCATATTAATTTTATATTTTGTATGTTACATTAAAAAATAAATATTTATTCATAATAAATTAAAATTATACTTACTAATTTATACTCACTCCGTCCCATAACAGCGTGCATATTTACTGTTTTCACGTGTTTTTGCGAGCGAGTCTTTTATTAGTATTTGAAATGATAAAGTAATTTTTAAAGATGCATATAAAGATGAGAGGTAGATCTATAATACCCCTCCTTAAAAATCATTTTATCATTTGAAATACTAATAAACAACTCGCTCACTAAAACTCGATAATAAAGGTGATGTGCACGATTTTATGGAACGGGGGTAGTAACTTATAAGTCTTATATTAAAATAAATACAATAGAGTTTGGAAATCAGGGATGATGGCGTTGTGGATTAATTCTACACAGAGTATGACAGCGGTAAAAAGATCAAATGAAGTTGGTGACTTGTGAGTGAATTTATGAAAAAGAAAATGATAATGAGATAAAGACAATAATATTATATAGAGAAATTTAGAAAAAGAATAATGAAAAAATCAAGAAAAAATATTTAATAAATAATAGTAAAAAATAATAAAATCGAATTAACCATTTTTTAAGGAGTAATTGGACCGGTGACAATAGCGGTTCACGGTTCGACCGGTTCAATCGACGGGTTCAATCAATTTTCGAAAACACTGATTTTTCTTCGTCATTGCGATACTGTTTCGCCATAAGACTAAATAATTAATTTTTTTAATAAAAATGATAAAATTACTAAAAATATCCTTATAATATTTTTTTAATAAAAAAATGCAATATTCATAAATTTAAAATTTTTAGTCCACGATCTCGAACTCGGCCCATGCGCGATCCTCCCCAACCCCTCCGCGACCCGGGTCATGTTCGGGTTGGGTCTGGATCAGATCCGAGTCCTAGGTTGGGTTTGAGTCCTAGTCGTAATGTGGGTCCAATCTTGGGTTCAGATCCGGTCCGGGTTCGAATTTGGGTTCGAGCTCGGGTCAGGCCCGGATTCGCACGATCGGGTCCGGCCCGATCCGGATCAAAGTCGGGTCCGGGTCCGGGTCGTTAGGTCCATCCGAAACGGTTCGAGTCATGCTAGATCCAAATCGGGTTCGAGGCGGTCGGTCCGGGTCCAGATTCGGATTTGGAATCGGGTTCGGGCCCGAATCTTTTTCCGGCTTCGGGGTTCGGTTTTGTGTTCGGTCCGGGTCCATGTTGGGTGGGTCCGAGATAATTTAGTCCTTTTATAAATATTAATTTAATTTATTATTAGGGCGATGCAGTGCGATTGCAATATGCAAATCGCAAATACATTAGTGCAAAGTGCAATTATTTAAAATTAAAATTATACGTTCGATCAACGATCTTAATAGTAAATCAAAAGATTTTCTACGACGTTTAAAAGAAAGAAAACCGCTTCGATTCGGTAGAAGATATCATCTTAATTGCAGAAAAGAAAGATATGATTTCTCACGAAATTATAGTTTTAATACGGCTTTCCAAATCTAATAAAAGTATAAAACAAAATGGACATTTTTAAAAACACGGATTAACGAGGTCGATTTTGATAGGGAGAAAGAGTTCAAGCTAATTACTAAAGGAGTTTTCGCTAATATAAATTATAGTGTTTCTTATAAAAGTTAGGATTTTGTACAGATTGTTAATAGTCGAGGTCTATAATTGTTCCACATATCATCGCATTCTGTCGTACTAACTTGGTACCGGTTGTACAAATTTAATATCTTTAAATTATTTTTAAATTATATTTTATTATTTACTATTTTATCCTTAAATCAAATAGAAAATAGCAAATTAAACCTATTTGTTCATTTCTCAAATCAAATTAGCTAATACCAAATTGCACAATTTGCACTGAGCTACGCCCATCCGATACAATTATTAATTAATCCTAACAAAAACAATTAAACAAAATGCATTTTATTTTATACAATTTAATTAAACAAAATATGTGAAGAACAGAACACAGTCTTCTATCATCGAACAGTCTTCTCTACCTCAACGCCAACGGTGATTGACGATTTGATTCAACCGGCTGCAACGCCCATCGTCCAGATTCCTCTCGCCTACCGACAGATTTATGCCCAGGTTTCTGCCTTGAACTCCATTTTACCTTTTTTATTGCTGACTGAAAAAAATATATACTACCCTGCCTCGCTCGTTAAAACGAGTACAAATAGTAACTGTGAAAACTAATCTAGGACGGGGGAGTATATATTTTCGCTCTGCAAAAAAAAAAATCTCTATTTCCTTCCATTTTGCGATTTAAATTTCTACATATATAGTGAATATTGCCCTATAATATTCAGCAGGTCTTTTAGAACACTATAGTACCGGGACACCATTTTGATAACTACAGCAATTTCTTATTTTTCTCCAGTATCGCACAACACTAGGTTCAGTTAGATTTCATTTCAGTGTCACTATTCTCATCTGAATAAGCATCAGCTATATCAGTAGTGGCAAAGGTAAAAATGAACTAAGATTGCATAGAAATATGAGATAGGTTTTGTCGAACCTACCCTTGGTCACACCGAAGAGTTCAATCAGTCCCCCAAGGGCGTGCCTGTCATTAGATATTGACATAGGGTAGCAAAGAGAGTCGTTGCTGGTGAGTACGAATGACACCTGACAAGGGAACTCATCGTCAACCTAGCAAGACAACTATACATCATATACAATATGTTCAATTACAAACTCTACAGTTGAGGTTATTTAAATTTTGAGGGGGTAAAAGATATTATGCTTTGAAATCACAAAAAGTCCCCCTTAATCGGTGCAGTTTGTAAAATAAAACTTTATAAACATGCATTCATAATTTACAAACTTCATTTTGTTCTTTTAAAGAGGCTAAACCTTAAGGGTAATTCATAATTATCCCTAAACAGTAGACATATTTATCAGATTTGCAAAGATATACCTGATCAAGAACGGTAAAAACCAAGAAGTCGTCAAATGTGAACCACTTGTCACTTATACCAAACTGCCAGTTCAATCCAGTGACGAGTAAAACCTAAAAGATGGCATGTAAAAGTATTGAGGGAAGCAAAGATGTTAATCCAAAGACAAACCTGCAAGTATGTACAAGTTCACAAGTCCAAGTAGCAAAAACATTAGAAAAGGACCAAATATGAGGCATGTCTCACACCATAAGAACCCACAAAGGAGCCACTGAAGTATGAACTCACAATGCTCCCAAAAGCAGATGAGCACCAGCACAAAGATTGAGGAGAGCCCCGAAATGCTTTGCGATTCACCACTAGCCCTCTTCACAACCAGAGTGCACAACCAGCACAGTGCTTAATCTAAATACGCTAGCTGACAATGGCATTAGATGAGAGAGATAAAGGCCAACTACAAGAACACACAACCAAATGACTATGTGGACCAACTTGAATACATATAACTTCTCTCTCTCAAAATAATATGTGGGCCAATTCAGAGTGCTAGACTTTCACTTGAGATAGATATGGACTAAACACTTTTATTTCTATTTAAATAGTGGACTAAGATGAACTATGCACAAGACATGTTAGTTTGGACAAATCAACGAACTGTTAATAAGCTATTCAAGCATAGAACTCGAAAATACATACACTAAAATATAAGAAACTCTGGCCAAGGTTAGAAACCTTGAGAAATAAAAGCTGATGCAATCTCATTCAACAAATTTAAGAATGAGGGCATGAAATAGGCACTATTTATAGATGTCTTTACATTCTATTTCTAAACATTGAGGAGAAAAAAAGAAACTTGATATTGATGAACTGACAAAGCCGTTATATGACCTGTACAGAGCCTATTTGCAACCTTCAACACATTGCAATTAATAAGATGACATATTAGAATTCATCGAGAACAAGTAGAATGTCAGGTTATAGGGACAGCAAAGTTACCGACTGTATTCTCTACTACATCAAGACTCACTAGAAACCTCACAGACAGATTAATTGACTTTGAAGAACTATTTATCAGAAGAACTTGAGACTTGATAAAAGCATGTTTTCAAAGTATGATGACTACATTACAACTGTCTTCATAAATCAAACTAATAGTACTTACTGCATCTGAAAATGCAACAGAAGGATCCAAGAAGTGCAGAAGGCAACACCATATTTGCTATCAACAAAGGTTCCATCAACCTCCGTGAAAAAAGCTCCTATAAGTCCTAACAAAACCAAATATGACCTTTGGTAACCAAATAGCGGAAAGGAATCACGGCAACAAAATATTCATAATTAAGTGTATGACATTTTGATCATAAAAAGAATAAGAAAAAATAAATAATTAGGGTAAGTTGATAGGCACCTGAAGACAAGCCAAGGCAACGACGATTCACCAGATATGATGGCTGTCTAGCCAACCATGAAGAGCCTAGAGAACATCCAAAGTTATAGTTACCATGATTTATCATTAGTTTCTGAAAATAGTGTTCACTGTAAAACTTTCATAATGACATAGTTAAAAAGGGAACGTGCACTTATGTCAACACCTAGTCACACTAGATCTCACAAACAAATGAAACATTTGTATAGCGTACATCGACTGGCCAACAAATTAAACAACATTTTAGTCATAGAATTTAGGAAAAAAATATAAGCACATCATAAAAAATATAAATGTCCATGCTAGGCGAAGAAACAAACTTATTGAAAAATAGCACTCAACAGTATTTCCTCTTAATATTATTTGTGGCCACAAAATGTGATCTCGATTCTTCTTAGTCAATTTAGACACATAGTAAAGATGATTACCGCTGCAGGGTCAAGATGTAGATCATGTTTCGAGTAGAAATTGAGTGCAATCTTGGCAAGGCCTAAAACGCCCTGAACCATAGTAACTTCAATGGTGTCTGGAGTTAATTGCACCCCAAAGATGTTGCTGACAGAGTATCTTTTCTTTTTAATACAGAAGGATCTTCATCTACATTGCTTGTGGATGCATCCCCTTCCCCTACAGAGTGATAACCAATAGAAATGCGTGAAAGCGAAAAGTAGAGAAAGAGGGAAGGAGGAGGAGAGCAGATATCTAACAGCGTCCACTCTACAGGATTTGAATGCTTTTGATATCTCACAGTTAAACTCTACAAGCCTTTTGATATCACAGCATCCACTCTACATCTCATGCATGTAATATGATATTGAAGGTTTTTATAGCACTTTAAATTTTTTAGTATTTCAAAAACATACAAAAGTATCACAAAACCTAAGCTAGAAAACGAGAAAGCAAAAACTCAACGTAATCTTATAAAAGAGCATTAAAAACAATGAAACATTAATCTGTGTTCAATCTACATTGTCAATTTCATCATCTCTACATCATTTACTGCCAAAAAAAAAAAAAAGAAGAATCATAACAGTAATCAACAATAGTCTATTTTGCACAACTCTATGCACGGAAACAGCATCCAATTAGTTGCAAGAAACAGGAGATAATCTCAGTCCAAACAAAAAAAAAAAAAAAAAAAACAGCATAGTGAAGGTTCAATGAAATTATGAAGCTAGGACATTCAATATTCAGAACACCCCTATCTTCATCCTAATTTGGCATTGCTGGAACATCCACCTTGTCATCCTCATCCTCAATTTTGGAATAGCAAACAACGCCTAAACACAAGAAATTTAGAGAAAAGATTATCGAAGGAGGAGAGAAGGAATCAAGAAATGAGTTATTGATGCACTCACTTGCTTGTATTAGCTTTTTCCTCATCATCTTTTGGCACCACCGGTTTCTCAGCATTGCTAATTTCACTTTCATTATTAAACATTAATTTATTAATTAATAGGAGTACTTGTTTTCACAAATTTAATGAACCAGGAGAGAAAGAGAGAGACTCACTTCTTTGAAATAGGAACTGGGGCTTTCTCTGCCTCACTAATTTCACTAGTTACATCATTAAAAAATTAACTTATTAACACTTGTTTCCTCTATTATAATGAACGAGAGAATGAAGAAACAATTAAGTTATTGATGCATGAACTTACTTAATCTTCTTGGAGGGAGGAAATAGATCATTGCTGAAAAAAAAGGAGACTAATTATAGAGACGTTTAAAATTATAAATCAAATCAAGATAACAAGTAGTAATTGAGTAATTGCCTATTATATTCCTCAAACATATCTGTCATCTCCTTAAAATACTCAGCAGGATCGCGTAAATCAAGGGTGAGCTCCTCTATCTCATCAGCAGCTTCCGGTGGTGGCGTCGCGGCGGCCTCACTTTCCTCAAAATTTCTCTTATTTGAACCACCGTTGACGTCATCGTTTCCGGCTATCCCTCCGCCGGGAGCCGTTATAGGCATTCTATAGAATACGGTTTTTCTTTTCTCGATCTCTCTCGCTCTAATTCCTTTCTCACTCAAGCTCTAATTGCCTCCATTTTCACTCAAGCTCTAACTAACCGCCTTTATCACTCTAGAATTTGGGGAGAGCGAGTTAAAAAATAAATAAAAATTGGGGAGAATGCCGAGACGGGGACTCCAATTTATTTCGTGATGGGCCTCAGGCCTGATGCGCTGGGCCACCGATTGCTAGTTTTTTTAGCACTAAATACTAAATATCATTCAATTAACAATTTTTAGGTTTATTTAAATATTTTTCTGCCTAAGTAGATTTCTTTTTACACTTATGAACCAAAATCCACTTATCTAAATATTTTTTGTATTTTTGGTTCATAAACCATTTACAAACCAAATAAAAAAATATATAGATTTTTGGTTCATGAGTGGATTTTCTTTTTTACACTTGCAATTTTATTTTTTTACACTTATTTATAGATTTATTTTTTTTTCTTTTGGTAGGTCTCCTTTACACTTGTGTAGGTGCAGTAATCCAATTTCACTTTTTATTTTTAGTTAATGAGAACAATTAATATTATTTAATAAAAATAATTAATATCGTTTAAAAATAAATACACTTGAACTCCATAATATATCTGATGCACATAAAATTTTAATTTTTTTATTGATATTCAAGAATTTTACTGAGAGACATATATATTAATAGAGTAAAATTTGGTGCGCCCATCAATTCTGTCAAAAAAAATAGACTTGAGTTGTACAATACAACTAGTATTTCTCTCGTGCGATGCACAATTTATAAATTTATTTAAATTATCAATTACTATTGCAAATGACTTTTTAGATATTTTCTGTAAGTACTTATTTTTAAAACTTTAATAATTCTTCTTTAAGAAAAAGCAAATTTTATAATTTTTTTTAATTGCATTGTATCTCCTGGTCCAACAATAGAAAGATAAAATGATGAAGTTATAGATTAGAGACATAAGTCATAAATAGTAAACTAGCTTCATTAATTTGAAAAAAAAAAGTTCTTAATCAATTTTTATTTTTTTATAAATATGTTGTGTATTTCTAATTTCTATTTACATAGAGCAAGTGCTTAAATTTAATATTTTCTTATTACATTCATCTTGGGTTGCGTAATTTGAAAATTAAATTTACAAAGAGTAATTGCTCTAATCAACTTCTGAACTAATGCAAGATTTTAGTTTCTGTTTCAATATGACTATTAATAAACTAATTTAAATTTGTATTTATAAGTAATAATTAATAATATCATAAGGAATAATCAGTAATATCACAACAAATGGTCAGGAATACTGCAAGCAATTATCGTCAATAACACAAGTATGAATAAACAATACCACAATCAATAATGAGTAATATCACATGAAATAATCATTAATATATACCATAAACAATATTAAGCAATTATCACAACTACCACGAACAATTATCATCGATATGTCAATACCTCAAGCAATAATTAGTAATACCACAACAAATTATCACCAATGTCATAAACAATTATCATCAATGCCACAAATCATAGTCAACAATGCCACAAAGAATTATAATCAATACACAAACAATAATAATAAAAATTTCATACAGTCATATTGTCGAGATCATGAAAAAATATTACTGTAGAGCGGTTATTCCTAAATGGAATTTTACATAAAAAAATATTATTTTTTCTTTAAAAAAACAATATTCAATATAATACCTGTTATACTATAAATCCATTAACAAATTCATTTAACTAATTAATATAAATTTGACTAAAACCATCAATATCGCCTGAATCTGGTTTGAGCCAGTGAGACAGGCTGGCCTCTTCCTTTCTATCCTTTCCAACTGAAACACTATCTGTTTTGGGGGACCCAGGTTCGATTCCCTTTGAGTGGAAGACCCAGGTTCGATTCCCTTTGGGAACAAATTTGGAGTTATAAGAGTTATAAAAATGGATTGGTGATTTAAGTGAAGATTTTGGGTCTTGGTGTCTTAACTACTAACAACTAACTTTGTCCGATCAAAAAAAATAAAAAAAATAATTTGACTAATACAAATATTTACACTTTGATAGTTAAAATACATGTATGAACTAATCGGACTAGTTATTACATGCACACAAAGTTGAAGAATGTAGTAATGAAAATAAAATTAGATGTTTTAGAATCAACCATAGATAAATGTTTTTAGGTAATCTTAAACTTATTTTAGTTATATATATATATATATATACATATTTTTATAAATAATGTAATTTATTTTTATATGGAGACATAAATCCTTAAGATGAGACCGAAAAAATATAGTATAATTTATTACAATGTGGAGTTTATTCTTAAATATAAATGATCACGAGTTGGGACTATAATTTTTTATTACTATAGAGTATAGAGAGGTTATTTCAATATAGAGTATCATATATGGGATTTTTACTGAATAAGGCAAAACTACAAACATTAATCAATAATAAGTAAAATCGCAAATTAAATTTAAGGAAGAATCGTGAGAAAAATTAATAAAAGTAAAGGGGAAAAAATAATATTTTTCTATGTAAAAATTTAATATGAGGGCTTTTTTTTAGTAGAATATTAAAGGACATTTACTAAACTTGCACGATCCTCATCATTATAGTGTTGCATATGAACATAAAATAAGAAATTTAATCACAAAATTATATGAACGCACACCCACGAAAATAGTGATTAGGATTAGTGATTAGCAGTATGTCCAGATATTCCATACAAAATTTATTTCCTATCTTCCCCACTCTCTTACTTCTCTACGCAAAGAAGGTTGTTTTCACTTATAGTTTTTTTTTTTTTAGTCAAAATTACTTCCACCTTCATTCGGCTGAAATGTTGTGTAACTTGATTTTTGGTTTAATTGACCTAAATTGTAGGCATAAAGAGAAAGGCTTGGAAGGCGCGTTCTGAGAAGAGATGAAAGGTCTATCTCAGAGTCGGACATATCGAACTACGAACTTCTTTGTTAGGATTACTAATTCACGAGAAAAAAAGATCCGAATTAAAAAAAAAAAACCAAATTGAAATGGATCCAGTTACACAGATTAGGATCCGTACAGTTGCGCGCACAAGAATTTGTCTACAATTAATTAGTATGTGAATAAGTGAGGGTCAAATTTGGAAAAAAAATATTATAACAGTTGAGAATTTTATGAATACCATGTCATGAGAACTGATCCATTATACGGCGAATTCAGTTTAGTAGAGATCGGATTTTACTTTTTTAAAGGGCTCATATATTATTGCATAAAGCCTACCAAATATCATATTATGGGGTTAGTGTATCTATCACTCACTGATAATATATTGCATAAGCAACTCTTAAGCTTGGAATAGCAATTTATGCCCAATTTTATCTATTGATGTACGTTCCACACTTGACAAACTATATCCGAAAATATATTTATAATAAGCCTTTAATTTGAAAAAAACATTTATTGGTCAATTTCCTGCTAAGTAATAATTGTAATTCAAAAGATAGTATTTCTGTCAAAAATATAAAATAAAAAAATTCAAAAGATAGTATTTCCAAATAGTAATGGATCCAAAGGATCCCATTTCAGGAATTTTTACTGCATAATCTCTTCCTCTAAAGTCTAAATTACCAAGAAATTAATATTATGAAGAAATAGCAGATGAAGGGAACTGAGGTATAATGCATAAAAAGAACACAATTACCTATCATATTCAAGTTTTTGTCATCATCCAAAGCCCACTTGTACAATATAGTATACGTGAACAATCCAAATATATCTATTGATATTTTGTGCGACTCTCACCTCACAGAAAAAAGAAAGAAAAAAAATAAATTGGTCATAAGTGTGCTTCAAAAATGTTCAATTTGAGGATTTGATGGAATTCTTGCAAAATTAATCATCCACTCAAGTGTATATTTTTATGTACTTTAAATTAGAGTACTATATTTTGCTTTGAAAAAATAGAGCACTATTCTAGACTTGTTAATAAAAAGTATACTTTAGAAGGATACTGATTTTGTCAACTTTTTTTAGAGTAGAAAACTAATTTTATTTTCCTCCTTGAATTGGGATCATCAGAAGATTCAGAACTAATTAAACAATGCATATTGCATAAGGTGCACTTTTAAATAGCATCACCTGTTTCATTGAACAATTACAATTATTTTTATTGAATAGTAACAATTAGTATATTAATATTGTTCACTAAACAGTCGGTAAAACTGTTCAGTGCAAATTATTGCAACCATTCGATAAAAACAACAAATTTTGTTTAAATACTTGGGTTAGCACAATGTACTTTTACATAAAAGAGTTCGTGTTAAAGAATATGATACTTTATTATTGGATCTTTGATTTAATCTATTTTTTAATTTATATAAACGTATCGAAACATGATCTACACCAAAATTAACGAATATTGCAGTTAAAATTGAAAAGTGAATGAGCTTCAAAGCCCAAAGAAAGATCGAAAATATCAGCTCAATAAATAGGTAGCCAATGAGTGACCCAATTTAGATGAACTATAAGGTGAACAAATATTTGGATGGACTGTACATTATATATTGTATTTTTTAAACATTCAATTTGTATTCGTAAAACAAATTACAAATTTCAATATAACAAATTATATGTTTCAAAAATACATCATCCCTTTTAGAGCTTATCTATAACAGCATTGGTGGGAGCCTGCAGCTGAGAGTATAAATTTGTGGCAGGAAGAATTGAATGTTTACATTAGTATCACCTATTCTACCTATTCTTGAAGCTATAAATACGAAATTCCGTAACTAATAGCAGTATATATATCATTGTCAATGGGTGAGAAATTACTATCTTATGCGAAGTTGAATAAATTTGAAAGTAATAAGTAAATAAAAAAGAAAGGAAAAAAAGATGTAAATTTAAAATTGAACATATAAAAGAGATGCATTACTCATGATTGTCATTAGTCGCTCGTGAATTTGGTTTACATCGACACACAAAATGAATGAGCATATTAAAACATAGGCACATAGAAAATGTAAAATTTTAGATTCTTACTGTAAGTTACTAAGTTCCATTGGTTTGAAAAAACAAAGAAGTCCCTCCTCTTTGACTGCCATCTGCATATAGAAAAGGAAAATCATTGAAGAGATGCAAAATAAAATATTATAAGGAGAAAAGACACATCATCTTCTTTTTCCTTTCAGATTCAATAAATGACAACAGAGAAAAGAATGTGACAATTAAACAATGTGCTCGTGGCTGTAAAGATTTATCTGACAAATACATGAAGAAAAAAAAAACACTTAATGATTCAGGAGAAGGAAAAATTAATTACTGATATATTATGACACCCAATATAAAGTTGATGCAAATTTACACAATTATATGAACTGCATACAATTTTTCCTCAATCTCAGTACATAATAACTCATGCATAATAATAACAACTCTCTATGCTGAGTTATATACAATCTAGCTTCTTGGCAGGACACAAATACTTATATAACTAATTACAGTAGCATCAATACAATGTTGTTAACATTAAGGTTACCAGAAGTAGCTTCTACTTATTTCCTAAGATATCAAAATTTTAATTAGAAGAAATCCATGAATCTAGAATGTAGGTGAAATTAAAATTCAGCAAGATCGAGCCATTTTTAACTTTCCTTCTCGTTCTCATTGTTACGTTGTCAAAATTAAAGGGAACAACTGGGATAAAATAAGGGCAAACCTTATTTGCCAAGGGTGATGTTGGAACTTTTACATCGAATTAGAAATCTTTTGGACGACCCCCTTATCTATATCTCTCATGACTGCATCTACTTCTTGGTAAGCACACAATTACGGCATCCTTGAAACCACTTTCTACACTTCCATAGTTTTTCCTGCAATATATTGCTATCAAATCTCACTTATACAGTTAAAAGTAAAAGCTGTGAAAACTTTAGAGACAAAAGGCACCAGTTTAGTGATATTGATAAGGGTGATAATGCAAAAAAACAAAATCCAATTCAAAGAAATCCTGAATATGCAAATCTAGAATGTAAGGATGCTAATTTTCATTCCAATAGTTTCAATAGATGCATTTGTTCTGTCAACAAACTATAACACAAATATTGTGATAACAGGGTACAATGTAGCTCTGTAGATTGAGCATTCGATTCAGAGAAGAAGATCAACACTCACCATTAATTAAGCCAGATCAGCAGACACAAAACAGAACCTGCAAAAAAAAAAATATATATCAAAGATTGTAAAGTTATACTCCCTCCGTCCCATAATTATTGTCCGGTTTACTGTGTGATCGGTTTTTAAGAAAAAATGATAAAGTGTTAAAGTGTAAGGGGTAGAATTGGTAAATCAACTTTATTGTAAAGTGAAAAAGTGATAAAGTATAAGGGGTTAAGTGAGTGACAATTGGTGTAATTTATATGTATTGTGAAGGATGTTTATATTGATGAAACTTTCCATTTTAGGAAAGTGGACAAAAATTGTGAGACGCCCAAAATAGAACACTGGACAATAATTTTGGGACGGAGGGAGTATGAATTAACAGTGGAAAAGGAAAGATGATGTGAATATATAGATTTTCCACTTTTCAAATTAAATACATGAATAAAAGAAAACAAAGAAACAAGAAACTTCAACTAATTCAGAGAGATAGAAGCCTATATTGGCACACGACTGATTGATGAATAAGGCGACGCTATCTTCTATTGAAGCCATACCTGCCGGTGCAAAGATAACCTGCAGAAAAAACGAAGACGGAGATGAGACTCTGACACTACTCGACAATGGAAAAGGGAAGAAGAAGAAGAAGAGTAACAGTAAGATGGCCTTAAAAAATCTGAAAACTTAAAAAATAAACATATATATCGTGTAATTAGGATAATATAGGGAGAGATGTTAACACTAGGAAGACTGACATAGAAAAGAAAAAATCGTTGCTTGAGAAGAGAGGGTTTGAAAAAAGATCATAGCACAAACCATTACTCATCCAAATTAATCCAACGGACCCTGTCCATACAGAATTAAATTGAAAAATGAAATATACCCCTGAATAGAATATGCATAACTAACTTACCAACATATCACAACTGCTGATTAAAGATAACCCACGGTTAATTCTATTCATTTTCACAACTCAACCGTCGTTTTAAAAACTGTACCTGGATATCATACTCTACCGCCGTCGGCCTGTTCTGAAAAAATGGATGACATTGGCATTGAAGAAATTCTCCATCACTGCGCCAAATGCATTTCACGTTACGAAGATACAGGCGCCACCAAAGATGGAAAAGAATTGGACATGAAACTGCTTAGTGATCATATGGATGGATTGAAGAAGAAGATCTCCAATATGGGAGACCAATGGGAGGGGAGATGTGGCTACTACTTCTGGTTTGCGTTGAAGGCGAGGATCAGGAAGGAAGAAAATGAAAGATACACCAGCTTCAAAACAGCAAGAACAAGGCATTGGGGCTTTAATTCTTTAATTCCTTCGCGCAAGTTTTCATACGATTCTTCTAATCTTTTAATTTTTGAAGCCCTGAAGAATTACAAGAAGATCCATGTTGTAGACTTTGAAATTGGAGCTGGTATTCAATGGGGCATTTATACGACGCATATCAACCATACCTGGTGGCCCCCACGTTAAAGATTTCAGCGATTGACGGACCGGGGTATTCAACGAAATAGCCGGTAGAAGTATAGAGTTGATTTGCAGTTTCTAGATTTATCCCCTCTAGGTGAGAGCAATCATCTCCTTGCTCGTAAAATCATGGGATGTGATCAAGAGGGTTTAGCAATTAATTTGCCATTCACAATGAAGCAATCTACTTCTCCCCAAAATAGACAGATACTCAGGAGCTAAAACCTAATGTGGTGATTCTTAGCGAGTTGGAAACAACACACGATTATTCAAATTTCAACGATCTATTCGACGAGACTTTGCGATACTATCGAATTCAGATGCAGACTCTGGATTCACAGGATTGGATTGGGGGATTGATACTTACAGATCCATAGCCGAATGCCAGACGGTGGTAAAACCTATTATCATAATCAGATCGAGTGGCCACAGCCGTTTTCCTTTTGGGCACAGTTTTTCAAAGAAGAAGGGTATTGTTCCGCACCGCCGAGTGCGATGGTGCTGGACGGAATTCAGAAAAAAATCCCGCGAGACCCCCTGTATTCTTTAGGGAACAGGGATGGAGCTCTATTTCATGACACTCCAGTGGTGTCGTGTTCAGCATGGACACCACGAGATTCAGTAGCCGTGGCTTCAACTTCAGCCGCCGGAGGAATTGCCGGCGGCCAAATGTAGGTGCCTTTACTACTTGGGGATATTGCTCTATGATATACTTTTTCTGAAACACTGCTTTTACTGTTGAATGCTTGACTTGGAATTTTTTGAATCTAAGATGCTGATATGAGTTGTACAAGTATCTCCTATCCCTAGTTGTTATTGATTTGATATGCTATTGTGAAATAATGGATTAGTATGTGATATTGAATGCTGGAGAAATAGGGTATTGAAGGAGGAGATAAGATTGCAGAAGGTAGATTAAATTGGGAGCAGCAAAGGATAGATAGACACTTCATTCAAACTTACTAACACTGTATGCACATTGGACCGATTTGATAGGTGAGAGGTGATGATTTATTAATGATGAATGCAGATTTGACTTATGGCTGTTGCGCATTGACCGCGACAACCACCTACCTGTCTCGCTCGTTGACCGCGACACATACCATTTCTGGCGCACAGTAAATTAATATATATATTTTTTATTATTTAATATAAATGTAAACTTCTATTTCATTTATTTAATATGTACTCCATAACAATACAATAATTTTGAAATAATTAAATAATTGAAAGGTATTAGTTATTTCATTAATAATTAATTAGACTTCTATTAAATAATTTGAATATATTTGTAAATGTTATACTAATAGTTAAAAGAAGTATAACAAATAAGTAATGAATGATATAACAAATAACAATTAAGCAAGTTAATGAAAAAACAAGCATAATTAAATTGTAAAATGGTAATATTAGCCTCTTTAATTTTTTCGTGCATCATAGTTAGCTTTACGTCGTGGTGCATCCCATTTGAATAATAAATTGTATATGTCTATTCTACTTGTAAATTGAAATTCTAAACCATATGCAGTTGGATAACGGTAGTTGAGCCAGAATGGAGACATTGAAGGTATTAGATGATCCTCAGATGTCATTTGCAACTGAAATTAAAGGTCAAAAACTTTAGTTATAATTAAAGGGTTAAAATATATTATAAAAAAATATAATAAAACAATAAATAGTTTTTCTTACCAATATCCAATGTGAATTGTTGTTCACGTTCCCTAACACCACCTTCGCGGTCGGATGTGGTCGACAGTCTTCCAAGGCAACATGAAGACATAAATATCCGTCAGTGTCACCGAATGACATTACGAAAATATTATAAAAGGTAACAACCAAGTATCCACAGTCAGGTAGTGAAAACCACTTATCTATTGAGGCTGGACCATCGAAGTGAGATAGACTTTTTTCCAATTCCGACATGGTTGTAAGACCACCTATAACAGCATTGTATAATTCTTTTCTTTTTTTGAGTTCAAATAACATATCTACTCATGCGTCTTCGGTTCCGTAGACTGCGAGCGCAACACTCTAAATCCACAATTTCCGTCTCCAACCACATCTGTGTATGATTGAATATATTCTCTCATAAAGGGAGGAAAGTCTTCCTCCACCGGAGAACCTTTAAAACGGAATGGTGAGTTAAGACTATTCTGAAAATCAGTCTTACTCTTTTGAGCGCTGCTGTTACGGCGTGGATCCGCAGATCCCCTCGGCGGTTTTGAAGTTGGAGTTTTTAGGGAATTTTGGTTGGTCGGTCCCCGATTGTATGAAAAGCTCATCCGACTCCGACTCCCTTCAAATGTGCTATTTCTACGACCTTCTTGTGGAATAACCTGATATGTATTAGTTCCCGTCATTCTCCCCTTACCCTTACCCTTTTGTTTTGGAGAACTCTTGAAAATTTTGGAACCTTTCACCCATCTCTCCCAAAGTGAAGGTTCATGATCACTACTTGCAGGCTTCTTCTTCTTGTTTTTATCAACTGTTGGAGGTGCAACTGTTGGGGAATGAGTTGCACAGATCTATTCGGGGTGAATATTTAAATACAAATTTAATTCATTAATTATTACTAGCATGAATTAATCCTATATTAATTCAAATAATAATTGCAACAACATATTATGCATATAAAAAGCCACGTAAAACCTCACGCGTCGCGAATCTACTTGTTTACGTGACGCGTTTTCTCGGGATGGCGGTGGGCTTTGGTCGGACGGACTAACCAAAAGGACTTCCCAAGTATTCCTTTAGCCCTTCTCGACAATCCGGTGGAAGGATACTTTCATGAACAATTAACAAAAGGAAAAAATAAACTTTGTTGCACCACTTATGTGGATTTGCTAATATTTCCAAAGACATGGAATTGTACTTGGGAATGAACTAATCATCCCTTATTTATAGGAGAGGGGTGAACGAAATTTTGTGTTTTTTTCAATGTGGGAAAAGACTTTTCTTGGGCACCAAGAAATCTTGAATATATCCCATATATTCTTTTTTTCCATAATTAAAATATTCCACAAAAATCCCACCTCCTCTATTTTATGGAGATTTTCAAAAATATTAAGTGCAAGATTCCAAGATTTGGATCTTCTTGAATTTATGAGATATTCTTGTATTTCAAGAAAATACATATCTTCCATAATATCTTTTCAAGAAAATCAAGAAAATCAAGAAAATCTTTCTTGCCCACTATATTTCCAAAATTTCAAAATTTCACTATGTATAACCAAGTGGGAGATTTCTTGAATTTAATGAGATAATCTTGTATTCCAAGAATACATATCTTCATTCCATAACAAAATTCAAAGAAAATCTTTCTCCTCTTTATCCATAATTTTCAAAAATTAGAAAATATTAAGCAACAATATTTATTTTATTTTAATCACCTTTTTAGGTTATTGGACTATATGTTGGGCTACTTTCGGGGCCTTTAGGAGAATTAAGATTGGACCTTCTAATGGATCTTGAATATCTAATATTGAGCCACAATATAATTCAAGTCCATAAATATTAATTAACCCCACTACATAATTAATATTATCAGACCATCCATCTTAACCCATATTACAATCAATATGGCTCCCCAGGTCATTATTTCCCGTGTTTTAAGATTATCTAGCCCATTAATTAATTCAAGCCTTTGAAATAGCTTTCCGTTAATTAATATCTTTTGTCCTTGGTCGAGGAATCGGTTCAACATTATTATCCATACCTAAACTAATTCCACTTGCAAGATTTGGTATGATAAAACTTATGAACCTCCCAAGGGGCAAATCAAGCAAAAGCGTTTTTGCACACGATTCTTCGTATTAAATCTTAGCAATCACACGTGACCAATAATATTGCCCAAGATAAAAAGTATTGAATCTCTCTGCGATTAAGCTACCCATGATAAGTCAAAGCAATAGTTACCAATCCCACGTGATCCTATTTAAGGGACGAAGGTTAAGAAACAACGAACCACCGAGGTCTAATTCTTCCTTGTTCGATTCAAGAATTTATCCTCCTGTAGGTCCTATTCAAATAAGATCGGTCATGCACTAGTGTAATCTCTTGGTCAAGACAAACCAATCGAGCCTTACACCTCAACCTTTCGCGATGGTTGTTCATTTCCATCTAGGTCGTGAATGGTGTACTTTTAGTTACAAGGGACTGTTAATTTAATCTTCGTGATCCGGTATCACTAAATTAACTACAATGTAACACGAACGAATTATTGAAACAGTTATGCAGTAAATATATATAACATTCAATCATATTTAAAGCATCAGTGATAAACAATTTATTTCAGTAAATAAGTCTGGAAATTCGGTTTTAGATTATACAAAAGTAAAAGCATACTTTTCAAAGATAATCCCAAAAGAACAAAGGTCTTCTTCCTCGTAATCCGTGTCATCGAATAATTTTCTCCTCGTATTACCGGTGGTAGGAATAAGTGAAAAATCTATATCCAATGTTCTCCAATACACGTCAATACCGTCTATAAGGATGCATCAGTTTTTATTAATTAATGTTGTATCAAATTGATGCTTAATATTTGTGAAATATTAATTAAACGGTCTACTATTATAAGTTGTTAAACTATTTACTCTTAATTTATCATAAATACTTTTTTACTTAAATGAATAACTTTATAATAAAATAAATGTATTAATTATGAAAATTATAATTACAAATTTTTCTTCATTTTTAATGTCTTTCAATGAAACAATAAATGTTTTTAAATGAAATAACTAATGAATTCAAATATAAACAACTAATACTTTTAAATGAAACAACTAATACTTTCAACCCTAAACAACTAATACTTTCATATATACAGTAAACTAAATAATAAAATGAATAAACTAAATAAACTAATTAATTAATTATCTAAATACTGCCGTTAATAAACTAAATAATTAATTAAAAAAAAACTTTGTCGCGCGGTTGGCGCGACAGAATTGATCTCTGTCGCGGTCAACGCGCGACATAGGAAGTCAGAGGTCTAATCCTTCCAATGTGCATATAGTATCACTCAAAAAAACTACATCTGCAAATTTTATATTTTGCAGAGGAGAGAGAGATGTACGTATCTGCAAATTATAGGAGAAAAAAAATGAAAAATAGGTTCACAATTACAATACTACATCTCCCCCTCCCCCTACTAGAGGCCAAGTATCATATTTGGTTATTTATTAAAATCGTCATTTAAAGGAGAAGGGTAGATTGTTAGTGTGGACGATTTAAAGATATAATCGATCTAATATGTATGGTTAGGTTCCATTTGTATACTTGGTGGAATCTAACATATTTTAATTAAACTCTTCGTGTGGGCTCGACGCGTCCTTGTATGGTATGAGCATGTTTATTTTGAGATTTAGGTGTTAGTGTGGGGAGTGGGGGAGTCATAATTTTTAAATTTTATTTTGATAAATAGTAAAAATATGTGTTTTTTTAGATTTATGTATGATTAGATTTTTGTTTTATGTCAAATCAATACGTGATAGTGATTCATATTGTAGTTTTGACTTTTAAATTCAATGAATTTAAAAGTTTTGATAAATAGTAGAAATATATATATATGAGACTTGGGTAGGGTTGGATTTTTATTTTATGTCAAATCAATATGTAATAGTGATTGATATTGTATTGAGACTGAAAAAAGTAATGATGTTATAACATTGAATTTTGTGAAAAATAAATATATAGATATATTTTATAAAATTGTATTTTAAAGTATAATTTTAAATTTCAAACTATAATCGAACTTAATTTTTCAAAGTACTAAGTCTATATTAATGAGGGGCTGATAATCGAGAGAAACGAGAGGTAGGATGTAGTGTGTGGAATGTATTGGGGTATTGGGTAACCGTGAGAGTGTAATTAGCGGTATGAGTGAGGGTAAAATTAGAAAAGGGTTTAATTTTTTTGTTGTTCTGTAACTTTGCTTCGTTTTTAAATTGGTCACCATTGTTTTGACTTTTTTATTTTGGTCCTGTAAGTTATCAAAAATTTTGAAATTGATCATTTAACCTGTTGTAACAGGTTACCAAACAGGTAACCATCACCTATGTAATTATTTTATTTTTTCCGTTAATTTCGAAATGCCACCTAAATTTTTTTAATCCAAATAATTTGTATCGGAATTTTTTTTCGTACTTTTTTAGGAAGGGAGAGTGATTTTCTGCGTTTATTGATTTAATTTTTTTATTTTTAGGTCAGTTTAGACCAAATAAATCGACTTGATTCACTTTGTCTTTTAATATACAAATGATTTTAAACCCGACCTAAAACCCGTCCAAAATTATTAGGATTAAAAAAGTTCAAGTGACCTTCGAAATTAAAGAGAAAAAATAAAATAATTACATATGTGGTTTTGTTCAACGATAACATTTTCTGCGCAAAGAGTGAAAAACGACCAATTTCAAAATTTTAAGAATCTTTTGACCAAAATCAAAAAAAGTCAAACTTCGGACCAATTTCAAAACGATACAAAGTTACATGACTACAAAAAATTTAATCCCATTAGAAAAACTTGTACGTTAGAGTTTGCGGAAAAAAAATGTAGTATCTTAGAGTAGGGAGAGTGGAAAAATGATTAGTTTTGAGCATTTGTTTTTTCAAAACCGGGTTGAACCGGCCGGTTCAACCGGGTTGAACTGAAAGGCAAACCGGTAACCCGGTTTAAAAAGCACTATATAACCGGATTCGAGGTTGAACAAGGTTGAACCCTCGAGAACCGTCAAAACTTGGTTCAACCGAAATAATAGGTTTTTTTTTTTTTTTAAATTAAATTATTAATTTATATTAAATATTTAAAATTTTAAATTTATATTCCTCTCAAATTTTTCTCCAATACTTTCGATGTGGGATAAATGTATGAGGTGTGACAAAATTTATAAAATATGATATGAAAAGTTATAAAATATATATTTAAATTTTTGTAGGTGTATACTTATTTTGTTTTTTTAACTAAACATAGAAAACGGTTGAACCGCCGGTTGAACCGGTCCGACCGGTTGAACCGCTGACCGGTGGTCTGTCCGGTTCGATCACCGGTTCGGTTATGAAAACATTGGTTTTGAGTAATTTTTCCTTAAAAGTTGATAGTTATATTTACTAATTTAATGGGGAGTGGGTCTCATGTACACTCAAGTGCATTGTGCATTCATAGTGCATTTTAGAATCGTGCTACTTGTTATACAGAAAAATGCAACTTATTTATATTGAACCGTTCAACTATTTTACTATATTAATAGTTGCACGATTCAGTATAAATAAGTTGCACTTTATAAAATAACAAATCGCACATTTTTAAAATGCACTACGAATACACGGTGCACATGTGTGCATACAAGACCTAGTCTTCAATGGGTGCGAATAACCGGACCCCAACGAATATTATCTCGGCCTCAATTGTTAATACTCCCTCCGTCCCAATTTATTTTGCATACTTTTCATTTCAGTCCATCTCAATTCATTTTGTAAACCCCAAATATGGAAAAAAAATCTCACAATCTCCATCCTCCACCCCCTTTGAAAAATCAACAAAACACATAAAAAGTAACTTTTCTTAATATGTGTACAAATCTTAGAGTGCAAAATGAATTGGACGAGGAAGTAATTGTCAATACAAATTATAAACATATTAAATTCGCGTGGTATGTAAATTATTGCATGAACAATGGCCTCTTCAGATAACAATTTCAAATTTCTTCTAAGATATAAAAGGAATAACGTAATATATGTTCAACTATCCAAACAGTATAACTCTTCAACTCTCAATAATTAGCTTGACAAATAAAGAATTGTTATGTACAAGTAGACCAATAGATTAATAAAATCCATTAATTTAAAATATATGTTAATTTATCCAATAGCGAGTCAGGATCAAAATATAGGGCCGACGGAAATAAATATGTTACCAAAAAATAAAAGCTTAGTCTTTTTTTACATAAATTGTGTTCTATTATTTTTTATTTTTTTTCGTTTAAAGCATAAAAGGTATGTTTGTTTCTGGATTTAGGTGTGCGGGGGAAGTCATGACTTCTAAATCCCATGGATTTGAAAGTCTTGGTGAATAGTAAATTATATGTGTTTGTTTTGAGATTTTGATAGGGTGTAATTTTACTTTATGTCAAATCAATATTTAATAATGGTTGATATGATATTATTATATTGTATTGAGAGTGAAAAAATTAGTGATATAATTGTATTGAATTTTATGAAAAATAGGGTGTAGGTGTACTTTATAGGAGAGAATTTTGAAGTCTAATTTTAAATCTCAAACTATAATGAGACGTGATTTTTAAAGTTCTAAGTCCATCCGGACGAGTCCCGAAACAAACATACCCAAAGTGAAAAATGGATGTAACTTGGTGGTGAAGTGTCAATTTTATGTAGCGGATAATCTAAACCTCTACAAAAAAATAGTGAATTGCCTATAAAAAATTTCAATATTTTTCCAAAATGTCTACAGAATTTCCAACGAAAATAATTTCGTCTTTAAATAGTAAGGCCTGTCTACGATTTGCCTACAAAATTTTCTAATTGACTAATTACCAATTTATCTAATTATTTTTAACAACATTTCTTACCAAGTACTATATCATAGTTAGATTATTCCATGTAATAAAATTAAGGGTCCAACAAGTAATGTCAGATTATTAACAACTTCTTTAAAACTGCTGTTGGTAGGGGTTATTACGGGTTTAATAGTGGACAATAATTATTTGCAAAATCATTTGGTAACCAGCATATAGCCCGTACTAATTAGTAAGGATCCAATTTTTTTATTAATGACCCGCACCGTAATACCGATAATTTACTGCGAATCACTATTCCCTTTCACACTAAATAATATCTCCTCCCCCGAGGTATTCGCGGAAGAGGGCTTCTACAGTCACTTTCGACGGACGATTTTGCCCCTCTTCAAGTAATATATCACCAAATTATACAACTTTTGTTAATTTATTATTGCTTTTTGGTCGAGGGTTTTGCGATTTTGTGAGCGACGCGGGATTTTTCGATTTTGTGAGCGACGCGGAATTTTGAAGCTTGGGGCATACGACGGCGGCATTGCGAGTACAATCGACGGCGACGTTATGAGTACAGTCGATTAAGGTATATATCACACTTCAGGTTCAATCAACTCTAAAATTTGGTTTCTAATTTGTGGTGCGTGCCTCTGTTTATTTCTTCACCAAGTTGGGTGGGTTGTTGTGGTTTGATGCAGTAGGGTTCAGTATTGGTGTGTATGGTTCTCGATTAATAAGTAAGTTTCTTTGCAGTATTTGGGTACTCGGGTGTAAGTCTTCGATCTGTTTAATTTTTACTCGAAACGTGAATTATTCTGAATCTCGATGCTCTCGCGAGTCCTCTCTGCATATTTTAACCGTAGATCTGTAATTTTTTAATGGGAATTTTAATTCGAAATTTCTTGTTGTACATTATTATCTGTTCGACCATTTGTCTGCGAATACGTGTGAATATTATCTGGGTCGGCTTAATATGCTGAGAATGGTGGATTTGGTTTCCCTGTTTGTGAGCTTTTTGATTTGTGATTTATGTGTTTGCTGAAAAATGTCAAAAGAATTAGCTGTTAGATGTTTGATTAAATGCATTAGTGAGCTTTCGAAAAGGGAGATTGTGCCTTTTATGTTGGTATTCATATTTTGTGGTTATGATATTTTCTATTTGGACAAAGAATGCTTCGAATGAAGCCGCTCAAGTTTGTTTGAGAATATAAGCTTGCAATTTTCCTGTTTAAGGTCCTTCAGTATGTGATATTGTTTTGATTATTGTTTGATGTCTGTCATGGATCAACTGTAGTTTCATTACATAGTTTATTTGCCAATTCTATAGTTCTCAAAATGTTAGTAAGTTTTGTTTGGCAACACATTAGAACCATATCCCATAAAATTAAAGTATGTTAACATGTGGATATGGACCGGATGGTGAGCCTAGCTCGTCTTTAGTTGTTCTTGTTTGAATTGATCATAAGTTAGCAATGTCATTCGTCCTAAATTAATGTTTTTATTTAAATTTCAGGGTATGTGTTTGGACTGCAACTTTGTTGTTCTTGTTAGGTATTTTTGGAGCTTGCTCGATTATCAATAGATTTACCCGTGTGGCCGGAGAGTTATTTGGAATGCTCTTCATGCAGCAAGCTAAGACGGTTTCCCCTTCATCAGCAAACGAACAGGCTTGTCGTCATTGTTGACATCATCGACCATCACAAGGCTCTTGTTGATGCCCCTGACATGGTAATGAAGCCAGATGAACTTCAAGAGGCTTTCTCTTACATATATTAAGATTGACATCAAAAAGGGTTCCTAAGAAGAAAGCACTTATTGCTGCTATGGAGGCTTCTCTTAGGGTAGGAAGCTGATTGTTCAGAAGACAAGGGCTGCTTTTGATGATTTTGACCAATTCAAGCTGATGCTGGCAAAGATCAAGAGAGCTGATGTTGTCCGACAAGAGCTTGTTAAGCTAAAGAAAGAGACTGATGCTTGAGTATTATAGTTTCTGGAATTATTGTAGAGTTTGAGAGAGATAAACACTTCATTTCCATCATTTTCTTGAACTAACTTGAAGTCATTGATGGAGTATTAATTGTTGATGATTTTCCTATTTTTCTGTTTTGTCATATGAAGTTTTTTAATTTGTGGTTGGATGATGTTTGTCTTCTTCTTTCTTCATGATGGGTGGTGAGGAATAATCTCTACAAATTCTAATGGTTTTTGATTAAATCCACCATGGTTCATCGCCCTAATAGTTGCATTCCATATATATGTATTACTTGTGGGTGCATTTCCACGAAAAATTAATAAAGAAGAAGCAGGGTCTTTGAATTGGGAGTATTTGGAAATTAATTTACCAGAGAAAAAAAGAGACTTGTGCAATCCAAATGTGTTTACGAGGGAGTGAAGTTTTTTTGCAGATTTTTTTCCTGTTGGGTGATGAAGATATTGCTTTTGAGATTGCAGCTGTGTGAATGTATCTTCTTCTACAAGATAAATTGCTGAACTGCTTTGCCGCTTTCATCTGAAAAGTTGGGGGAGGGATTGAAAACTTCTTTGATTATTGGGGTATAAATTTTGTTTATGCAAAAGGGCAATGAAAACTTCATTAATTTTAATCTGTGCATGCTAATAATTAATAAATTTGTGTAAGTTTGTACCACATATTAGCTTACAATTAATACCATATAGCATACAATTAAAAAGATAGGATTTTATGTTTGGGAACAAGGGGTAAATCAGTACTTTCAATGAAATCTACAATTGATACATATTTATTAGACCCTACCAAGTGAAACTAATAATTTTATACATGTTTATTACCCCCTATCAAATGAAATACTAACTTTATCTTGTCAACTTTATTTCAACATATCAAATGACGTAATACTACCAACTCATATTATATTATATTAATCTCCTTTATCCTACCCATTTTTATTACCCATACCAATCCCTACCTAAAGGAAAACACTAATCAATACCTCCTACATAATAATATAGGTGGGATGGTGTGTTATTATTAATTATACATGAGGTAATGGTTGTTTCAACAACAACTCAACATTTAATAAATTGCCATGTGTTAAGAAACCCTAAAGCGTACGTGTATATATAATTTTGTTGAGTAGATCTAATGTGAAAATTTTCATGTATGAAAATCTATAAAATTGTCCTAAATCAATCATTTACACCCTAAACACTAAATAATGAACCCTAAATTATGGCCTATTCGGGCCGGGTGAACCATGAATCACTTGGGCCGAGTGAACCATGAACCACTCAATTTTATCTTACCTTCACTAATTACAAAATTTGATTGTAAATTAAAATTTTTTCATGTATGAAAATTTTCATAGACTTTGTCTAAATAATTTACAATATTAGATATATTTAAAAAAATCAGAAAAACTGGGACGACTACAGCCCGTCCCCGCCACAATGTAGATATGCCCTTGGATTCGTCTATAAAGTTTCTAATTGTTTCTCCCAATAAAACTAATTGTTTATCTGAATTTTTTTAGGAGTTGGGACTTGGGGTGGCCTAGGGATGTAAATGCGTTGAGCGAATACATTTTTGTTCAAACTTGTTTGAAATGTTGTCGAGCTTTACATTTGAGTTTGCTTGATAATTAATCTAGTCGAGCTTCAGACTTTACCGAACATAAAAGTATATTAATTTTTTTTTTTATCACACAAAAGAATTGTATTAATTGGAGTACAAGAGGTATTCCAATTCATACATGGATAGGGACAGTTACAAAGCTTGTCTACGAGTGTGTCGCAATCTGTTTTGGTCGATATAAGGTTTCACCATTGCCATGGCGGTCTGGAGGCGTTAGAGATGGACAAAGGGTGGTGGCACCGCTGCAAGTGTGTACATATCTAGAGACGGATATGGTGTTTGGGCGAGTTACAGTTCGACGATTTCTATTCCTTGAGTTCTAGGAACTGACTGGGTGAATTTTAGGGACGGATTCGGTGAGTTCCACGGGCCGACTCAGTGAGTTTGAATTTTTGGTGGGTTGGGCGAGTTGTGACCAAATAATTTAAGCCATGCTTTCCTTATATTATATGGTTGAATCACGTTCTTGCCTTTGATATTGCATATTTAATGTTAATGTAGTTTCGTAATTTGAAGGGTTTTGCCGTTAGGGTTGTAATTTTTTTATATTGATTTTTTGGATTTGTTGCAGATTTCCAAATTTTGCACCATAATTGATTTTTTTATATTTCAATTTGTATCAGGTGATATTTTGGTCGGTCATGAGGTGCAAGAGAGAGAAAGATGATTATGGAGCAAGCGAGAGAAATAAAGGAATTTTTCCGTAATTTTTATTTTGTAGCTTTTTTGTAATTCTTTTATGCAAAGTGCATTTTTCAAGTGCAGTTTTTTATAATTTGTTGCATATATATTTTTTCGTAATTTTGGGTCAGCAATTTGTCATGTGCAAGTGCAAATTTTTATAAGTAAAATTAGATAAAAAAAATTATGTAATTCAAGTGTAATTTTATGATTCAAGTGCAATTTACTTTATTTCAATTATTTTGTGCAAACTAATAAATTCAATTAAATTCAATTTATAAAAACAGACAAACGAAAAAGTGCCTCGTAATTTGTGTTTAAAATTTTCTATCAAAATTCAAAATCTGCACTTTAAATTTTTTAAAATACAAAATTATTATAAATGTGCAATTTCTTTTTATGTAATTACAATTTATTACTAGGTAAGAGAATATGTCAGATTGTGTGACACATCACAATGATAATAGTAAAACATTTTAAAAAATAATTAGATTAATGCAAAAGTTTAAATGAAACGATTTCACCTATGAAATATCTTGTATGTTTTTATGATATTCAAATATTTTCAAAACTATCACAAAAATACGTAAAAGAATCACATCTACAGGCTCATGCAAGAGTTTCTCATAGATTAATGATAAAAACTTAGAAGTTCGCTACCAATGCATAATTTTGAATACTGAGAATATATTTTTTCAGAAATGATAAGGCTGTGAAACTCAACTCTGACCAAAAAAGATGAAGTACATTACAACAAAGATAGGTTCAGAATCCATCCACCAAAACTAAATGCTATCCAACCATGAATCGAAATCTTCCAACAGTTTAGACTTATCCACCACTGGGGGAATAGCTTCTATGTTCCCCTTTGGTAGCCCTTCATTTTCAGTTATGCTAAATTTCGACGTTTCCTGAAGCAGGTTATCAATGTCATCATCGATGTTGCCCATCATCATTCCAGGTTCCACCATATGTGTTCCCTTAATTCCCACGGATGATGAGTCGAGAGTATTGTCTTCAACAAATGAGCTCAGAAGCATGTCAAGCTCTGCTTCTGCACTTGCTGACTCAAATTTTGAAACTGATTTTGGTGAAATGCTTCGGTTGGTTTCTATTGATTGCAAGATTTCATTCGTATTCTGCTTTAAGGGCTTCGGTTCTTCTTCTTCAAAGGTTTCAATAGGGATATTTCTTTGCACAAGTATAGTTGAAGATGAAGTTTCAGGGAGGTGTTTAACGTTCGTTCCTACTTCCTGATTATAATCGGGAGAGGAGGCTCTGAAATCAGTTCCAGCCTCGGAGGTGCTACTTTGAGGATCATGTTTGTCTTCGCCATATTCCCCCAGCTCATCATCCAACTGTAACATTGAAAAAAATTGCACCCCGGACTTTAGAACATAATCAAATTAAACAAAATAGAAATAACAAACGACCCACTTCTTGTTCCACACAGATGGAAGTCGGTAACATATCATACCAATCAATAGCTAACAACTCAGGCTAGACCATAAGCAAAAATGAAACAAGTGAAACTAGCTAATAACAATGAAATACACAGACACAAAACCACTGCCAATTCACAACAGTTAAGAAAGGATGAGGATGTGGTCCTTCCTTCATTTTCTGGATTTGACTGATAAAGCAAACACACGTTCAGATAATAAATTAAAAGTCACCATCTCTCCAGATAAAAGCAAAATCTTGGCTGACACCTATTGAAAATTGAAGGAACGTTATGTAAACGTCCTTTGCTACTGGATTATCTTAATGGTAGAAACCAGTCCATTGATATAGAACAAAGCCTTTAATCCCAAAATGCAATGCTTCTGAATACATTGATACATAATAATCCCACAAATAAAGCTGATAAAATTCCACATTGGTCATCGGCAAAGTATGTTAGCGGTCACTTAACTTCAAAGGAAAAAAAATGTATCAACTCACATTCAGTTGACAGTTTTTGGATAAAAAACAAGCAGAAAAAGGAAGTAAGAAATCATATTACCAGCTCTAGTGGTAACAGATCTGGCTCCAGATATAGTCTCTCAGAAAGTTTTGCTTTTGATAATTGTCCAGTAAGAGAATTCAAATTAAGGGAGAGAAAAGGTATCTGCATAATTAAGACCAAAACAAGTGAGAACAAGGCAACAATTTTCGATTATATAATTACCAGACTATTGTAGCAGGAGTACATGATAAACACAAGGCTACAGCTTTCTATCAAATGTTCTCAGAAAACCATGATGGATCCAAATTAGTCCAAAAAACAAAAATAAAAAGAAAAGAAAAGATCACCTCAAGGCTGGTGCTTGTCTGGCTTTCAAACTCGAAACTGTCATTTGCAATCCATGAAAGCATGTTTTTCCCCTTGGCAGCGAGTATTGGACCAAAATCCTGAGTAAAGTCTAAGATCAAAATTATCAATCACCCGTCATATCTTCCAAAGTAAACAAATATGTAATTCTATGGAGTGTATAATCAGAATCATCCCTGTCTGCCAAAGTAATCAAGCGTATTAATTCTACATAGCTGTATTGTGGGAATCATCTGGCATACATTTATGAAAGCTTGTTATCTCTTTTACTTATATCGACATGCTTAAACAGAAGTCATTTATCACCATGCTCATATCTATATTATTAATGAGAAATTATGATGCTCAACAGGGCAACTCCTAATAAAAGCAAAATCAAATCAAAGGCACAGAACATACCATTGATAAAATCATCAAACAGAGATACAGCATCTGGAGTGTACTGTACTTGAGACTGTGCCTTGGCTTCCGAAATTAAGTAAGCATAATCTGCACCCTTACTTTTAGGCACAACAAACTCGGTCGGCTGGGCTTCCTCGATTCCAAATCTTCATCATAGCGTTCCCAATTCGAAGGAGAGGTTTCCGACCATGAGATTTTTGCAGCCTTTCATTAGAATGCTGGCTTTGAGGTTGCGAGGTGTTTTCTTTGGCTTGCTTTCCAGATGGCTTCTTATCATCTGAACCAACTGAAGGCGCTTTCGATGCTTGATGGGGCTGGTGCTTCTTTTTATGATGCAATGAATGAGCCCTTTTCGATTTTGCCAATGCTTTAGCATCCATCTTTATTCTAGTTAACAATTTCTGAAGAATTCAAGGTAAAAAAAGAATAATCATAATCAAAGACAGTGAAACTTGGAAAACTATTTAGCATTCATAAGCCAAAAGTCTGAAAAACCCAATCTGTTAAATAGACAATTTTTTTCGCAAATGAGAAAAACAAACAATTATCACTCCTTCACATAACTGAGTAGTTGTCAAACTATCAAGAGAGAGAATAAAAAATCAACACGTTCACTTTGATGTTGAACTTAAAATAAAATTCGAAAACTTGTTAAGAGAAATGCTTCGCAACAGAACTGAATCTACAAGAAACATATCACCACTGACCTTAAACCTAAAACCTGAAATTCAAGTTCTTCCCGAATTTCTATTTCAACTCTAGTTCCTCTCGGTAATACTACTAATTGCGAAAACGTTCATTCAAATTCTGAGGAGAAGTGATTTAAATATTCATACCTGGTGTTATATAATCCTGCAAAATCGCGAATTGTGATTAGGATCCCCTACAAGAAAAGGATTTCATTTGTTCCGTTATTACTCGCTTAGGTTTACGCTGCGCTGGCCGGGTTATTCTTTTTTGTATTTACAATATTCTAGGAAATTTTTATTTACTCTTGTTTTAATGTGAAGTTATTTTTTGGGTTTACATATAGTAATGATAAATGTATGCCCGAAACATATTCCCAAAATCTATTATTATTGGCACAAAAAATAAATTATATTTTCAGATAATTTAAGGTTTTTCTTTTACAATCTTTAGATTGAAATCTATATTGTATATATAAAAATTAAATTTAAAATATTAAAATTTGGACAAAATTTTGTATAAAAAGAGTCATATTATTTATTCATGTTTTATGATCCGTGAACTTATGAATCCGCACCTCAATCATGATTTAAAAATTAGAATGATCCAAATTTTAAAATGGAGATTCGACACACAAGGCTTCCTTTTCAATTATGGGATTTGAAATGACATACTAACAATTTTTTTTTTTAAAACCCAGAACGCTAGTATTCATTATTGCATGAACAGATAGTATCGGGTAGCTCATCTACAAAATCCGGAGGGTCTAACAACCAAAAAGAAAATCCATATAAACGGGATTTCCTAGCAAACTCGTGAGCCATACCATTGGCCTCTCTTCTGACGAACACCACTTGAAATGAAGGATTAAGCATCAATAAGTTCTTGCAAGCATTCACATAATCTCCAAACTCGGATAAACTCGTAGTAGACGAAGCAATTGCATCAACCGTCCTCTTCGAATCTCCCTCAACACACACACCTTCCAAGCCAAGCGCATGAAGCCATGATAATGCCTCATAGAAGCCCATAGCTTCCCCAATATCCACCTCCAAGCGACCCATCATAACAATAGTTTTGGCTAAAACAAACGAACCCGAATCTTCACGAATAACCATACCAATACCCGTTTGATTCGTATCATTGAAAAAGACAGCATCCACGTTCAATTTAAGTGAGCCGAAATGGGGGGGATGCCAGGCCCGACGTTGTGTTATCATTTCAGACGAGCTTCCTGACACCCCAGCTCGATGCAAACGTGCAGACTCCCATTCAAGCAGAGTAACAGCTGAAACATGCACCGTTTCCACGGGTGACTTACAAGTTCCCGTCCAAACCATATTATTCATTTGTTTCCACACTTGCCATAACAATATCGCTGAAGTTACCGCCTCTGTTCGAACACCAGATTCCAGAAAACGAAACACTGAATCACCAAAACCCTCAACAAGCAATATATGTTCTTCAAGCTTATGCAGCAGCCCAGCTGCATTCAAACATCTTCTAGCAAACTGACACTCAACAAAAACGTGCCAACTAGTCTCCTCCACATACCCGCAAAGCGCACATGTTTTATTATCCACCACATGCTTACGGAAAAGATTCACCTTAGTAGGAAGGCAATCCCGACAAGATCGCCAAAGAAAATCCTTGACCTTCGGTGGTACCGTCAACCTCCACAGCGCCCTCCACTCCCCCGGTACTTGAATAGTTGGATCTTGACATAACGACATCACCGTATGATAGCCCGACTTAACCGAGTAACAACCATCCTTCGACCAATGCCACCTTACCGTGTCCGCCACCCCTCTCGGAGGCAAGGGAGTTCGAACAATTCGCCTGATATCCACTGGGCTGAACAAACTCTCAAGAACCTGAATATTCCAAGACCGTGATCCCTCCATCACCAGGTCCTGCACACATAAATCCTCCAATCCCGGCGGACAAATTGAAGTGACGGCAAAATTCGTGTCATCTTTTACCCATGCGGATTTCCAAATGTTAATATTTTCACCTGTTCCAATTTTCCATCGACTTCCTTTCACAATCAGCGGCTGACTTGCATGAATAATATACCATGTAAAACTTGGGTTGCTGCCCAATTGTGCCCTCTCAAAACCGACATTCGGAAAATATTTTGCTTTCAACAATCTGCAAACGAAAGCATTTGGCTCCTTCATCAGCCTCCACGCCATCTTTCCAAGCATAGCAAGGTTAAAGGCATGCAAATCACGAAATCCACGACCCCCCAATTCCTTGCTAATTCAGACTCGTTCCCAACGCATCCACTTAACTCCTTTCGACGAGTCCCCACCACTTTCCCACCAAAACTTGTTGAGCATTATATGAAGCTCATCAAGCAGTGTAGAAGGCAAGAGAAAAGTCGACATACAATAAGACGGAATAGCTTGAGCCGCTGATTTAATGAGTATTTCTTTTCCCGCCTTCGAAATTTTCCTCCCTCTCCACCCTTGAAGTTTCTTCCATAGGCGTTCCTTTATATAGTTAAAAATAGCCCGCTTGTCCCGACCTATCAATGAAGGAAGGCCCAGATATCGACCAGTGTTCAACGCCTGTTGAACACCTAAAATATTCTGAATTTCTTGTCTACGCTCCTCCCCCACGTTACGACTAAAGAAGAGACCAGATTTTCCATAGTTAATGGCCTGCCCAGAAGCCATTTCATAATTCACCAAAACCTGTTTCAAAGCATTACATTCCTCCATTGTAGCTCTACAAAATAAGAGACAATCGTCCGCAAACATAAGGTGAGAAATCTGAGGCGCATTCCTGCAAATATGATTCCCATGCAGCGTACCATTTGAGTTCGCCACATTTAATGTAGCTGACAATCCTTCAGTGCATAAAAATGAAGAGATACGGGGAAAGAGGATCCCCTTGGCGTAAGCCCCTTCCTGGAATGATCGGACCAACAATGTCATCATTCACCAATATAGAGTAGCGCACCGAACGGACACACATGTTCATCCAACCAACCCAAGTTTCTGAAAAGCCCAATTTACGTAGCACAGCCTCCAAATACCCCCAATCGACTCTGTCATAGGCTTTGCTAATGTCGATTTTCACAGCCACACCCCCCCGTCTTCCACGCCTTTTATTTTTCATCGCATGAATGGCTTCGAAAGCAATAATGACATTATCCTGTATCGACCTTCCCGAAACAAATGCTGATTGCGCCTTATCAACCAGCCCTGGCAGGACTGCTTTCAGTCGATTACTAAGCACCTTTGAAACAATTTTGTACACAACATTGCAGAGAGAGATCGGACGAAGGTCACAAATCGTTTGTGGAATGTCCACCTTTGGTATCAATACAACGTTTGTGCTGTTCAACTCTTGTGGAAACTCCCCTTCCTCCAGCCACCGTCGTCCCGCCATAAAAACATCCTCCCCCACCGTGTCCCAGCATCTTTGGAAGAAAGCCGGGTTAAAGCCGTCCGCCCCGGAGCCTTATCCGGGTGCATCTGCTTCACTGCTAGGTGAAACTCATCACGCGTAAATTCTTGAGTTAGAGCATTATTCTGGACAGCCGTGAAAATAGTCTCGACCGGGCTCAAGAAATGCGAGATTTGTGAATCCTGAACTCCCACAGAAAATAATGACTCAAAGTAATCCTGACCATGTTACATAAGCCCTCCTGACTCTCAATCCAAACACCATCATCATTCTGTAGCCTTACCATCTTATTTCTTTTACGCCTGGCTGTTGCCGATTGATGAGAAAAATGGGAATTAACATCCCCGTCTCTGAGCCAAAAAAAATTTGCCCGCTGACTCCAGAAAGTCTCTTCTTGGACAAGTAAACACCCTAGAGCACGCTTTGCCTCCGATAAGAATTTCGTCCATGGGAACTGAAATCGCCTTGGGTATTCTGTATGATATATTCCAACTCCCTCTTCTCAATTTTGAATTTTGCATCAGCCTTATTCCCCCCACATCATCAAAGTCTCCCCCGTCGCATTCAAACGGGTAAGGAAACTCAAATCCTGGAAACCGTCCCAACTACGCCTTACCACTGTTTTCAGGTCGCCTTCATGAAGCCATCGATTTTCAAATTTGAAAGCACGCATCCGCCTGCGACATACAACCGGCGAAGTATCTAGCAAAATAGGGTTGTGATCCGAGGTTGGGGCCACCAAATTCGAAAGAATAGCTCTCGGAAACCGGGCATGCCAATTTGGAGTTCCCATTGCACGGTCTAGACGTTGCTCCACTGAGTTCTCTGTGTCCCTGCCCCGAAACCATGTATAAGGATACCCTGATAACGGGACATCGTAAAGTTCACAATCAATAATTGCGTCCCGAAAACCATGAAACAACCATTGCGGATGTTCCTGTTGGGGTTATACTAAAAAGTATGCTTTTACTTTGTATAACCAAACTGAATTTCTTATTTATTTTACTGAAATAAATTATTTCACATGTTGCATTAAATATGAATGAATGTTATATATATTTATTGCATACTCGTTCGATAAAGTCAGTACGTGTTACGTTGTAGTTAATTTGGTGATACCAGATCACAGAAGATCAAATTAACAGTTCCTCGTGACTAAGTACAAATTCACAACCCAGATGGAAATGAACAACCCATCATGAAAGGTTGAAGTGTAAGGCTCGGATTGACTTGTCTTGACCAAGGGATTACACTAGTGCATCCTGATGCGCTGAAAAGGACCTACATGAGGATAAATTCTTCGGTACTGAATATACAAGAATTAGACCTCAGTGGTTCGTTATTTCTTAATCTCTGTTCCTTAAATAGGATAGTGTGAAATTAATAACTATTGCTTTGACTTATGATGGGAAGAGAATCAATGTGAATCTTGGGCAATATTATTAATTACATGACGATTGCTAAGATTTAATACGGAGAATCGCGTGCAAGTACGACTTGCTTGATTTGTCCCCTTGATGGGCTCAGAATCTTTATCATACCAAATCTTGCAAGTGGAAATTTATTTCCGGTATGGATAATAATGTTGAGTTGTCTTACTCCAAGGACAAAGATATTAATTAATATAAAGTCGGTTCAGTGACTTAATTAATTAATGGACTAAGATAATCTTAAACACGGGAAATAATGACTGGGAGCCATATTATTGTGAAGTCGTAATGTGGGTTAAGATGGATAGTTCAATATTAATTTTATAGTGAAGTAAATTAATATTAATGGACTTGAATAATATTTTGGCTAAATATTAAAGCTTCATAGCCAATTGGAGGTCCAATCTCAATTCTCCTAAAGGCCCCTCAAATAGCTCAAACTAAAGTCCAATTAATGAAAAGGAGAAGGAAATATTTTGGCTTATTTTTCCTCTATTATTTTCGAAAATATTGGGTAGGAAGAGAGAAAAGATTTTATTGATTTTCTTGAAATTTTTTTATGGAATATGTATTATTGGAATACAAGATTATCCCATAAATTCAAGAAAAGTCAAAGATCTTATTTCTTTCCTAACTAATTGAAATTTTCGAAAATTCCCTTAATATTAGGAGGTGGGATTTTTTTGGAATATTTTAAATATGGAGAAAAGAATATATTGGATATATTCAAGATTTCTTGGAGATCAAGAAAAAGATTTTCCCATCTTATTCCTAGGGCAAAAATTTCGAACCCCTTAGTATTATAAATAGGGGATGAATTTTTCATCCCCAAGTGCAATTCCATGTGTTGGAAAAATTAGAAATCCACAAAGGTGGTAGCCAAAAAAATTTCTTTTCTTTTAAAGATTAAAATCGTTAGTTGATAATCCTCCCACCGCGTTAAGTGGACGTGGGACATATTTGAGAAGGTACTTTGGGTTGATCCATCGTCTCGGATTTGTCTCTTCACGTGAGGTTAGTATTTACGTAATTCATAGATTCCGCATGCTTAGATTTTACGTGAAATTCGTGTTCACATGATGTTTATTTATTGATTAATTATTATGTTGAATAGAATTATGATTAATTCATGTTAGTAATTAATTGATTAATTTAAATATGTATTTAAATTCAACTCGAATAGATCCCGCACCCCAATTTCCCAACAAGCGCATCGAGCCTCGGTTTGAGCTCAGTATTTAAATTGTTATTTAAATTATGTTGGCCATTAAATTTTATTGAAAATTGAATAGTAGAATTGTTAGATCTGTTTTGCAGGTATCCAATTGTCGTGGTATTTAATGTGTTTATTTATTTCAATGCGTATGAATGGTTTTTAATTCGACTCGCTCGACTTATTTTTCTCATGAGAAAATTCAATGGTAGATTGTGCTATTTGATTTGTTCAATGTAATACTAGTCTAGATTTAGGTTTATTTATTTTTGCAAAATAAATTAACCTCGATCAAGACGTAAGACGCGAGACAAGAAATTAAACGGATCCAGATCCGGGCGCAAGAAATGTCACAGAAATGCGTAAACGCATTAACGGAGGCACGCCACACACGGATGTTAGCAGATGGACGGCACGGGGCAAGGCCGACGAAAGCCGAAGCGCCGCCATGATCAAAAAAGGTTGCTGGCGCTGGTTTCCAAGCGCCAAAGGAACCGAAATGATGGACGAGGCATGAGGGCTCATGCGCGTATGGCGCGTGGGGCACGCGCATTTACGGAAAGCAGCGGAAGCGAGGAGGGTGGCTGGGGCGAAAGCACGCCATGATGACGCGCAAGGCGTACGCTACGGCGTTTCGGCTGGCTACCGAGCGGTGCCGCCCCGCTGGCGACGCGGCGCTGGCGCTGGGCGCGCTCACCGAAATCGACACGGCCGAGTCGGGTGCAAGGCGTGCACCCCGACCTACGAGCTGGTCGGTGTACGGGACGTGATTTTTCGTGACGTTCGAGTGGGAGAAATTCAAGACGTCGTTTCTTCAAAATCAAGCCAAGAAAAATCAAACCATGACAATTGGATAATTTGTGCCCAATATGTTTATTTTTCTGCTTTGCTTGATTTATTGTTGTATTTTCTTGTGTTTTATTTAATTTGTTTAAATGTGTTTGCATGAGAATTGCCCAACAAAAAATCTCAAACTCAAAAATTACTAAGTATGTTTTAATAATTAATTTGATTATGAATCGAATTAATTTTGACCTCCATGATTTATTTATTTGTGAATTCTTTTGGAGAAATTCCCCTAAGGGACGGCCAAAAGATAGCCTTCACATGAATAAATTCTCAAAAGAATGATTGTGAATTATTATTAGTGGCGACGATGACCCTCCCAAGAGGCTCGATCAAAGCGAAGTAGTAATTCTGTATTTAATCATGGTTATTACTTAGGTATAAAATTGATATGCATATACTTCGCCGAAGTCCCTGTCAATTTTATATTGGTCAAGTGGGAGCCAACTATTAATTTTTTTAAAATTAAAGGTTTGTAACCTACTTGAATGTGATTTAAATGATGACCATCCCAAGAGGCTCATTTAAAACTGTTTTGAGATGTTGACTAATGCATGTTCATATTTTTTTGAGATTTCAATATGAATCATGTGATCGAATTATGTGATTTTCTTTGTGTTGATCCGAACATTAACACAAGATGTATGTTTATTTTCAGTATCATCATGTCGCAACCTTTTAATCCATTGAAATATATGCTCAAAGAAAACCAACTTATTGGTGAAAATTATGGAGTTTGGAAAAGAAATATGAAATTTGTCCTCACTTCACAACCACAACATTGGGTTCTTGGGGGATCCAAACCTGAAAAACTTACTGATGAGTCATCAAATGCGGAGAGATCCATGTATGAAATCTGGGAGCAAGCCAACAAATTTATGAAGTGTATAATCTTGACTTCATTGTCTGATGATTTGAAACACATTCATAAAGATGTTGAAACAGCTGCGGAAATTATGCAAAGTCTCGAAGAAATGTTTTCAACAGAAAGCCACATGACTGAAAGTTTTCATGTTGATTGATGGTCCCGATTTGAAAACCCAAGAACGCGAAAAATACCATGTAATGCATATAAAATAGGGGTGAGGGCAGAGTGATTCCAATTTTTTTTTTTTTTAAGAACGATGTGTGTTTTGCTTATAATCGAATGCATAAAGGCAAGTAATAACATAAAGCGATAAAGAACACACAATTTTATAGTGGTTCGGACAACTCGTCCCTACATCCACTCTTCCCTTCATAGGCACCGACTTAACCAATCGGACTTAGTTTACCGTGTTAGTCCAACACCCAACAGATGTTTACCGAGTTCACACTCAAACGGGACTTATCACCCTCACGGGATCGCCTATAGATGTTTACCGAGTTCTCACTCAAACGGGACTTATCACCCTCACGGGATTGCCTACCCTCCCTTTCGGGATTGCTTAGATGTTTATCGAGTTCCCACTCACCTACAAACTTAACCTATCAAACTGATTTTGGTAAGGTTTGTTTGGTTTCAACTAGGGTGAGATTTTCCTTACATTTGTTTAAATTTCAATGCTAAGGATGGGAAAATCTCTCTAAGCTTAGGATATGGCATTTTTGCTTAGATACAATGAAGAACACTCTTGGGTAAATTTGGATATGTAATGCTCTGTGTTCTTGAATGGAGTTGCTTGAATATTTGGCTTTTAATTTCACTTTGCAGATCCTCCATCATCTTCTTTTGAAGCTAGTGCAATGTATTTATAGTGTGGATTTGAATATTACCGTTGGAGAGTAATATTCAAATCCATACTAATAATCTTCCAAATTTTTTTTGTCCTTTTTACCTTTGTTGTTTGCGACTTTTTATGTCACATCCATATATGTTGTTATCTTTTTATTGATCACCGCCAGGTGTTAACGGATCTCGATTATTTCGATTCTCCATAACCGATTAACACTTTGATAGGTCATTTGAAATCCCCGGACCAGATTTACTCGTCTTTGAAATCCTTTATTCATCAAGTTAAAAACATCTTGTTCATTATTCTCGATTCTACGATTTTGATCTGAGATTAAATCGTGATCGATTCAAAGATAAAGGAAACCGATCTGATTCACACAATTGATTCACGATCTTTAAATTGATCGATTCAGACGGCCATCGTCTTCAAGAATTCGATATCTTGCATACCGATCGATTCAGATAAATTGATCCCCGATCTGCCACGGTGATCTATTTTCTGATACCGATCTCAACCGCAGATCAACTGCCGAGATCGGGCTCAGATCGACCGGTGATCTGGGGATATCCAAATTTCTTCTTCAAAAATCGGCATGTTTCTTCTTGTTCACTCATCGGTTTACTCGGAACTCATCCTACTCATCCGATCTTGATCGGCCTTCGTCTGCGACCTCGTCGATCTCGATCATCTTAAATGCGATTTCATGAGTTCCCCTCAATTTGTTCTTCCGTTTCCCCTCAACTTGTTATCTGTAGATTATCTTAAATAACACAAGTTGATAATATTTTGGCATAATTAATCAAAACTAAAATATCCCAATTTCCCTTTTTTTGATAATGACCTTAAAACATTAAAATATATGCACTTTTGGTTTTGTTTTTAAAAGATCGATTCGGTGGTCACTTTGAAAAGTTGTGAACGTTTGAACTCCTGCTTTCGATACCAATTGATGGTATCGGTTAAATCCACATTGAAAAACAAAGGACCTTTTGAACAACCCGCTCGATACCAATTGATGGTCCCGATTTGAAAACCCAAGAACGCGAAAAATACCATGTAATGCATATAAAATAGGGGTGAGGCGAGTGATTCCAATTTTTTTTTTTGCTTTTAAGAACGATGTGTGTTTTGCTTATAATCGAATGCATAAAGCAAGTAATAACATAAAGCGAAGAAGAACACACAATTTTATAGTGGGTTTCTACAACTCGTCCCTACATCCACTCTTCCCCTTCACGGGGCACCGAAACTTAACCACTAACCGGACTTAGTTTACCGTGTTAGTCCAACACCCAACAGATGTTTACCGAAGTTCACACTCAAACGGGACTTATCACCCTCACGAGATCGCTTATAGATGTTTCACGAAGTTCTCACTCAAACGGGACTTATCACCCTCACGGATTTACTACCCTCCCTTTTCGGGATTGCTTTAGATGTTTATCGAGTTCCCTCACCTACAAACTTAACCTATCAAACCGATTTTGGTAAGGTTTGTTTGGTTTCAACTAAATTGAGATTTTCCTTACATTTGTTTAGCCTCAATGCTTGGGATGGGAAAATCTCTCTAAGCTTAGGATATGGCATTTTTGCTTAGATACAATGAAGAACACTCTTTGGGTAAATTTGGATATGTAATGCTCTGTGTTCTTGAATGGAGTTGCTTGAATATTTGGCTTTTAATTTCACTTCTGCGGATCCTCCATCATCTTCTTTTTTTGAAGCTAGTGCAATGTATTTATAGTGTGGATTTGAATATTACCGCTGGAGAGTAATATTCAAATCCATACTAATAATCTTCCAACTTTTCTTTGTCCTTTTTGACCGTTGTTTGCGAAATTTTATGTCACATCCATATATGTTGTTATCTTCTTATTGATCACCGCTTTTGTGTGTCTAACGGATCCGATTAGCTCGCCGGATTCTTGTTCATCGCTTCGATTCGGGTCACCGATCGTCCAAATAAATGATCAGATTTACGGTGTCTTTGAAATCACTGTTCATCAAGTTCAAAAACGTTCATTAGTTCTGATTTACGAGATCGATCGCGAATTAAATCGACGCATCGATAACAGATTATTATGTTCAAGATACTGATCTCGATTCGTAGATACCGATCTGATATCGATACCGACCGATTGAATCCGATCTGATTCAAAATCGATCTGATATCGGTGATACCGATCTTTGATTCGTGATCGTCTGATCCGATTGCCGAAATTGATCTCGTTTCCGACAAATTGATCCGGTTTCCGGATCGCAGATCGCCTCCGATCGATTCAGATTCAGATTACCAGATCAGATCACCACTTTATCAAGACTATCAAGATTTCTTCTTCAAAAATCAAAGATGTTTCTTCTTGTTCAAATTCATCGATTTTACTCGGAACTCATCCTACTCATCTGATCTTGATCGGCCTCGTCATAACCAAATCGATCTCGATCATCTTCGTCTGATTTCATGAGTTTCCCCTCAATTTGTTCTTCCGTTCCCCCTCAACTTGTTATCTGTAGATTATCTTAAATAACACAAGTTGATAATATTTTGGCATAATTAATCAAAACTAAAATATCCCAACATTGATGGTGTGGCTAAGCTAAAGATGACGGAGGGAACACCTGTAAGGGATCATGTTCTCAAAGTTAGGCGCCAATTTGAGAAACTTGCTTACCTCGGTGCTAAGTATGATGACGGGGCTCAAATCGAATTCTTGTTCCTAACTCTTCCAAGATATTTCAATGAGTTTTACTGTAGTTTTGTGATGAGTGATCACATGTTTACTATAGATACTCTACAAGAAGTCTTGGAGACGATAGAGAACCATTTGGGACAAGAAGATGAGGCTTTGGTGACTAAGAAACTTCTTTCAAGATCTAGGCCAGTGGAAGGCAAGGTCAAAGTGAAGATGATTAGTCAGAACCAACGCAAAGCTCAAAATAAGAAAGGCAAAGGTAAGATGGTAAGTAGGTTAGGAATCCAAAAGAAACCAACGGGAAAGTGTTTTAACTGCGGTGAAAAAGGACATTGGAGGTGGGCCTGTTCCAATCCCAAAAGGAATGGAAAGAAAGGTAATTCTCTCGCACTAGTTGTTGAAACTTGTTTAGCGGAGTATGCTTTACTCATTAAGTGGGTAGTGGATCACGGGATCCACCGATCATGTTTATTTCACTCTCTGAGGGTTCAAGCGGACCCGACAACTTAGTGGAAGAGATCCTTCACGCGGTTGGCGTCTTTCGGTGAGTGGCGGTGAAGCGATGGGAGGCGTGCACCATCTTTTGAGGACAAGAGTTTAATTTTAAGAGATTTCTTTATGTTCCAGTTTTTCGTAAAAACCTTATTTCAGTTTCAAAACTATTTGTTGATGGATATTCTGTTCGTTTTAATAAGCATATTCTTGTTTTTAAATAACGATGTGGTTATCTGTCATGGAACATTACGGAACAATCTCTACATTATTAATCGCGTGCACATCACACACACAATGCATCATATAACTCATCTACTATTTCGAGCAAAAAGGAAACGTTAGATTAATGTGAGCGAGACACTTCTTTGGCACCTAAGATTAGGTCATATTAATCCAAAAAGGATCCAAAGATTGGTGCAAGATGGTTCATTGGAGTCTTTCCTGGTTGAACCATTTCCAACTTGCGAATCATGTTTGGAGGGTAAAATGACCAAGAGGGCATTTGGAGCCAAGGGGATTAGAGCTAAAGAAGTGTTGGAGATCATCCACACCGATGTATGTGGTCCAATGCAAATCAAAGCAAGAGGCGGCTACAAGTATTTCGTTATGTTTATCGATGATTACTCGCGCTATGGATACATTTTCCTAAGGAAGCATAAATCTTAGACCTTTGATAAATTCAAAGAATTTAAGGTTCAAGCAGAGAATCTTAAGGAAAAACGTTTCAAGTTTCTACGATCCGATCGTGGAGGCGAAATCCTCAACGATGAATTCTTGAACTACTTATCGGAAGAAGGGATTGCATCCCGCTTGATCGTACTCGCCGGTACCCCCACAACAAAACGGGGTTGCGTAAACAAAGAAACAAAATGCTTCTAGAAATGGTAAGATCAATGATGAGTTATGCGAATTTACCAAAATCATTTTGGGGTTACGCCTTGCAAACAACTGCTTATATTATGAATTTAGTGTCATCCAAATCGATTCCAAAAACCCCTAGGGAATTGTGGACTGGGCGAAAGCCCAGCTTAGGACACATGAGGATCTAGGGGTGTCCGACATACGTGTTGGATAGGGAAGCCGGGAAATTGGATGACGTTCGAATTAAGGTTGTTTATAGAATACCTGAAGAAGAGCGAAGGGATGCATGTTCTATGGTCCCGAAGATCAAAAGGTCGTAATCAGTACGCACTTTAGATTTTTGGAAGAAGACTATATAAACGATAAAAAACCTAGAAGTGAGATTATCTTGGAAGAACTTAAGGGGCCAACTCAGTTGCCAACTGTACAAGAAGACATACCACGCGTCACGCCTACACAATCGGAACCTCGTCGTAGTGGGAGGGTTGTCCGGCAACCCGAGAGATTCTTAGGGATCGGAGAGTCCTCAAACTTGATCTCGGGAGAAGAATCGGATCCATGGTCCTACAACGAGGCGATCCAAGACAATGATGTGACATCTTGGCAAACAGTAATGGAAGTCGAGATGGGTTCAATGGATCACAATAAAGTGTGGGAGCTAGTCGAACCACTTAATGGGATAAAACTCATTGGATGCAATTGGGTATACAAGAGAAAAAGGGGACCGGACGGGAAGGTTGAAACCTTTAAAGCGAGACTCGTGGCGAAAGGGTACACTCAGAAAGAAGGGATCGACTATGAGGAAACCTTTTCGCCCGTAGCCATGCTCAAGTCCATCCGAATTCTCTTGTCGATTCTTCTTTAAGATCTAGATTTTGAGATCTGGCAAATGGATGTCAAGACAGCTTTCCTCAACAGAAGTCTTGACGAAGAAATCTATATGCAACAACCCGAAGGCTTCATTGAAAAAGGCCAAGAGCATCTGGTTTGTAAGCTAAAAAAAGTCCATTTATGGGCTGAAGCAGACATCCCGTGTTTGGAATCAGTATTTTGATCAAGTTATAAAATCCTACGGTTTTGATCAAAACAGTTTCGAAAGTTGTGTGTATAAAAAAGCGTGGCGGAACTAAGCTTGGTATTCTTGGTACTATCGTGACGCGATATCTTTTGCTCATCGAGAATGATGTAAAGATGTTGTCGGGCGTAAAGGGCATGGCTATCAAAAAACAGTTTGATATGAAGGACTTGGGAGTTTGGTCACGCCCTAGGGATCAAGATCACTCGAGATCGCAAAAAAGGATGATCGGGCTTTCGCAAGAAGCCATACATAGATACCGGATTTTGAAGCGATTCATCATGCAAGATTCCAAGAAAGACTTTGTACCTTTTCGGACATGAAATCCATATATCGAGGAATGTGTCCCCAAGACATAAAAGGAAATAGATGACATGAAGGGCATCCCTTATGCTTCGGTATGTAGGAAGCCTCGTATGTAATGTGATCTTGTGCCGCACGAGATCGGATATCTACCTTCGGCCAGTAGGAATGGTTACAAGATATCAAAGTAACCACGGAAAGAGCATTTGGCTGCGGTTAAGAACATTATTCGAAATCCAAGAGGACACGGGACATAATGTTGATCTATCAATCGGACAATCTAATCCCCATCCGGTTATCTGGACTCGATTTCCAATCGGACATAGACTCCGAAAAGTCGACCTCGGGTAGTGTGTTTTGCATGGGGAGGAGCCATGACGCGTGGAAGCGTTAACCCGAAATGCATCGCCGATTCTACCATAGGCCGAATATGTAAATAACTTGTGAAGCGGCGAAAAGCAGTTTGGCCCGAGAACTTCCCGTGGACTTGGGCGTCGTTCGAATTTGCCCAAAGACGATCACGGTTTACTTGTGATAACGCCGAGCGATTGTAAATTCTAGGGAACCGGGAGCCCACAAGGCCAAGAAACACATAGAAAGAAAATACCATCTTGCGCGAAATCGTTAAGAGATGAGATATAGATGTGGCAAAGATTGCGTCTCAAGACAACCTGGCAGATCCATTCACAAAGGTCCGCCTCGGAGTACATTCGAGAGACATGTGGAAGGAATGGGTGTCAAGAGCATTGTCAATCCGCTTTGAGTATAAGTGGGAGAAATATTATTAGGTTCGTGTGGGGTGACATTAGATGTCACATAGAACCACGAGACATCTTTGTTGTATACTTAAAAGCATACTTTGAGTATAAGTGGGAGATTGTTGGGGTTATACTGAAAAATATGCTTTTACTTTGTATAACCAAACTGAATTTCTTATTTATTTACTGAAATAAATTATTTATCACATGTTGCATTAAATATGAATGAATGTTATATATATTTATTGCATACCCGCTCGATAAAAGTCAAGAGATGTGTTACGTTGTAGTTAATTTGGTGATACCAGATCACAGAAGATCAAATTAACAGTTCCTCGTGACTAAGTACAAATTCACAACCTAGATGGAAATGAACAACCCATCATGAAAGGTTGAGGTGTAAGGCTCGGATTGACTTGTCTTGACCAAGGGATTACACTAGTGCATCCTGATGCGCTGAAAAAGACCTACATGAGGATAAATTCTTCGGTACTGAATATAAAAGAATTAGACCTCAGTGGTGCGTTATTTCTTAATCTCCGTTCCTTAAATAGGATCGTGTGATATTAATAACTATTGCTTTGACTTATGATGGGAAGAGAATCAATGCGATTCGATACCTTGTATCTTGGGCAATATTATTAATTACATGACGATTGCTAAGATTTAATACGGAGAATCGGCGTCTGGCAGCTGACTTGCTTGATTTGTCCCCTTGGTGGGCTCATAATCTTTATCATACCAAATCTTGCAAGTGGAAATTTATTTCCGGTATGGATAATAATATTGAGTTGTCTTTACTCCAAGGACAAAGATATTAACTAATATAAAGTCGGTTCAGTGACTTAATTAATTAATGGTCTAAGATAATCTTAAACGCGGGAAATAATGACTGGGAGCCATATTATTGTGAAGTCGTAATGTGGGTTAAGATGGATAGTTCAATATTAATTTTATAGTGGAGTAAATTAATATTAATGGGCTTGAATAATATTTTGGCTAAATATTAAAGCTTCATAGCCCATTGGAGGTCCAATCTTAATTCTCCTAAAGGCCCCTCAAATAGCTCAAACTAAAGTCCAATTAATGAAAATGAGAAGAAAATATTTTGGCTTATTTTTCCTCTATTATTTTCGAAAATATTGGGTAGGAAGAGAGAAAAGATTTTCTTGATTTTCTTGGAAAGATTTTATGGAATATGTATTATTGGAATACAAGATTATCCCATAAATTCAAGAAAAGTCAAAGATCTTATTTATTTCCTAACTAATTGGAATTTTCGAAAATTCCCTTAATATTAGGAGGTGAGATTTTTGTGGAATATTTTAAATATGGAGAAAAGAATATATTGGATATATTCAAAATTTCTTGGAGATCAAGAAAAAAAAATTTCCATCTTATTCCTAGGGCAAAAATTTTGAACCCCTTAGTATTATAAATAGGGGATGAAGATTTTCCCATCTTATTCCTAGGGCAAAAATTTTGAACCCCTTAGTATTATAAATAGGGGATGAATTTTTCATCCCCAAGTGCAATTCCATGTGTTGAAAAAAATTAGAAATCCACAAATGTGGTAGCCAATTTTTTTTTCTTTTAAAGATTAAAATCGTTCGTTGATAATCCTCCCACCGGATTGCGTTCGTGGACGTGGGACATATTTGAGAAGGTACTTTGGGTTGATCCATCGTCTCAGCGGTTGTCTCTACGAGAGATTAGTATTTACGTAATTCCTAGATTCCACATGCTTAGGTTTTACGTGAAATTCGTGTTCGCATGATGTTTATTTATTGATTAATTATTATGTTGAATTGAATTATGATTAATTCATGTTAGTAATTAATTGATTAATTTAAATATGTATTTAAATTCAACTCGAATAGATCCGGACACCCCTAATTTCCCAACAGTTCCACCCATCCTCTCTTATCAGAAGAAGATAAATCATTGAAGTCCCCAATACACATCCAAGGACTCGTATTCAAAGAAGATAGCTGCCTTAAAAGTTACCAGGGTAAGTGGCGACGACCTCTATCAGGCATACCATAATATCCTATAAGCCGCCATATTCCATCAGTATCATTCACATTCATATCGATATGATTATTAGAGTATGACGAAACAGAAACAAATGTATTATTAATCCAGAGGGCTGCAATTCCCCCACTACGACCCACGACATCAACAGAAAAACATGAATCGAAATTAAGGCGCACATGCAAAGCCTCAAGCCTAACACCAAACGACAATGTTTCAAATAAAAAAAGAACATCAGGACGGCGGGTTCTAACAAGCTCAGAGAGCGCAGGAATCGTAGGGGCGGGACCCAAACCCCTACAATTCCAACACAAGACGATCATTACTCCCGGCGAACCCCGTCGCCGGATGTTGAGTTTGGTCATCTATCATTGGTACCACTTCAGCTTCTTCATCGACGTCCCTGGCCTCGAGCAATGGTTCTGTGTGTTTCCCATTCAAAACATGTTGGATACGTTTTCTCTTGCGCCAATCATTAAGGGCAAGTTCGTCATTTTCCTCTTCTTCTTGACTTTGACCAGTTTCAAAACAAGGATTTGCTATTAATGTGTTTGACACAGCAATCAAATTCCCCCCACGATTCTGGGTCTCAAAACCGTTACCATTAATTATTTTGCGATCATTATGGGATTGTACGCCAATCAGAGTATCCTGGAAACGGTTACTTCCGGAATTGTCGCCGGACTCCGGAGCGCTCTCACCACCGGCGTGTGAAACCTTCATGACTGTATCCTCCTTCAACCACCGATCACCCTCCGAGGATCCATTGCTTTGAGTGAAGGTCCCCACTTCCTTTCCACTTCTCAAACAGCACATCGCAAAAGTTTTCAGTGTGCCCTAGTTTCCCACACACAAAGCAAAACAAATTAAGTCTTTCATACTTTCGCCGACTCTCCACCTAGCACTTTAATTTTTTTGCCTCTCTTAAGCGGGAGATTAACATCAACCTCCACTCGGATCCGCATAAATTTCTTCCATGGTGCGCCTCGATTAGACTGATCATACTCCACGAACCGGCCAATAAAGTTCCCCAATTGCTGACCAATCGTTTCAGAAAAGGATCCCATGGGCAGCTTGTGGATCTGGACCCAAAAAGATAAAAAGTTCAACGACACTTGCATTGGAATATCTCCCAATTTCAACCTCCGTATGAGGAGTGGGTGACTCCCAATTGACCAAGGCCCCCCCTCCACTATACGTTTCAGGTCCAATTCATGATAAAACTGGAACAAAAACCGACTTTATCCGATATCTCGTATTGTAACACCCCTCTTTGGTTTCCAGACAGCCGCCAATCCAGATTTGACAAAAATGAAGTTCAGTGATTGGTCCGTCAAGAACCTCCCAACCCCACACAAATCAAAACTACCATCCTGCTCCTGGATCACCTCCTCCCCAACCACAATCTCCTCCTCTTCATCACCAGAAAGATTCAGTTCCTCCATCATACGTTCCATGATGTGACAATAACAGCCTAAAGCAACAATGGCCAAAAACAGACAAAAAAACGAAACACGCCTCGCAACAAAGGAGAGCAAATCAATATATAATAAACTATCAAGCGACAAATCCTAAACCCGATCCATGAATGGTGCATTGATAGGTGCCCAAGATATCACAAAATCGTTCATATATCCGGAAAGCATTAATGTTCCTATCAAATTCCGATTCAAAAGATCTGCAAGAGCATCACTTTAATCGATCATATGCCCGGAAAGCGTTGACATTCCTGCCCGGGTTCTTATGGTTACGTTGATAGACGGACTTTATAAAATACATACTAACAAAATAAGAAAGATAACTAGATAACATCGTGCAAAATTTATCGAGTTAACTTTGAATTATAGTAAAACCTAGTAAGTGATGATAAGCAGCATATTCCTCTGCAAATACAAATTCATTTTCATGTTTGAGCTTTCTCCCGGAAATTAAAAGAAAGATTCACACAATTTGTTTGAAAAAAGCAGGGGAATTTAAAAGCAGCATCAGCAGACAGTTTGTCTTCATCGATCAATGTTTAGGCTGTCCACCGTATTACCCTCGCGTTTAACCACAAGTATTTATAGGATTTACGGCGTGAAATTACAGTGACTATCTCAATCCAATCAACCAAAGCTAGAGAAAAAGAATCAGCTTGTTTACCGCAGTAAATGATCTCCCAAGGTATCCGACTATCAGCAACTGCATCTTTTGATCATGATGATGATCATTGTGATTCTCATTGATCAAAAATACTTGCTGAAGAAAAGCACAACAAGTAGTAAGAATATGTTCTTTGTGAAACTACAGAAAATCAAAACTCATTAGCAAAGAATGTCTCACAATTTTTCTCTGGGAACCACAACCACCAAGGCTCCAACCTATGCTGATTACAGCCTTTATGACCTGGGCATCAAATTTGGCCCAGCCAATGTAGAGTCCCCATATTTGACCAGGAAGAACGAGCAACTCGTTATCTGGATCAGTATTTAATTAAAGATATTTATTAAACTAAACAACACCATTGGATAGTACATAAAATAGATTAACTGCAGGTAGGGGAATGGAACTTGTTAAGACAACGATGCTGAAAGGAAAGTAATTCTTGAACCTTCATATATCTGGAGACGACCGTTGCTAAATACGCCAGATAGATATATTGGTTCAATAGGCAAAGTATTACCAACCCCTACAATTAGCAAAAGAATATGATCATCTACTGTCGTAAGGGATGAAGACGGCTAACAGGGTGAAGGCAATTACACATAAGGGCAAATGCAACGCAAGTGCATTTTAATTGGTAATAGTTGTTTTCATTGAACAATATTAGTTGTGCACCAGTTGCATGGTGCAACTGGTGCACCCAAGTGTTGCTCAAACATGAGACATACAGTCTTCAAACTGGGGAAGACCCCATTCTTGTGGTTGAAGCTCTAAGAGTGAGTGCAGTATGGAATCAGCCATGGAATATGAATCAGATTCATTTTGGAGTGATGGCACTGCTACAACCTTCACTCTGAGGTAAGAAAAAGGGGATATGCCATATAAGCAGAGAACTAAATTAATCCATACAAGCACTTAAGCATATCACATGAGTTCCATAGGAATGAGTATTGTAGCCCTCAATACAAAATCAAGGGATACAGATAAAACTGGTAAACAGATGGAGGATACATGTAGATGATACTAAAAAAAAAAGATGCAAATCCTCCAATTAGTAACTCACAGAAAGAATGACTCGCTGTTTTCTGATATTTTAATCACTCAAATGATTAGTAGTGCATTTTGATTTCTGTGCAGAAGAAGTTGGCTTCTAAAAGTTGATGACCAATTTCACAATAAAATAAAAACATTGTCAGTCAATAAAAGGGTCCATGCAGCATCGCATAATGGAGAACTCATCAATCCCAAACAAAATCTTTTCATTATTGAACATGAAAGCAGGTAATGTTTGGAATGGTCGACTGTTAGCTTACAATAAGCTACATTTATATCCATTAATTTTAATTGCACTCAAGTTACTATAGGTTCCTGGAGTTAACAAACACCAACTTTTATTAACGTACTCATGCATTTAATTTGTACAGGATATGATTGAATGATAGAAGCTAATCTTCATGTTATTAATACAGCTTTGGCAAGGCAGACACGTGTTAAGCCTGGGTCCATTACAGAAGCTAATCTTCATGTTATTAATAATGCAAAAGTAAACTTACATGGAGTCTTCAATCACGAGACAACATGATGAATCCACTCCCATTCTTTTTGCAGCTTCCAGAAATCTGATCAGCATTTTATAATATTATGACAAAATTCATACAAGACGGTCTTATACATGAGAGGGGGTACAAACTAGCACCAATCAACACCCACCTCATCCAAAGTGTAAAAGCACCATGCCCAAATTATGTTCCGTCTCACCGTGAGACCGTCTTACGCAAGTGTGCCTCTAAGATAATGCTTTAAAATAAAGGCCACGTAAAATTAATGGTATACTAGTTGCTATTTAGCATTTAACTTGGAAGTTATTTGCGTCCCTTGAACTGGAAATGATACTGGACAAATAATTTGTGGAAGACAAGTGAAAGTCAAAAAAGCATCATTCATAGTGAAAAACTTGTCTTACATGTCTGGAGATGGCTTCACTGATTTGACCTGGTCACTTCCAAGAATCACAGTGAAAATTTCTTTCCAACCTATAAACAAAAAAAGACAAAAACAATCTCTTTGGAAAACTGAACAAGCACCTTTCCACATACAAACTATAGGGAAAAAGGGCGCGAAGATGACCATTTGTTTGTTGGGGTGGGAGTGGGATTGTTATGCCTTTAAATATTTTTCAAAGCAAATGAAAGGTGCAGACTCACAAAAGAAACCCACATAAACTAAACCATTATCAAAAGACTTTGCTAATTAGTTGTGAATATCATATCATGACAGGGACCAAGATAAAGATGCAATGTGTACTCGTATATAGGTCCTGTAGCTGTCTGTCACGATAATGTGAGGTTGTGGATTGATGATGATTTTAACTGACATATTAGAAGAGGGTTAAAAGAACCTAATACCATCATGGAAAGAGATTTTTCCAAAAATACTCTTCGTCAAAGTATTTGAAGCAAGTGCAAGTGGCACTCCATGCTTGTGAAGATGTCTCATACGACGATTGGCACCAGGAAGTGGTTTAGCCAGCAGCCACCTATATGAAACAGAACAAAAGATATTATTAAGACATCTCTGCAAATAGTGTAGACCGAAAAGTTAAGAAATATCTAGTTCATCATGTTCATCGACATTAATTAGACCTTACTAAAGAAATTCATGATCATCTCATCCAAAAACTAAAGCTGGCCTGCCACATGTACATGTCCAGTTGGCAGTTTATACACTACACAGGCCACATCAGCTCATAATCAATACATCAAGCGTCGTCCACAACTCAAACACAAGTTAAGAGAATGATATTTTATCAACAAGCAGTAAGTTTAACGAGGACAATCTATATCATCTAATCTAATCTAATCAATGGAAAAATGAAATTTAAATTCAACAATCAGGACAACCACCACTGTATATGACTTGCACAAACACAAAATTAGGGCTTCATTCCAACAAAATAGCATGATTAAAGATGAAAATTGATTTGGTGCGGAGCCTCGCCTTTCTCGGAACTTTGGCGCAATTTCTTGGGAATATTGATCGGGAGTCAACGGAAGATCGTAATCATTCACAATAGAAATTACGGATTCTTCTGAAGTCATACCCGATCTCTTCTTCTCCTTGTCATTGTCTTGAACCTTGCTATATTTTGCCAAGAGATTCTTATGAATGTTCCTTGTAAAGTCCTCTGAACACACACAATTGGCAATTCCCACAAAAATAAACCAGAAAAATCAATAAATTAGGGGACGCATGTTTACCTGAGTTGAGAAGGGTGCCGTCCAAATCAAATATGACAGCAGAAATCTTAGGGGTCGAGTGAGTATTCTCCATTGCTGTAGCAATATGCTATGACTGAGATTTTGCGTGGATCGAGTAGGAGAAAAGGAGTAGTAATTAAATGTATACAGTATCTGAAGGTTTCCATGTGAATGGATTCTTTGGCATGGTCCACCTATAATTTTGATATTACCTTCGGAATGTACATTCTGCTATTCCCTTGAGCTTACTTTACTATTCGAATCATATTCTTACTTGGTTTTTGGGTGGAGAATTTGGTTTATGGGGACTATTCTTGATTTTATGATCAGGTTATTTATACACCCACCTGCACTGTTTTTTTCCCGCCAAAATGAGCAATTATTTTTGACACCGACGCTGAATTAGGAGAGAAGAATGACCTAAATATTAAATTTGATTTATATCCCTATCACATTCCTTCTCACACTATGCGATTCATGCTAAAGTTTATAAATATTCAAATGAAAATTAATAGTATTAAAAAAGAGAGAGTTTTAAATGAGACTTTGACGTGATTTTTTGTGTATTTATACATTCTTAAAATTCAATATCACATTAATTTGCAAAAATATCACAGATTATACATGACATTATTTATACAAGCTTTTATATAATAACAAAGCAAAAGAATAACACTTGTATACATCATTACATCTCATGTGCGATGCACTCCGCCTAATCTTGACCATTTTGCTAAAATAAATTCGAGCATATTCTTTTTTTTTTTCCAGGAAAGAACCGGAAAAAGTATTAGTTTATATAATAAAAAGTATTAATTTGGTATTTGAAAATTATTAATTTGTATAATGAAAAGTGATAATGTTCAATGGGTTTTTCTACCGTCTAGGAAGTTTTTCCTAACATCAGAAAACCTTCTAATTACCATTGGATCGTTAATCCAACGAATGAAATTCATTTATTATGATTGCACTTTATATTAATGCGTTAGCACTTCATCGCCCTACTATGATAAATTAAAAATAATAATACAAAAAAATATAAAATGACCAAATTACTCCTATACTTAAAAAAAATAAAATTCATTAATTGTAAAATATCACTCTTATCTAGATATATCAAAATTATAAACATAAAAAAAAAAAAAACTTATTCACCACTAATAATCCATCAAAACACTTTAACAGTTCATCGTTTTGGAGAATCCTTTCTCAGAACATATGCTATCGCTTGCTGTTCAGGTGTGTCACCCGCCGCCGTTGCTCAGGCGATCGGATCAGTATACTCACACACTAATTTTTCTTCTGCACTTTTACGCCCTAATTTTTTTGTCTCTCCTTAATTAATGTTATTTGATTAATATATATGCATGAATCCCAAATCCAAATTGGCACATATCCTCTCTAACTCAATCAAGGTATTCTTCCGGGAGATGTGCGCTGCATGATAATCCTATGGGGTTGTAACCTCTCGTCTTTGATATCTATTTTGACAAAATCATTAACAACCTCAAATTTTTACAATCCTTAATACACATGATTTCAGAAGCCATTGACGATTGGTAACGAAAAAGATTACAATTGTCTAGTTTTAAAAATTAGAAACAAGTACAGAGAAAAAAGAAGGAGCATTAAACTCTCCATTTCGAAAATGTATTCATATCTACCTTTAATTGAGGTAGTTCTTCATCATGCTAATTTGAAAAGAAGAAAAAGTATTTACGGTTCTTCCTTTGATTTGGGGAAGAAACAAGATACATTTGGTTGCGTGGTTTTATCGTAATTAAAGATATGTTTAACTATTATAATTCATTGTTTATTAAATTATCTTAAATTATAACATAAGGTTAAATTTGTAAATTTGTAAAAAAATTTAAGAAAAATTATATAAGGGTATTTCAATAATTTTATATTATATTTATAGAATATTAGTCATTTCGTTTTAGTGCGAAGTTAGATCGCTTAATAAAGAAAATTTAGATGGCGTACGTCGATTTTTTATTGGATTCTAACGTAAGGAAGGAATGACTTTTCCGTCCCAAACAGAAAAACTCATGTTGAATACACAAACGCATACTTTATTTCCCAATAAAAAAAAAAACGCATACTTTATTTATATGAACAAAATATTTTTATACATACTATATTTCTCATAATATAAATACTACGGCGATCAAAGTTGGGCTGATATTGATGCTTCATACCCAACTTTTTGTCAAATAAGAACTATATAAAGCATCGAGCAAAATTTATTGCATTAACTTTTAATAAAAGTAACACTTAGTAAGTGATAATAAGCGATATTCGTATGAGACGGATCTCATACTTAACCCATTATATGCCTCCCTGACCCATTTAACCAAATGCACATTTGACCGCCGGTATCTTTTCGTTTCCAAAATAACGCTTCCTCTCTCCTCCTATTCCGCTCGACCGTCTCTTTCTCCCCTAATTTCGTTAGCGTATCTCTGTCCACTGCCTCACGATTTTGCCTTACATCTCTCCTCAATTTCTGTTGTTTCTGAGCGCCGCAGCGCCTCCGCCGCAAAATCGCCATCTCTTAGATGTTCACTAGGATTTCTTACCTAGGTCAGATTCTTACTTTTGTTTTGTAGTGTCCTTTTTCTTACTTAATTCATTGTTGATATATTAATTTCGGCTTGTAGTTTGTTTATTCAGTGGTTATATGGTAAAATGGGAGAAAGATTTCAATAGAGTACATAGTTGTTTCGTATACCAGTATCCCTTCCTATGCGAGGATGTGTTATACTGTGATGTCCATTGCTTGAAAGAGGTGTTCTTGAGTCAAAAATTTCCTCCATTTCAGTTCTTTGCAGGGTTTATTAGTTGTGTAGTAGTTAGAGATCATTCTTGTATTATTTTGTATCCGTGCCCTTCTTAAAGGATGAGTATCCATGGAAACATGATATATTTGCCTGGAATTCAATTAATCTAGCTTTATTACTATCTAATACTTGATTTATGTAATACACTTTTGATATCCTTTATGAGTATTGTCTTTATCTTTAGATATATTTAAACTCCTGAACTTATGGGCGATACTCCTGATTTATAAATATATAGATACTTTTGTTTTATAAATATATTGATACTTATGGACTTATATGCAATACTCCTGAAATAATATGTGATACTCTTGATTTATACACTGAAACTCTAAATTTAATGCAGCGAAGAAGAGTCAGAAAAAAGGATGAAGAAGCCTATAAAAGTAAATGTTGAAGATGATATTGAAAGGTGAAGTAACTAAAGTTCTTTCTTTGAAGGCGAAGTATATTGAACTCCTGATTCAGGAAAGGCATTCAACTTTTTAATAAAAAAATTGTTACCTTTTTTTTTACATCTATTTCATTTCCAAAATTTTTTTTTTTTTTACTTAAGGCTATGGTATGCTGAGCGTTAAGAACTAGTTACTGCGCAAGGATGTTATGAGTGATCTAAACAAGAAGTGATATGATATGCAAGGAAATGTGATTGATTTTTGTAAGAAAAATCGTGTTTGAATATAGCAGCAAGCACATAAAAGAGAGCAGAAATGGAGCTTAAGAAGAAGAAGCAGAGGAAGAAGAATGATAAGGAAAGAGCAAGAATTGTTGAACTTTTTAGCAACGTGTTGAATGTGGATTTATTTGGAATTGAGTTTTAATTTTAAACTTGTATTTTAGGTTTTTATGAAATTACCAACAAAAAATGTTATTATAGGTTGGATGTGGAGCTATTTGTAACTAATAGTATAGGTTTATATGAATGTTTGATATAATATATTACGAATTTATATTCTTGATACTTCTGAGTGAACATTTGATACTTTATAACATTCTATAAACATTTTACTTAGTTATGATACCCCTGATTAGATATTTAATACTCATGAAAAGTTTATTAATACTTTTCAAAAGATTCTTATACTTTTAATACTATATACCTTAATAATAGATTTTTGAGAGTTTTAATAAAATATTTTACGCTTTAAACTTAAATGTGAAAATTTAATAAAATATTTTACGCTTTAAACTTAAATGTGAAAATTTAATAAAATATTTTACGCTTTAAACTTAAATGTGAAAACGCGATACTGTATTTTTGTAAAAGATATAAATCACTTATATTATACTTTCTTTTTTTTTATAAAACATAAATGACTTTTATATACTTCTGACCACACATTTGATATTTCTAGAAATATTCTTGATACTCTTAATAAATATGTGATGTTTGGACCATCTGATCAGCATTTGATGTTTGGACCATGGTAACTGACAAGAGACCGTTTTAATACTTCTGATCTAATATTTAATACTTCTGGCCAAATATTTGGCATTTTTGAGCAAATATTTAGTACTCATGACAACCTGATCTTAAAATTTAGAAATACCTTCATCAATTTTTTCAGTGAATTTTATTGGATAAAATATCTTCTCTCATTCCATTCTTTAAAAGCTTCTTATTGTTCATAAGGATTTATGGGAATAATGATAAAGTGATAAAGTGTTGGAAGTAGAAATATTTGTTTATTAGTATTTTATGTGATAAAGTGATAAAGTAATGGATAGTTGGGGGTAGAAAGAGTTGTTTATTAGTATTTTATGTGATAAAGATATAAAGTGAGTATGTCCATTTTAGGAAATGTTCCTTAAAGATTGGGACAAAATAATTGAAAAGAGTTCCTTAAAGATTGGGACGGAGGGAGTATTCATTTATAAAACGGTAGTCAACTATACTTGCAATACAAAAAAAAAAAAAAATTCAGTAAACAATTTTAAATTTGGTTTGATACTCTTGACCGTATTTAATAATACTCGCATTGCAATTCTTGATACTCTAATATTTTGGACCATAATAAGAGTTTATTTATGCACCTAATCAAATATTCGTTACTTTAAACATAAATTCAACATGATACTATTTTTTGTATGAGATTATGATATCGCTGAAATAATCAACAATTTTGTTATACTATGATAAACAATTTTGATACTTCTGGCAAACATCTTGACACTCCTGATTTGATATTTAGTACTCCTGAAAAAATATTTACGGTATGTAAAAAATCATTAGTCAAACTTAACTTTAGGAGTTTTTGTACCAAACTCACATTTGATGTGACATATTAATATTTATTTTCTTTCCATTAATCTTCTGAAAATGTCTCTGTATCTACTGTCTTTTGTACCTTGTGATTAAACTAGAAGATCTTGTATGCTCATCCTTTGTTGATGACTTGATGTACTTGATGTATCAAGGAGATCCGTGTTAAACCCATCTTTGATCTAATCAGCTAAATAAAAGTCATTAAAATAAAATTGTTGTGGCATAGCCATAATCCATAAAATGCATGAAAGCCCACATTTGTGCAGATTACCAAAGAAACAAAAAGTGTTTTACGCTTGAATAAATCCTAAAACCATCAAAGTGTCATGGATACATTAAGGTTGTGCTCTCATTAGCTATTGCATAGAACATAAAAATATAACAATTTATGAAGCAAAAACCCTTGTTTATCAAAATGTACTAAATAGAATGGGCAGAAATTAGAGATGAATTAGTTGCTCGGTCCAATACAACATAAATTGATGATAGCATACACTCAAGTAAAAAATATTTCAATAATATCAATATTTTAAGAGGTAAAATTCTTGTAATTAATGAACTTATGCCCAGCGGAGTTGATAAATTTCGAAATCCCCAGTATAATCAAATCAAAATTCCGCTTCATAATCATAGATAATTAGAATTAAAATTTTGAAATTGGATGTTTTAAACTCAAGTTTAGAAATGAAATTAAATATACCATGGTGAAAGGCCTCACTGAAATCGAAACAACAAACAAAAAATCTTAACAATCAACAAAGAATTGTCTCAAAAAGTTTGATTTCTTCGACTCCAAGTACGCAACATTTCGAGCAAACAAAGATGCTAAATTCTATAATGATGTCAAACTTTGTTTAAGCATTATTAGAGATGCATTGGGGGTAGTATTTTGGGAAAATCCCACTGAAATCTATATCAGTAATTGAATTCGCGCTACCTCCATTGTTCCTCTGCCTTTGCGTTGATAAACACTACACGTCAGGTAATTAAGGGTAATTACAGGTTTTTATATAGGGTAGCATAATATGGGCCCGCTTAGTATAATATGGGTCGGTGTGTGAGACCCTGCATCATACACCGACCGCCTCACGCAAGAAAGCTTTCTAGCGATATATTCCTCCACTAGTACAAATTCATTTTCATGCTTGAGCATTCTCCTGGAAATTAAAGTAAGATTCACACAATCTGTTTGAAAAAGCAGGCAAATTTAAAGCAGCATCAGCAGACAGTTTGTCTTCATCGAGTGCGTCTATGCTGCCCAACGTATTGTCCTGCGTTTCACCACAAGTAGTTAATTACCGTGTGTTTACAGTGATTATCTCAATGCAATCAATCAAAGCCAGAGAAAAAAGCAGTTTGTTTACCGCAGTAAATGATCTCACAAGGTAGCCCTGGCAGCAACTGCATCTTTTGATCATGATGATGATCATTGTGATTCTCATTGATCAAAAATAGTTGCTGAAAAAAAGCAAAACAAGGAGTAAGAGTATGCTCTTTGTGAAAATACAGACAATAAAAACTCATCAGCGAAGAATGTCTCACGATATTTCTCTGGGAGTAACAACCACCAACGCTCCAACGTACATTGATTACAGCCTTTAAAACCTTCTGAGCATCAAATTTGGCCCAGCCAATGTAGAGTCCCCAGATTTGACCAGGAAGAACGGGCAACCCGTTATCTGGATCAGCATTCAATTTAAGGTATTTATTCAACAAATCAACAAAATCATAGTGTATACAAAAAATAGACTAAATGCAGGTAAAGGAAAGTAATTTGTTAAGACAACAATGCTAAAAGGAAAGTAATTCTTAAACCTTCATAAATCTGGAGAAGACCATTGCTAAATCATACTGACAGATAGATTGGTTCAATAGGCAAAGCGTTTCCAACCCCTACAATTATCAAAAGAATATGATCGTCTACTGTCCTATGGGATGAAGACGAATAACAGAGTGGAGGTAACTAAACACGAGACATACAGTCTTCAAATTTGGGAAGACCCCATTCTTGTGGTTGAAGCTCTAAGAGTGAGTGCAGAATGGAATCAGCAATGGAATATGAATCAGATTCATTTTTGGAGTGATGGCACTGCTACAACCTTCATTCCAGCAGCCTTCCTGCTTTCACACCGACACTGTTTACAACAGGATGTGGAATAAATCACGGTTTATAGCAATTATATGATAATAAGAAAAATAACATGTAAAATTTAAAAAGCTCTGAGGTAAGAAAAAAAGGATATACCATATAATTAGAGAATTATAAATTCATCCATATAAGCACTTGAGCATATCACATAAGTTCCATTAAAATTGTATAAATAATCTAGGTGAAGCCCTGAGAAGAGATTCTTAAGAGGTCCTTACTATTACAATTTACAAAGCCCAATAGCTGTTTTTCTGATATTTTAACACTCTAAGGATTAGTAGTGCATTTTGATTTCTGTGCAAACGAAGTTGGCTTCTAAAAGTTGATGACCAGTTTCAACCATAAAATAAAAACATCAAGTCAGTCAATAAAAGAGCCATGAGCTCTCAGTGTGAAATTACTGCATTTAAAGGCTGCAGCATCGCGGAGAACTCATCAATTCCAAACAGGAAGTTTCATTATTGAACATTAATTCTAATTGCACTCAACTTACTATAGTTTCCTGGAGGTGACATACACCAATTTTTATTAACGTGCTCATGCATTTAATTTGTTCTGGTAATGATTGAATGGTAGAAGTTGACTTTCATGTTATTAATACAGTTTTGGCAAGGCAGACAAGTATTAAGCCTAGGTCCATTATAGAAGCTAATTTCATGGTATAAATAATGCAAAAGTAAACTTACATGGAGTCTTCAATCACGAGACAATTTGATGAATCCACTCCCATTCTTTTTCAAGCAGCTTCCAGAAATCTGATCAGCATTTTATTACATTGTAAAGAGGAATTTGAGTTAAGGTGGGTGTAAATAGGTATTACCACAAAAAATAAACAAGATGGCATAATAAAGTGCAGTAAAAAAAGGCCACATAAAAAGTCATGGTATACTAATTACTGTTAGTAGCATTTACTTTGGAAGTTATTTACGTCCTTTGGTCTGGAATGATATTCGACAAATAATTTCAGAGAAAAAAATAAAACTCTCTCTCACACACACAGGGAGAAATTAACTATGAACATAACAAAAACAACCATTACAATTATGGAAGACAAAATGAAAGTAAAAAAAGCGAAAAACCTGTCTTACATGTCTGGAGATGGCTTCCCTGATTTGACCTGGTCACTTCCAAGAATCACAGTGAAGCTTTCTTTCCAACCTACAAACAGAAAAATATAAAAATAATCTCATTGAAAACTGACCAAGCACCTCTCCACATACAAACTATAGAGAAAAAAAAAATGAATGGTATTGTTACGACTCTAAATACTCTCTAAAGAAGATGAACGGTGCAGGCTCACAAAAAAACCCGCATAAACTAAACCATTATCAAAAAGACTTTGCTAATCAGAATGACATGAAATTGTCAAAGATACTCGGTCGGAACCCAGCCAGGGTATCTTCAAGCACACACCAGCATGCTCCATATCCATATGGAATAAATTGTATCATGAACAATCAACTTAAGTTTGAAGAAACTTTCAGCTGAGATTTTCAATTAGAGTAAGACAGAAACAGAAAAATTAATACGAATATCCAATTTCCATCCTGGGCACTCTGAAATCTTTGTATTAGGCCCTCATAATTACTTTCAGCAACTGACACATATATTATGAAAACGTGGGTACCAAAGACAAAAGGATAACATACATGTGCGTTCTCTGTCATAGAAAATATATAAATTGCATGATTTTTTTTATTTCATAATGACCTTTTTGATGTGGTGACTTATAATTACATGCAGTGACTTGTCATTAGTTCTGGATCTCACAGCATGAAAGGGACCAAGAATCCAAGATAAAGATGCAATTGTGTGGCTATATATAGGTCCTATAGCTGTATGCATAATGTGATGTTGTGGATGATGATTTTAAATGACATATTAGAAAACGGTTAAAAGAACTCTATACCATCATGGTGAGAGATTTTTCCATCAATATTCTCCCTCAAAGAATTTGAAGCAAGTGCAAATGGCACTCCGTGCTTGTGAAGATGTCTCATAAGGCGATTGGCACCAGGAAGTGGTTTAGCCAGCAGCCACCTATAACATGAAACAGATCAAAAGATATTACTGAGACATCCCTGCAAATAGTCTACACCAAAATTATGGCAAGATATATCCAGTTCAAAAATCATGCTCATTGAAGTTATTTAAACCTTACTAAAGAAATCATGGTCATCCAATCCAAAAACTAAAGCTGGTCTACCATAATCTAATCAATGGAAAAATCACTCAGTCCATTAACTAATGAGCTACAAACACTAGCAAGATTAGAAAATGAAAATTGATTTGTGCAGGGACTCACGTTCCATGGTACAATGGCAAAATCTCTTGGACATATTGTTCTGGTGTCAATGGAAGATCATAGTCATTCACAATAGCAATAACGGATTCTTTGAAAGTCATACCCAATCTCTTCTTCTCCTTCTCGCTGTCCTGGATCTTTCCATATTTTGCCAGGAAATTCTTCTGAATGTTCTTCGTAACGTCCTCTGAGCACACATAATTCTCACAAAACCATCAATTTCTTCGAAACCAGTAAAATCAAAAAAATTAGGGTTACAATGTTTACCAGTGTTCAGAAGTGTGCCGTCCAAATCAAATATGACAGCAGATATTT